>OY979704.1:27235764-27778887 GCA_963855925.1 Inga laurina
TTGTATTTGATAAAGTAAAAGGCGACAAAAAAATGCAGTTGTAGGCATATGGTAAGTTGGTAACCCTGCTTGGGCATGATTTTGGAAGCTAATCCTAACAACTTAGTGAGATGGCGAGGATTTGGGCGTGTTTGGTTTAGTTCAAAATAGGTGTCTTTATATATTTTATAATACAAACTTCTTCTAACATGTTCAAGTATCTAATACTCTACCGCGTAGAATCATTTAAGATAAGATAATCAATCCAAAGAAACACCTACATCTTTTTTGTTTTCGTCTCTCCTAATAAATATATTTTTTAGAATTCAAATTTTTATTACGACGAGGCCACTTGTCACCCCAATCTATTTACATAGGAGAAGACGGTGATAGTAGAGTATGTTGGTCACCAAGTTTACGTGACTTGCTAATTATCAGAAACAGGGAACGAGCGCACATATATAAGAAGCAAAGGAATATATATATGTGTGTGTGTGTGTGAGTGTGTGTGTGTGTGTGTACCTTGGCAGAGGGAACGTGAAGCTCTCTTTGCTGTTGTTGATCATGTTCATGTGCAATGCCACGTCCGACGTCGGCGAAGTAGAGTGGACGTGAGAAGTCTGAGAGACAACCGTGGTATGTATATATATATAGTAGTGCGCTGAAACAATATATATAAGAGACTGCCTGAACCTTAAAGCCTTAAATAAAGGAACCAGCCAAGTGGCCCCACTCATCCCACTGCATCGGAATTGAACGCTTCTGCATAACAGAATTTAATTTGATAATGTGATCTCAAATCCGCCGGTGACCCCACTCAGACTTACTAAAGAAAATGCGTGGTAATTAAGTGCGTGCATTTTACAAAAGATGATGATAATGTAGTTTCAACTTTCAAATCCGCCAAAAGAAAGTGCATGACTTCCGCAACATGCATATAAACCATTGATCAAATTTATAAAAAAAAAAAAAACAGAATTTCTTTATTCAACAATACTTTAACAGGTATAGATTAAATAAACATCATCATTTAATGATCATAAAAAAAAACATAATATATAACAATAAGGTATAAAAGTGAGATAGAAGAGAATATGATATTACAAAAAAACACTGAATTTCTGACGGAATTTGAGACGGAATTTCCGACGGAATTGATAGTGTCACAAAAAATTTTCCTACGGAATTCAGATTTCATTGGAAATTTCCGTCACAATTTGAGACGGAATTGATTCCGTCGTAAATTCCCTGACGGAATATTCCGTCTCAAATTCCCTCACAACTTCTGACGGAATTCAATTCCGTCGGAAATTCCCGCGCAATTTCCAACGGAATATTCCGTTGCAAATTCCCTCGCAACTTCCGACGGAATTCATTTCCGTAGGAAATTTTTTTTTTAAATTTTAAAAATTCACTTGGCAACTCTGGCAACCGCCCCCTCATCACCGGCAACGGCGCGTGGCAGCTCTGACGGCGTCCACCTTGTCATCGGCCCCCAGATTCGACACGTGTCGCAACCTCATATTTCCTGGAAATGCAACTCAACTTGCCCCTCCTTTAGTTCGAACCCACGACCTCGTCCGTATGCGCGTGATGCCTTACAGGATGAGCTCGATTGCTTTGGTGGTCTATTATTACACACAATTATATATATAATCTTATGAGTATATATTTTTTAATTTCTAAAATTAAATTTTTATTAACATTAATTAATAAATAATAAGTAATTATTAACTAATATTTTATTTACTAATATTAATTAATAACTAATAAATTTTATTTTTTATATGACTATTTTGCCCCTACAAGGACCAAAACCTATGATTGAAAATTAAAAATATTTTAGAAATTAGAAAATAATAATAAAAATTAAATTAAAAAAAATAAATTTTATAAAAATAATTTTTTAAAATTAAATTAAATTTTAAAATATTAAATAATTAAAAGAAATTTTAATTTTTTCACGGAATTCAATTCCGTCGGATTTTGAGAGGGAATTTCCGACGGAATTCAATTCCTTTGGAAATTCCCTCTCAATTTCTGATGGAATCAAATTCCGTGGCAAAAGTCAGAATTTCCGAAGGAATATTTTCCATGGAAAATTTTGCGACGGAAAAAATTCCGTCAGAAAATTTTCCAACGGAATTTCTGAGGGAATTTGTGACGAAATTAAATTCCGTCCCAAATTCCATGTTTTTTTGTAGTGTGAGAGGAGATAATTTCTTTATTCAACGAGTAAGAATACACGTGTAGGCTATATAATCCTCTTAATCTTTTTAGCTAGCTCTCTCTTCGTTATGAACCATCATAATAATGAAGTCAATCAAATCTATTACATCCCTTAGAATAGCAAAGAGGGGAAAAAGAAGAAAAGTTTTCTTCACAATTAGCTAAAACACTAATATATTCATAAGTGTTGCAAAGAGCACTGGGTTGCATCCAAGTGGAAAGAATTCCCACACAATGTCTCCCTTCAACATAGTGGTCAACCAAAATAAAGCAGAGATTATTAAAAAACTCACAACTCCACAAAATATGTTGATGAGTGTAACAGATCTGCCGTCATTATTGATGATATAATTTGCTCTGAAATATTTAAAACTTGTTTGAAAATCACAAATGAAGCCCGAAGAACAAGTTTTGTCTCCGTCAAGTGGCCTTCAGGAGGAGGAGGAGATATATACATGCAGAGAGGGATCCAAATACCCAGTTCTAAGATCATCATTGTTATATATGTTATCAATGCTTTGTTCAAGTCGTGTTCTTGTACATCTGCACGAAAATAAAATATGGAACTATAGATTGTAGTAGTATTAATTATTATAAAACTAAGCTCATTAAATTAAAATTATACGGTATAAAGTAAAAAATATATAAATAACATACATAAAAAAATTAAGTTCAATAGTTTTGGATAATAAATCAAAAGATAGATTCAATAATTTTACCAATACAAGGAAAGCCGAAAGTAACAAGACTGAGTGATAACATAATTAGCGCCCATCCGACAATGATCCAGTTGCATGCGCTGTAAAATGAATATACAAAAAGGAATAAATTATAAGAACCATTTTCTTTTTCGGGGGAAAAAGGAGGTTGATATAAAATATCGCATAACTTATTGATCACGGTTGTAAAAGCTTTTTATAAAAGATATAGATCCCAAAAAATAAGAAAACTATTTAGTCATAATAATACTTGGTATGTGGTTGACCTAATTAAGAGGTTATTTAACTATTTTTTTCACCCTTACTTAACTAATTTTTTTATGGAACCCCAACTTAACTACTGATTTCTTATAAAAATGGCTAAGCATCAATTTTTTTATCAACTTTGTTCTTTTTATTTATTTATTTTTGTGGCCTGGCTTATAGTCTACCTTTGCCCGGATCTAATTAATAACCCAGTGTGAGATTGGGTTAAGTGAGACAATTGAACCCAGTTATTTGTCTTTACTGTTCAAATCTTGACCCATTGATTTTGAGTTAAGGGATTTCAGTTTTTATTAAAAAAATCTTGACACATTATATATATAATTTTGTATTAAGATGCTCATTTTATTAATGAAGGATTTGACTGATTCCTCCTCAGATAATGGTTGATTTTTTTTTTCTTGTGTGGTTTTCTTTTGCTGTTTGTTTTGAATTATTGTAGCTAGACAGGATGTTTTATTAGGTTTGTAAGTATTTATTCCACCACCACAGGGATAAAATTTATAAAAAAAAAAAATCAGTAAAATATTCATATTTAAAAATTTTATTAGTTTGAAGGAATTAAATTAGAAAATGAGTACTCTCTGTGTATATCAAATCTTGTAAAACACCAGTACTTTTTGTTTAAAAACTTATAAGGATCTTTCGGTTGGCTAATAAAATTCTTTAAATGGAGGCATTTCACCCATTTTTCTTAAATCTTAAGATGTAATAAATTAAAATCTCGAGGCACATGAAGCAGAAGTTTTCTTTTCGGGATTAGTTTTGAAACGTGCGAAAAAGAGAAGGACATTTGTTTGACTCATTCAAAAATTATTTATTATTTGAAATACGTTTCATTTTTTTCTTCTTTTTAGATTTAATTATACTTTGTAAACCAAAATTAATTTTTATATTATTAAAAAATCATAATTTTCATTTAAAGCTAACTCGGTGCCCCCTATCTGTGTTTCCTCTCTTGACCCTTGAGGCAAGCTAATCCGTTTTTCTTAACCTTCAATTTTTTTGCCGGTTTTTAACCTTAAATTAAATACTCTCTTGCCCAAAATACTTCAATAAAACATTTTTCTGAAGCCATATTAAAGAATCGTGGTGTATTGACTGTATTCCCTCCCTTCGAAAATAACGCCTTACATTTTAACTATTAATTTTCGTAATAAAATATGATCAAAGATATCAAGCCAAAAAAATATGATAAAAGATAGAGTCAAAATGTTTCGGATTACCATTTTACTTTGTCTTAATTATATAAACGTCTCATATATTTAAAAAATAACAAAAGTAATAATTATCATGAAATTTTATAGTTGTAATTTTGTTGTTTTTTTTCTATCAACACAATCAACATGCCATGAAATGTGTTGAATGTGTCCCACTGTATTCTACATTCTCTTTCAAACGGGCAATTAGATCAAAAAAGAAAATTTCTCTTTATGTTCCCAGTCTCTTAATTGTCTTGATACAATTCAAACACCCCCCCACAAATTAATTAATAAGTGACAAGTTGACCCCTTAAGAATCATATCATCTCCCAATTATTTATTTCTTTGTTTATCTCAAGGCAAGGCAAAATCCGTAATTTATTCACAAACTAAGAGATTTTTTTTAAAAAAAAATAGTAGCTAATACCTACTACTTGCTCTAGTCCTAAAAATAAAACACATTCTAAAAAAAAAATTATCCAGGATATAAGTGACCTGATAAGTGATATATAAATTTTTTCAAAGGTTTCCCAGATTACATCTTACTATTAATTAGAAAAAAACTTGAAGTCTAATATAGTTTTTTTTTTTTATGCTCTCAAATATGAGTAAAGGGGGAAAAATGTTTTATTTCTAATAAAGTTAATGGGTCAACCCCTCTCTTTAATTATGATAAAGCGTAGCAGTTAAAGTTGACTTATATCATGGACTAATGGAGAATAAACAATGTCTTTTAACATAATATTGAACTCCAAGTAATTAACTTCTCCTAGCAATCATCTAACACGAACAAGTGTTGATTATGATAAGGTACTGATTTGACGTTGTACTGGATATGCCTACTATATATCTGGCCACTTCGTCTCATTTATTATTTTTGTGTTAGTTTGGATTAGTAATTGGAATGCTTAAAATCAGTTTTTCAATCGTGATTTACGGTATACGAGATAAGTATGTGAGAGGAGTTGTATCTCGATTTACTTAAAAAATAGCTTATAAACAATCTGATCGTTAAAATAAACATGTCCTTTGTTTGCTTCCAAATTTCCTCTCATGCCGTGTAGGATTTCCTGTGTGTCAAATTTCCGTACTGATTTGACGTAGGAACCATTTTCCATTCTCATTCAAAGACCTCGTTTCATCTCATCTCAACGGTTTCGATTTATTTATTTATTTATTTTTATTAAAAAAATATTTTAAACGAGAACATGTGGACTGTTGATAACGTTGAATATAATTCGTATAAACGTTGATGAGCCAACTAATAGTAAAAAGCAAGACAGATAAAAACCCTAGAAATTAAAGAAAATGTGGACCGTGGAGAAAGCTGAATATAATTAATGAGAGGCCATTTTGTCGTCACGGGGAAACGAGTGAACGAGTGGAGCATCATGAGGCATCACTCTGCAATTCTATCAATTTTGTTCCTCTGAACCATGTGCCAAAGCTGTCTTGTTGTATAGTTTAGACCATTATTTTTTTGTATATATTCAGTCATGGTAAAGACGCATGATATAAATTAAATGATATAAACTGTTACGAAAATTCATATTAATAATGATATTAAAAAAGAAGCCACTAGTAATTTAACATGGTTTAATCCAACCATGAAAATACGAATAGATTACATAAACATCATCATTTAAATATTGTATAAAATAATACTCCTTCGGGTCTTAAATATAAGACAAAGTTAATTTTTTTTTGGAGAAATTAAGGAAGCTAATTAAATTACTTTATAGTATTTATATTTATATTTTTTTCCTTCAAACTAATTAGTTTAACTAATAAATTAATATATAATCTAAAGATATATAACATATAATATGATTAAGTAATTTATTTAGCTTCCTTAATCTCTCTAAAAAATGTCAATTTTATCTTATATTTAAGACCGGAGGTAATATACAACAAGGTTTACAGTACACCTAACCAAATCTTCTAAGCTATCTCTTTCTTATGAACCACTTTAATAATGAAGTCAATCAAATCTATTATAGCCCTCAGAATAGCAAAGAGTGGAAAATGAAGAAAAGTTCTCTTCACAACTAGCTGAAACACCGATATGTTCATAAGTGTTGCAGAGAGCACCGCGTTGCATACAAGTGGAAGGTCTTTCCATTTAAGGTTGTGTCTCCTTTCAACATCAATGGTTAGCCAAAACAAAACAGATATTATTAAAAAACTCACAACTCCACAAATTAGGTCAATGAATATAAAAGATCTGCCGTAATTTGAATTGGAGATTGATGACATAATTAGCCCTAAAATATTTGAAATGTGATTAAGAATCACAAATGAAGCACGAAGAACACGTTTTGCCTTCTTCAAGTGACCTTTATCAGGAGGAGATATATACATGCACATAGGGATCCAAATACCCAGTTCTGAGATCAACATTAAAATATATGCCAACCACGCTTTGTTGAGGTCATGTTGCTGTACATCTGCAACGAAGTAAAATATAGAATTATAGATTATGTTAATTAATATTATATAAACAATCTCGTTAAATTAAAATTTTAAGGTATGAATAACATGCATTAAAAAAGTTAAGTTCAATAGCTTTGGATGATAAACCAAAAGACAAATTCCATAATTAATTACCAGTACAATGAAAGCCAAAAGAAACGAGCACGAGTGGTAACATCATTACCTCCCATCCCGCAATGATCCTGTAATATGAAAATACAAAAGGAATAGATTATGAGAAATATAATTTTTTAGGAAAAACAAGTTGATATAACATATCAGATAACACACTGGTTACGTAAGTAAAAACCTTAAAAGATATAGATCCAAAAATAACAGGACTATTTATTCATGATAATACATGGTATGTGGTTTGCCTAATTAAGAGTTTACTTAGCTACTTTTTTTTAACCTCAACTAACTTAATCCGTGATTTATTTCGTTTGTAGCAATTTTGTCCACCACCACAAGGAGAAACCTAAAAAAAAAAAAATTAGTGAAATATTCCTGTTTAGAAATTTTTATTTGTTAGAGGCAACAAAATTGGAGTATAAGTACTTTATGTGCATGAAAACATGTAAGGATCTTTCTGCTAATAAAATTTTTTATAAAGCTACCGGCCAAAAAAAAAAAATGAAAATCCCAGACGCGGAGAAATCCTCAAACCAAATATAAAAAAAAATATAATCAACATGAAGAAGAAACAGATGATGAATTGGAGAAGAGGAACAGAGATCAGGAGAGCTGAAGTAGTAGTAAAATATGAAGTAGTGAGATATATAGAGGAAGGAGGAGAGAGCGTGGGTGTAAGTTGAATTGACATGATGGATAGCAGAGAGTAGAATGATAAACAAGAAGCAAAGGCAGAATACCGTGGAAGACGGAACAGCAAGCTCTGTTTGTGGTGGTCATCGTCGTCGTTGTTTATTACTTTCTGCAACGCCACCTCCGACGTCGGGGAGGCGGCAGGGACATGATCGCCGTCAGTGTGAGAAGAGGTTTTAGATAGAGCCATGTTGCTATAGCAGAACGGATAGCTGTGAATTATGTGGAAGCAGCTCAGATAGCTTGGCGAGGCTGCTTATATAATAGCTCACAGCATTGGATTTTGGCATTTTGTGAAGGACTCTCGGCGATGGTATGACGATGCGATGCAAATGGTGCCATTTTCACGCATTTGCGAAAAGCAAAATTGGCCATTCATGCATTTTATTGCTTATGTAGCCTCATGAATTTTTCTTTTCTTTTAAATATGTCTGTTTAAGTGTTTAGTTTTCTGACTTAATTTCCCCCTGACATATTCTGTTTAAAAAAAAAAAACTAATGATAATAATAGAATCAAATGAGGGTCTAACTTACTTTATTTTCTAAAAAACAATAATAAAAATATTAGATACTATGTTATATTCACTCGTTATATTGCTTATATGTAGCCTCATGACTCCAAATTCCTCTGAATCTGTATGTCCGATCCACTCCAGCAGAAATGTCATTTTCGGTGTTGAATTTTACTTTTCTTTTGAATATGTCTGTTCAAGTGTTAAGTTTTGACTTTTCCCGTGAGATATTCTGTTTAAGAAAAAACTAATGATCATAATAGAATCAAACGAGGGTCTAACTTACTTTATTTTCTAAAAAACAATAAAAAAATATAATAAAATATTATATACTATGTTATATTCACTCGTTATATTGCTTATAGGTAGCCTCATGAGTCCAAATTCCTCTGAATCTGTATGTCCGATCCACTCCAGCAGAAATGTCATTTTCGGTGTTGAATTTTACTTTTCTTTTGAATATGTCTGTTCAAGTGTTAAGTTTTGACTTTTCCCGTGAGATATTCTGTTTAAAAAAAAACTAATGATCATAATAGAATCAAACGAGGGTCTAACTTACTTTATTTTCTAAAAAACAATAAAAAAAATATAATAAAATATTATATACTATGTTATATTCACTCGTTATATTGCTTATAGGTAGCCTCATGAGTCCAAATTCCTCTGAATCTGTATGTCCGATCCACTCCAGCAGAAATTTCATTTTCTGTGCTGAATTTTACTTTTCTTTTAAATATGTCGGTTCAATTGTTAATTTTTGACTTTTCCCGTGAGATATTCTGTTTTTAAAAAAAAAAACTAATGATCATAATAGAATCAAACGAGGGTCTAACTTACTTTATTTTCTAAAAAACAATACAAAAATATAATAAAATATTATATACTATGTTATATTCACTCGTTATATTGCTTATAGGTAGCCTCATGAGTCCAAATTCCTCTGAATCTGTATGTCCGATCCACTCCAGCAGAAATTTCATTTTCTGTGCTGAATTTTACTTTTCTTTTAAATATGTCGGTTCAATTGTTAATTTTTGACTTTTCCCGTGAGATATTCTGTTTAAAAAAAAAAACTAATGATCATAATAGAATCAAACGAGGGTCTAACTTACTTTATTTTCTAAAAAACAATACAAAAATATAATAAAATATTATATACTATGTTATATTCACTCGTTATATTGCTTATAGGTAGCCTCATGACTCCAAATTCCTCTGAATCTGTATGTCCGATCCACTCCAGCAGAAATTTCATTTTCTGTGCTGAATTTTACTTTTTTTTTTTAAATATGTCTGTTCAAGTGTTAATTTTTGACTTTTCCCGTGAGATATTCTGTTTAACAAAAAAACTAATGATCATAATAGAATCAAATGAGGGTCTAACTTACTTTATTTTCTAAAAAACAATACAAAAATATAATAAAATATTATATACTATGTAATATTCACTCGTTATATTGCTTATATGTAGCCTCCGGACTCCAAATTCCTCTGAATCTGTATGTCCGATCCACTCCAGCAGAAATTTCATTTTCTGTGCTGAATTTTACTTTTCTTTTAAATATGTCTGTTTAAGTGTTAATTTTTGACTTTTCCCGTGAGATATTCTGTTTAAAAAAAGACTAATGATCATAATAGAATCAAATGAGGGTCTAACTTACTTTATTTTCTAAAAAACAATAAAATAATTAAAAAATAAAATAAAATATTACATACTATGTTATATTTATGTTTTTATTTAAATGACACTTTATTCGTTTATTATTATTATTTTTTGATAAAACACTTTATTTGTTTAAAACGGTTCAGATTCATTTTTTCCTGGAAATTGGCACAATGGTGGAGACTTGAAACTGTTGGATACAATGATGCCAAAAGAAACAGATACTGTTGGATACAAAAGAGTCTCCAATTAAAAAAGCTCTTTTGTCCCTCCCAATGCGACCCAATGAAAGCTATCAGAGGCGACTGGGTGGAGGGGGTGGGCCCTGAAAGCTCAACCTTCATCACATGTGGGCATGTTTGTTTTAGCGATCAGATTGCTTATAAGCTGTTTTTCACGTAAATTAAGACACAACTCATTTCATATACTTATCTCGTATACCGTAAATCATGATTGAAAAGCTGCTTTTAAGCATTCTAATTGCTAGTCCAAACAAGTATGTAGCTTCACTACTACAGAATTAGGATATAACCACCCCAAAGGACGTCCCAAATTTAAAATTGGGTGGTTAAAAAGGCAGGCGGTGGCAATTTCGTAATTATATGTATGCAGGGAAACCTTTAGGCGACCCAAATTTGAATTTGGGACGCCTAAAGTTATTCCAGGTGCGAAATATAAATTTTGTAAATTTTTCTAGCACCAGGAGCTGGGTTTAGACGTCCCAAAATTTTGGGACGTCTAAACCTAGACTTTAGGCGTCCCAAATGGCATTTGGGACACTTAAAGGCATCCCTACGCATGTCAGACAAGTGTCTGACATGCGTCTTCTCCATCTTCACTCCCATTCCCTCCTTTTTTGACCAAAAGTGCTTTACTCTTCTTCCTCCCCCTCCTTGCTTGTCCGTTGGCTACTCTTTCTTTCTTCAACTCCTCCCTTCTGCAACTTCACCTCCTCCACTTGAAATCCATTGAAGGATGCATGCACCAGGCCACCTTTCTGCAACTTCACCTCCTCCACAGTGTAGGTTTTTGCTCTCCTCCACCTCCTTCCTTCCATTGTCGTCCACACCTCCACACCACCGTGGTTCTTTGCTTTCTCCACCCTCCGGTGTACCTCCCCACCGTGCATACACCTCTGATCTCCGACGTCTTCTCACTACCTCTCCAGCATACATAGCAGTTGGCGCCCCCTTCATCAGGTTAGTTTATTTTCTTCTTTTTTTTTTGTAACAGAATGGTTTATTTTCTTTTTGAAATATAAATTTACTTGAATAAATTAAAGTAAAACTTTCAATGTGAAAAGCCTAGGCAATAGGAAATATCATGTTAATTGTGCTTATATATTGCTTATATTGAGATGGTTGAGATTGGTGTGTTTGGTGTGCTTATATATTGCTTAAATTGTATTGGGGAACTCCACTGCAATACTTTTTACTTTTTTTTAATGATTCTTCTACTAATTTAAATTTTGAAGTCTTTCTCATTCACAAAAGTTAACATGATATTTTTCTTGGTGTACTGCAAACGAAACATTTTTAGATAAATCAATAGTGTGGCTTTTTATAAAATTTATAATAGTGTGATATATTAATGATTATTGTCTCATGACTTAACATGACCTAAATAGAATGAGTAGGGGTTATTTTAATTTTAATCAAATCACCCTTTTTTGAGGATTTAATAACAAAACTGCAACTACATATATGTATATGTTCTATCTTCATGTCTTTGTTTGTCATCTTTGGGAAAAAAATTATTCTGTTTTATATAGAAAATTATTATATGGACTCATGTTTTGCATAGAACTTAAAATAAGCTACTATTCATGGTTTTAATTATTTCTTTTCATACACAGCCATTCCATGTAATTTAAAGGCAATGTATATATATTATTATAAATAAATTGAGCTTTTGAATGATTTTGATGAAATTAACAACAATTGAATAGATTGGTAAGATTATTAATGTAGTTTCCTTAATATAATAATATAGTAAGTAGTATGATTATTATTCGTGTAGTGGAGAGATAGGGTTGCTTGAAATTTCGGGATGTCTTACTTTTAAGGGGAAATGCTGTCAAAATTTTTGTTGAAAAATGTGAAAAAAGGCAATCCCATCATATGTCATTGACAATTGTACTAAACGTGTGAATGTTATTGGGAATGCCTTAGGTGGTAACAAAATGGATCATAGTTGGATGAATGCTTTGAGAACTAGTGAAGAATATGAGAAAGGGGTGGAAGAATTTATTGAATTCGCTAAAATGAATGCTCTTGCAAAAAATGGGAAGTATTTTTGTCCTTGTGTCAATTGTTTGAATGAGAGTCGACAGGATGTTGATGTCATAAAGGATCACCTACTTTGTGATGGAATAAATCTGCGATACACAAGGTGGATATGGCATGGTGAGGAAGTAACGGATTGTTCGTCGCACAAGAAGGAAGATGTGGATATCATAAATGAAGATAGAATGGAGAAAATGATTCACGATGTTGAGGTAGAATCCTTTGTGCAATCGCAGGAGTATGATAGCCTGCGGAGTGATGCAGAGACACCATTGTACCGTGGGAGTAAGTACACGCGACTGACGGGAACATTACATTTGGTTAACTTAAAGGCAACTTGTGGGTGGACCGATAGTAGTTTCACATTGCTGCTTGAACTATTGTGTGATATGTTTCTAGAGGATAATGTACTTCCAAATCGTATGTATGAGGCCAAGAAAATCCTGTCTACGATGGGTATGGAGTATAAAAAGATACATGATTGCCCTAATGACTGCGTATTATACAAAAATGAGTATAGAGGTCTTAGTGAGTGTCCTAAGTGTAAAACTGCACGATACAAAGTGAAAAAAGATGGTGGTTGTGGTGATGTGACAAGTAAAAGTAAACCTTTAAAGGTTATGTGGTATCTTCCAATAATACCACATTTTAAACGTTTGTTTGCGACTGAAACAAAAGCGAAGAAGTTGAGATGGCACTCTGATGAGAAAATATCTGATGGGAAATATCTTCGGCACCCAGCTAACTCTTCACAATGGCAAAAAATAGATGAAATGTTCCCTCAATTTGGCAGCGAGCCGAGAAACCTTCGGCTTGGGCTTTATACAGACGGCATCAATCCGTATGGAACTCTTACTAGCACACATAGTGCATGGCCGGTTCTCCTTGTAATATACAACTTGCCTCCCTGGCTATGTATAAAACATAAGTATATGATGCTATCTATGATGATTTCTGGACCAAAACAGCCAGGGAACGATATTGATGTTTATTTGGCGCCTTTGATTGAGGACTTGAAGAAGTTATGGGAGGAAGGCGTAGATGTGTTTGATGCTTATAAGAAGGAGTCTTTCAAGCTACGTGCAATGATTTTAACAACGATAAACGACTTCCCTGTGTACGGAAACTTGTCAGGGTACAGCGTGAAGAGTCATAAAGCATGCCCAATATGTGAAGCAGACACACACTTCCAATAACTAAAGCATGGAAGAAAAACTATCTACCTTGGCCACAGGAGGTTTCTTCATCGGTTCCACCCATATCGTAGGCTAAGAAAGCGTTTTAACGGCTTACCGGAGCATGGAATGGCTCCAAAGTCATTAACCAGAGAGGAAGTTTACAGTCGAGTGGAATGTATCAATGTCACTTTTGGTAAGAATCAGAGGATTGCGGGTGAGAAGAACATATGGAAGAAGAGATCCATTTTCTTTGATCTTCCATATTGGCGTTCGCTTGACGTGAGACACAGTATTGATGTGATGCATGTGGAGAAGAATGTTTGTGATAGCCTTATCAGTACGCTTTTACACATAGCAGGGAAGACTAAGGATGGGATTAGTGCCAGATTAGACCTTGTTGATATGGGAATAAGAGAACGGTTACATCCACAACTAAGAGATGATGGTAGGAGGGCATACATGGAGCCAGCAGCGCATACACTATCAAAAGCAGAGAAAAGAAGTTTGTGTGGGTGTTTGCATGAAATTAAGGTGCCGTAAGGGTATTCCTCGAATGTGAGAAGATGTGTCTCAATGGACGATTTGAAGTTAGTGGGAATGAAGTCCCATGATTATCATGTGTTGATGTAACAACTATTACCGGTAGCTGTTAAAGGCATAATGAAAGATGAAGTACGAACCACTGTAACAAGATTGTGCATTTTCTTCAATGTTATCTGTAACAAAGTCATTGACACTGAAAAGTTGGATGAACTGGAAAATAAGGGTTACATTATTTTGTCACAACTAGAGATGCATTTTCCTCCTTCATTTTTTTTGATATAATGGTGCATTTGGTAGTTCATTTGGTAAGGGAGGTAAGGCTCTGCAGTCCAGTTTACCTAAGGTGGATGTACCCTTTCGAGCGATACATGAAGATCTTAAAAGGGTATTCTAAAAATCCTTATCGACCAGAAGCCTCAATAGTAGAAAGATATGTAGTTGAGGAGGCTATGGAGTTTTACAAAGATTATATGTTAGGGAAGAAGGAACAATCTCGGCATGAAGAGGGGAGAAGTAAGGGAACACGAGGACTGAAAGTGAAGAATGTTCCTCGTGAAGAGGTGTTGCAAGCCCACTTGTATATCCTGAATAATATGGAAGAAGTTCAACCTTACATAGATGAACACAGAAAGACTTTGAAGAACAAGAATCCAAGGAAGAATGACATGCAGATTGCTATTGAGCAAAATAAGACATTCATGCACACTACAAAAAAAAACGTGATTTAGTAGCGGTTAAAAATGGGTATTAGTAGCGGTTCTAACCGCTACAAACTATGTTAGTAGCGGTTACTCAAACCGCTACTAAATCGTGCGTTGCAAGCAGTTTTGTAGCGGTTCTATAAAACCGCTACTCAATCAAAAATAACCGCTACATAGTTTGTAGCGGTTAAGCATAACCGCTACAACATCCAGAGATATTTGTAGCGGTTATATAACCGCTACAAATATAAAAAATTATATTAAGAGCTAAAAAAAGAATTTTTAATTTTGTAGCGGTTAAGAAACCGCTACAAATATAAAAAATTGAAAATTTGTTGGCGCGAAAAAAATGACATTTTTTTATTTTGTAGCGGTTAACAAACCGCTACTAATTTTGAATTTCATGAAATTAATAGCGGTTCTTAAAAACCGCTACTAATTTCATGAAATTCAAAATTGGCGCCAAAAAATTTAAATTGAGTCGTAAAAAAGCGCGTTATTTAGTAGCGGTTTCATAACCGCTACAAATATTTAAAATTTTTTAAAAAAATATATAATTATTTTTTTCTGTTTTTTCAATATTAAATAAAATAGTTTATTTTGTTATTATTTTATCTTTTTCAATTATTTTATTATTCAATAGTTTAACTTATTAATAAATAAAAAGGAAATATGTAATTGAATAGGAGTAGTATAAAATTTATATTTATAGTAATATTAAGGATAGGTAGGTAATAAGGAATTATTATGTTATCTAATATAATGTAATTGTGTATGAAAATGAGATACAGTTATGATATATCTAGAAAAAAAAATGATTAGAATAAATTTTATAGAAAGGAAAGAAGTATTCTAAAAGAAATTAAAAATCTTGTTACCATATTTGATCGTATTATTCAGCTCCTCTACTCATACGAAAGAAGTTGTAAATGAGAGAAAATGAAAGAAAGGTAAGGTGAAAAGAAATTGAGGAGTGTTTGAAATGAGTTGTGGTAAGGGTATTTATAGGGATCCATGTACTATTTGTAGCGGTTAATGTAGCGGTTATTATTAGTAGCGGTTATTTATATTTTTGTAGCGGTTTAATATTCATAGTGCTATTTGTAGCGGTTAATGTAGCGGTTATTAGTTAGTAGCGGTTATTTATATTTTTGTAGTGGTTTAATAACCGCTACAAATATTATTTTAATTTTTTTTTACATTTTATTTTAACAAATTTTTTGCATTTTTTGTAAAGACAAAAGCATAATTTGAATTTGATCACTCATCGTTGCCATCCCTACAGAAATTTTGTAGAAAAATTATTGTTATTGATGTATTATTAATTAAATTTAAAAAATTTAATTCAAATGACGTGGACTTAAAAAAACTCACCGCAGTAGAGGTAAATTGTCATCGCCTTCAGGGAAGTAGTTTTCAAAATCAGCTGGTTG
The DNA here is from genome assembly GCA_963855925.1 of Inga laurina. Lineage (NCBI taxonomy): Eukaryota > Viridiplantae > Streptophyta > Magnoliopsida > Fabales > Fabaceae > Inga > Inga laurina. Next base: position 27,251,770 of record OY979704.1, read on the forward strand.
AAATGGCTCACTCTCGTAGACGATGTTATCGCCTTCACCCATGTCGTAAAGGTCTCTTGGCTTTAAATGAATGACCATGTGCCAATCTCTATGCCTCTCGTCCTCGACATAATAAACCTGATGTGCCTCTGAAGCTAGAATATACAGCTAATCATCTTGAGAAATACCGGTATGAATCGGCCGTGAGAAATTGACTGATGTGATCCCTAGGTCGTCAGTTGTCAGTCCCCGAGAAGTCGTGGTATTTGCCCACAAACACTTGAACAGCATCACGGTGAAACGGCCTTGATAATTAAGCTCGACCACATCAAGAAGCTTGCCATAGTAAGGGACGCCTCCAAACTGCATGTTGGCGTCACTGCTGCTCGCATAACTCCTTGTCCCAAATGTGCCATAAACACCCGAATTCTGTGTTTGCAATCCTTGATCCCGTGAAACAGTGCAAAACTTAAAACCATTGACATTGTATGCTGTAAACCGTTTTGCATGATCAAGAGGGCCGATTGCGAGAGCTCTAAAATCTGGTGAGTGTGGGTTGTGGTCATTTAGTATTCTGTGCGCAAACCAGCTCGGGAATTCTCTGTGGACCCTCCTATCAACTTCCGAGGATGTCTGTGTACGGATCCTGAGCTGACGCTTAACATGACTTCTGAATTCCCTGCAATTAATAATGGAAAGGCGTTAGTGAAATGAAAGTGAGAAATGTTACGAAAGATATAGATCGAATAACATGTGAGTGTACAATTCTTACCATATGAAAGGTTCAACTTGAGTGCAATTAATCAAGACATGTCTATGTGCTTGGAACTTCTCAGTTGCCGTTAGTTTGAAGTTCTCAGTTGCTCCAACTGGTTTACCAACACGAGGGATAAATTCTCCTGATGTCGGCGCAGGTTCAGGACAATCGTCAACACGAGGCGGGCGGTTGAAAGCCGTCTCAAGATCATCAAAATACCTTGAGCAAAAATATAGCACCTCATCCCCTATATAGCCTTCAGCTATAGAACCTTCTGGCCACGGCTTATTCCTCACGTAAGATTTTAATTTCCCAAGGAACCTACGAAGTACAAAAGAGAAAATTGATATAAAATAATGAAAAGGACGACTAGCAAACATTAAATACGGACAATAAATTAAAGCACATGTTTAAAATGAGTACCTCTCAATCGGATACATCCAACGATATTGTACTGGTCCAGCGAGCTTTGTTTCATGAACGAGGTGGACTGTGAGGTGAACCATCACAGTAACAAAGGACGGAGGAAAGATCATCTCTAAATGACAAAGCGTAAGAATGATTTTCGACTGCAGCTGATCGAGCTCCTCAACGATCAAAACCTTAGAACACAACTTCCGAAAGAAAGAACAAAGTTCCACCAAAATGATGGAAACATCAGGAGGAAGTGTATTCTTTATAGCCAGAGGGAGTAACTACTGCATAAGAACATGTGAGTCATGACTCTTCAGGCCAGCAACCTTTCGAGCCTGCAAGTCGACACATCAAGAAATGTTGCTTGAATACCCATTAGGAACTTTTAATTTCTTCAACGTCGTGAGGAACACATCCTTGTTCGGTTTTGTGAGGGTAAACTTTGCCGGTGTAAATCTGTCATGCTCATCTGGCCAAGCGTCTTCACGAACTCCCATGTCACATAAATCTTTCCTCGCTTGAAGGTGATCTTTTGTCTTGCCGGGTTCGTTAAGCAGCGTATACAGCACATTGTCGCAAACATTCTTTTCAATGTGCATTACATCAAGACTGTGGCGAAGTAAATTAGATCTCCAATATGGAAGCGTGAAGAAAATACTTATCTTCTTCCACTGCTGAGGCGCCGAAGTCCTGCGCGTCTTTTGGCGAGTTTGTGCTGAATCGTCGCTTTTTCCAAACTCGAAGTCAACATGCTCAAGCTGCTGTAAGATATCTGTACCGGATAAAGTCTGAGGTGGTCCTCTTTTCTCTGGTTTCCCATTGAAGCGATTCCGTTGCAATCTGAACTTATGCGTTCCATCGAGAAAGCTCCGATGCCCCATGAAGCACCACTTTCGGCTGTGGGGAAGGCGCAATGCGTCAGAGTCAAAATTGCAAGCTGGACACGCCGACCCAGTATGCACATTCCAACTAGATAATGTGCCAAGGCTAGGAAAGTCACTAATCGTCCACATTAAGGCTGCACGCATGTTGAACAAAGTCTTACTGTAAGCGTCGTACGTCTCCAAGCCGACATTCCACAGGTCAAGCAATTCTGCAATAAGCGGTTGGAGATACACATCGATGTCATTGCCTGGTGCCTTTTTGCTTGGAATGATCATAGACATAATGAAAGAGCTTTGTTTCATACATATCCAGGGGGTAAGTTGTAGGGAACTAAGACTACCGGCCAAATACTGTAACTTGTGCTAAGATTCCCGAAAGGATTGAAACCGTCGGTCGCCAACGCAAGTCGAACATTTCTGGGGTCAGTCGCAAAATCTGGAAAGTCGTTGTCAACGGCATGCCACCTCATGTGCTCAGCAGTTTTAGACGACATAAATAATCTTTGTAGACGAGGTTTCAAAGGGAAGTACCTGAGAATCTTTGCAGGTTTCTTCTTCTGCTTTTTCCCCTTTCGAATTGTCTTGTACCTCGATGTGTGACATCTCTTACACGTCTCCCTGCTGGAATCGTCTCCCCAATACAACATACAATGATTTGGGCACGCATCAACCTTTTGATAATTCAACCCCAACATGTTGATAATCTTCTTGGCCTCGTAGAATGTTGTAGGAATCTTGGCGTCGGGGAATGCATCTTGTAATAAGTCGAGCAACATCGACATTCCCTTATCTGTGATCCCACACAAGCACTTGATATGATACAATTTGATCAAGAAAGATAATTTAGAATATTTGTGACAACCTTGATATAAAGGACGATCTGCTTCATCCATCAAGCTGAAAAAATCCCGAGCTGCTTCATTCCCCATAAAAGCCGGCTCAGAGCCGTGCACTTCTTCGTTGAAGTTGTCACCTTGAAATCCAAATGCATCACGCACAGCATCATTCACAGGATCATCTTCATCTACTTGAACGCCTACTTGAGAACTTCGAGGAAGAGCATCGTCATATCTAATGCCGGCCTTCTCACCATGAACTACCCAGAACGTATAGTCCTCAGGGAAAGGCTTCACAAGCAAATGTTCCTTCACAACATTTCGTGCATGCCACTTCTTGAACTTGCATTTCCGACACGGACAGACGATCTTGTCGTTACAGCTGGCGTGAGTGAATGCGAAATCTAAGAAACTGTTTAATCCGTACAAATATTCAGGAGAATTGCACGGCAACCTGATCCATGATTTATCCATAGCTACAAGTGAGAGAGAAGAAAGTATAGAGAAGAAGATGAGTGAGAAGAGAATGACGAATGCCTAGAACCTTATATTTTGAAATTCCAACGTTTATAATTTCGTAGCGGTTCTTAAACCGCTACACCAACCGCTACAGTAATTAAATATTAGTAGCGGTTATATATATAAAACCGCTACTAATATTCAAGCCGTTACACCTTGGTGGGAAATTCAAAATTTACTTGTTGAGTATTTGTAGCGGTTATATATATAAAACCACTACTAATATTAAAGCCGTTGGAGATTTAAAAATAATTTTTTATTTGTAGCAGTTATACATAACATAACCGCTACAAATGTGCAGAAAGGCGGCAAATTTCAAAATTCAAATGATGAGTATTTGTAGCGGTTATTATTTTAGAACCGCTACTAACATATATGGTTGTAGCGGTTTCTTAAGATAAACCGCTACAACTATATATATATATATATATATATTTGTAGCGGTTATTATTTTAAAACCGCTACTAACATATATAGTTGTAGCGGTTTCTTAAGATAAACCGCTACAACTATATATATATATATATATTTGTAGCGGTTATTATTTTAAAACCGCTACTAACATATATAGTTGTAGCGGTTTCTTAAGATAAACCGCTACAAATATATATATTTGTAGCGGTTTTAAGTTAAAACTGCTACAAATATATATACTTTATTTATTTTTAAATTTAGATATAAATAATTCATAAATTAAACACAATAAGAAATATAATTATATAAAACACAATAAGAAAAAATTACTCAATAAAAAATCATATATATATATATATATTTAGAAATGTTTAAACAAAAAAAAGTCCTAAACTAAGTAGCTGGGGGCTGATCATCTGGTGCTCCCTCAGGGACCGCTGGATCGGGCCGCTGCGCAGAGTGAACCGCACCATTGTCATCAGTAGGGGGAGGAGGAGGAGGAGGAGGACTCGGGATGACATAGCGAGGGACAAGGGGAACTGTTGGATGCTACTCGTTCGGGAACAGGCGACTCCATGCTCCCTTGAGCATGTTGTTCGCGATCTCACGCCACTATGTCTGCTGAGCGTATAGCATATCAGCGTGCATCTGCAGGTGCTGCTGCTGTTGCACCTGCATCTGCTGCATCTGCTGTTGCAGCGCCATTTACTGCTCCAAATCTGACCATAGCTGGTCAATAGACTCGTCCCTCCGACGTCTGACCTTTCTAGAGCTGCCAACCTCAGAGGCGGCGCTCCTGCCGTAGACCATGCTGGGTCTGGCGCCTATCCCCATCCCCCGCACGCGTCCGGGGTGCTCTGCCTGAGGCAGACCCACCTTCAAAGGAGCCGTCGGGTCCACTGACCCCTGTGACTCCTCAGGCTGGGTTTGTCACAGCTCAACCTGCGACTGCTGCATCCGCTCCTGCCATTTTATGAAACAATTACTAATTAGCATTTTTCATTATTAACTTGTATTATAAAAAATATAATAATAAAATTACCTACAATGGCCGCCTCTGCCTGCTGAGAGGTCGCAGTCCCGTCACGGTGTCTATGTGTGATGGCGTACAACTCCGCATAGTCCGTCTGACGGTTCTCCTGCTGTGCCTTCGTCTCCTGAAACAAATACAAAACAATAATTAGTATTATGAAATAATCAGCTAAAAGTAAGTGATTGTTTGAAAATTTACCAGCTCGCTGTAGGTCACAGCAAAGGTCTTCGATCCTGCTGTGTGGTGGATCGTCTGCTGCGCCCGAATCTCGGTGTTCTTCTGAGAAAGCTCCTGGAAACAAAATATTAAATGTATTATAATTTAAAATTAAATACAAATTAAATTGAAATTATAATTTAATATTTAACAATTACAAAATTATATATCAAAAATCTAATAAATACATTACCTGCGCCTCAGCACTCTTCCTCCACTGGATGAAACGTGCCCAGTCGTTCGGCGGCACGCCGTTCGGGACGCTCTCGATCAGCTGCTCCAAAGACATCGTCCCGTCCTTATCCACCTTGTGGAAGAGACGGTTCCTCCTGTTCCTCCAGGCGTCACCCATCTTCACGAGGGCGTACCTCTTCCGGTTGGCCCGGACGGCAAACCGCAGCTGAAAAAAAAATATTTAAATATCAATAAGTATAAAAATTAATTAAATAGAATTAATTACAAAAATTATTAATTAAATAATTTTAATTACCTGAACCACCTCCTCCCAAGCCAGGTCCTTCTGCCCCTTCGGAACGTGCCTCCACGTCTGGAAGTAAAGGGGGAATCGCATCCAATTCGCGCCCAGGTCGTTCAGGAAGCGGTTGAGCAGGTGACCCCCATTGTGGATCGGCTGGTCAGTGCCCTCATTCCACGGCACTATAACTCGGAGGCTCCGGTCCATCTGGTTCAAACCGGCCACGGCTAGCCTCCTCGTCGAAACGTTCCCCTGCTCGTCTGCACAGTTGACCGCACGTTAGATAAATTGTAATTAAAAGTTAATATTTCTAATTTAAATAAATAATTTACTAAATTAAAAAATTAATTTACCTTCGACCTGCACCTCAAACCCAGTGGACCGTGAAGACGACCCTCGTGGGTTGTTCTGCTCCCGAGCGTCCTCCTCATCAAGGAACTGCTCCATCTCCCTGAACCCAATCGGGATCTCAAACTCCTCCTCGTTGAGGAAGTCCTCAACACTAATATCTGGCCTCTCCACCTCAGGCACCTCTAGTACGATCGTCGCCTGTGGGATAGTCTGCGGTGCCTGTGGGGGGATGGGCTGAGATGCCGCAGTACCCCTGCCTGCCCGCTGCCCCCACCTCTGCCCCCTGCCCGGCTGCTGCCACCCCGTAAAATCGGTCTGGGGACCTCAGGGGCCTTCCCCTTATCTGTCCTGAAGCCATATCCACTGTACAAATTAAAAAAAAATAGTCACATTATTATAAAAAAATATAATAAAAATATAAATATAAATAAAATACGTGTTATATACGTACCTCAAATGCAAATACTGAGAAATACTGAGCAAAAACTCCTATACAGACGTCTGAACGCTCAAATCTCGAAGAAATCACTAAGAGAAACCTCAGGAAACAAAATGAGCAAAAGGAGAAATGAAGGACGCGGGGGGTTTAAATTGGCCAGATTTTAGTAGCGGTTATTCAAATAACGGCTACTCTAACCGCTACGAAAAATTAAATTTGTAGCGGTTCTACAATAACCGCTGTAAAAGTTCACAACGTTTGAAATTTTGTAGCGGTTATTGCTCAGAACCGCTATAAATGGCGAGACTCTTGAAATTCTGTAGTGGTTATAGGGGCAGAACCGCTACAAAATTCTGACCTTTGGTATTTTGTAGCGGTTCTGTGGTTGTAACCGCTACAAATAACCGCTACACTGTTGGCGCGCCAACTGGCGGGAATATTGTAGCGGTTTCTGTGCATTAACTGCTATAAAATCACCGCTACAAGTTTTGGCGGGAATTTTGTGCCAAATTTGTAGCAGTTTTTTGAACTAAACCGCTACAAAAAACCTTGCCACTACAAATTTGTAGTGGTTTAGGTAAGAACCGCTACAAATACTATAATTTGTAGCGGTATAATATAACCGCTACAATTGCACCGCTACAAAATACCTTTTTTTTTGTAGTGGCAGTGGTTCGAGGAAAAGGTTTTGCACGAGACCGGTGTGTCTGAGACAATTGAGTGGCTAGGTCGGAGGCCTTCATTTCAGGTCATTACTTGGACCGGTTATGATATAAATGGCTATTCTTTCTATACGAAAGAGCAAGGTGACAGAAGTACCATGCAAAATAGTGGGGTTATGGTAGAAGCCAAAGCTATGCACTTTTCCAGTTCGAGAGACAAAAACCCCATATTAGCGTCTATGGCCTATTATGGAGTTATAGAAGAAATATGGGAGATGACATACAACAAGTTCAAAGTTGCTTTATTCAAATGTAAGTGGGTTAGCAATAATGTTGTGGTAATAGATAAACAATTTGGATTTGTCTCAGTCGATCTTCGAAGAGTTGGCTATAGAGATGAGCCCTTCATTTTAGCAAGCCAGGCGAAACAAGTGTTTTATGTCACCGATCCTGCGAGCAAAAACATGTCTATTGTCCTTAAAAGTAAAAAACAGAAGTATGGTGATCTGACCTTCAACCTTAATGACACACCACCTTTCATAACAACTCCACCTCGAACAAATGAAGTAGAATTGGTAGATGATGATGAATATGCTGTAAGAAATGACCATGGTGAAGGACTATGGGAAACAATATAGAGTAAGACCTTAATGTATAAACGACAACTGGGTGTTTTTCTGTTTTACTTTCCGCTTAGTTTATTTCATTTTTATTGAAATTTATTTATATTTCTGACGATGCTTTTTGTGTTAACAAGAATATGGACAACTCTAGTGACGACGAAAGGCATAGAGATGATGAAAGCCCTAGCAATGACGAAAGGCCTAGAGATGAACCCATTATAAGAAGGAGGGTTAGAGGCTGTACAAAGATGGGAGCATTGGTTGCACGTCATAAACATCAACAGGAGAGGCTGCATATAGACTTCGATGACAATCTGAATCTAGTTAGTCCTGAGGAAGACCACTTTATTAGCTACGTAGGGTTTTTTAGGTCGAAGCAAAATGCGCATTACCTACGATAATTGGAGATTGGTTCCCCCAAAAATGAAAGACATGATTTGGTAGCAACTTTTGGTGTATAAGTTTTGATGCATCTATGGTAATTATAGCTTTATTCTTATTGTTTCAAATATAATAATCTTATGTTTTACCTTGCAGCAAACATACGATGTCCCAGACACCAGGGAGATGTATAGGCACTGGATGGATGAGGTTCGTGTATGATGGAAAGGTTTCAAGAACAAGCTAACAGAATGGTATATTCGAGGGGCCCTTATAGGTCAAGATCCATGTACACATTATTCGTATTTGTCTCCAGAGGACTGGAGGTTGTTTGCGGCATCACGGGCAGATCCTGACTTTTTAGTAAGATTTCTGTCATCATGATATTGAGCTTTTAATTTTTATATACTTGATATCGTTGATTTATTTTTTGTTATTTTTCATTCATAGAAATTAAGTGCAGCAAATGCATAGAGGCAATCAGAAAATAAATATCAACATTACATGTCTCGTGGTGGATATCAAAAGCTTGAGCGGCAAATGATGCAAGAAGAGTTAGAGAAAATAAAGGAAACAACGGAATCTGATTCTAGCGTTGTTATCCAGGCACCGACACCTCCTCCACGTCACAAAAAATGGAAAGCAAGGAGGATTAAGGCTGGGAAGTACATAAATCCGACTATTGCTGAGGTTACTGCGAGGATTGTAAGTAGTTATACCATAAGTACCTAATTTTTTGCATATCGCGAGTGGTTTCGATACATTTACGATAAACTGTATGCTACGGGATGAACTGGAAGATCAGAGTAGCCAAGGTTCATTCAATCCAAGTAGATGGATGGACATCTTGTCAACGGCTATTGGGAAGGCAGATGACCTTGGTCGTGTTCAAGGAGAGACACGGGGAGTTAGTGTCGTGAGGTATTTTGGACGAGACTCATGTTATTCGTCACAAGCTGGACCTAGTAAGGACCTTGTGGCCAAGATTCGAGAAGACATCGAACGAGAGCTCGAGGCCAACCTTTGCGACAAGCTCCGATAAGAGCTGTTGCCAGAGCTTCAACTTGAAATGGCAATGATGTTCGAAGCGTAAAGGGCAAGGGATGGGCATAGAACTCAGGAATCCCCGGCCTTCAATAGCACCAAAGGAAGTTACAACCCTCTGGAGGAACCACTTGGTGACCCTTCTCCTACTCCAGTGTCAGGAGACCCTTCCACCCTCTATTTGGATGATCCACTGTTGCGTGTTGTTGCTGATGCTCTCGTTCACACACATGCTACCACCCACCATCATCAGTAAATTCCGCAAGATTTTTGTAGGGTGAATGTGACGAGTGTTAGAAAGGGGGAAGAAGGTACATCCATCCCTATTCCTGATCCAGAGGTTCGCACGTTAGGTCAAGCGATAGGATCTTTCATCCTTTGGCCTCACAATCTTATTGGTTCAGATGCAACACCTCCAATGGCAGGAATTACCTTACTATTACTGAAAATCTGTTGGCATCCCAATAACAATTTGTTTTTTGATGTTCTAAAAGGATGACGAAGATGCGAGGAAATGGCCCTACTTAGCACGGTTGCAACAGATCTACAAGGGCATTAAACAGATTGATATGAAGATGCCTCCAGGGATTGTGGGCCTTAAATTGGAGTATCCCTACACGATTGACAATACAGATCTCAAGCAGTTTATCAGGTTGGAGGAGATAGATGCAGGCTGGGTGAAATTTGTAGTCCGGTAAGTTTTTTTTTCAATTTTCCTATAGAATTCATTTAGTGGTTTTTTGATTTCATACATTCAATAATTCATTCCTTATTTTAATTCTATTATAGCACCTTCCACGGTCTCTGCACAAACATGGAAAGACGTGATTGGTATGGATTCTTATGTCCTGCGAATACGACAGGGGATACTTGTACTGTGGCGCATAGGACTCACTATGTCGGCTATGCAATGGGAGAGACCAAACTTCGTTGTTATCTAGCACCCATTGTTCAACGGTTCGTATTTTCATTTTGTCAATTTAAGAAGTTTAATAAATAATTGTCTTGTCATCTAACTTCATTTTAATGTGTACATGTTATTAAAGTTACCATTGGAGTTTATGTGTTATATGTCCTCACCGCAACATAGTCTATTGGTTTGATCCCTTGAGTAAAAAGCCAGATAAAGATACAAAATCCGTCTTCGACACATAAGTTATTCTGTTTGTATTTCATTGACTCTTAAAAAAAATGAATAGTTCTAATTTCTGTTCATTTTGATTTTCATGATAGTGCTTGTCAAACATATAGAGTCCTAGGCAGGTCACACGAGGGTACAATTGTTAAAAAGCCAAAGTGGTTTTATTCGATAGTAAGTAGTTTCGATCCTAATTGTTTCATTGACAGTCCTTTTAGACATACCTTTATTGATTTTAACAACCAATTGCATGCCTTTGATTTAAAGTGCCCTCGGCAACCTGGCAACACTGAATGCGGATATTATGTTATACTTTATATGTATAACATCACTCAAAGTGGAATTACTAGCGATTTTGAAAAGGTAATCGCTTCTTCATTCTCAAATGATAATATTTTTGGTGTTCTAATCAAAATGCTAATTAATTCATTTGCTTGAGATTCATATCATCAAAGCTTTCTTTCTAATTTTCAGATTTTTGATAATGAAGATGACCTACGTGAAGACCTTGATTTGATCAGAGATCTTTTGGCTGGACATCTTCAACATATAGAGCAGTAAAATTTTTATTTATATCAGTTTGTAGTTGTGTGATGATAGCGTTTTGACACTTTCTGGTTGTTATTGTTGATATATATAGTAGTAGGTTGTATGAGTTGTTATTGTATGTATATATAGTAAAGATTGTAGTGCTGGATGTCCTTACCATTTTGTAACAGACATTGTGGTTTATGAATCCATCTTCTATTCTGTTTCTGCAGTTTGAATTCACTGGGTAATACAGAATGTAAATGATAGTATAAAAAAAACCTAACCTTTAGACATCCCAAATTAAGAATTGGGATGTCAAATTGTCATTTGGGACGTTTAAAGTCTCACTTTAGACGTCCCTTTTTTTTGGACGTCTTTTCTTACAACATACTACGCCCCCAACATATACATTCCCCCGTTTTTAGACGTTAAAGGTGCCAAATTTGGGATATTATAACCCCTTTTTGTAGTAGTCCCTACTCCGTTTGAGGTTAAATTGGCAGATAGAGCCATTTCAGCCCTCCAAGGCACCGACCAATTCATTCCCCTGCACCGCATTAATTAAAATATTAATATAATGAATTTGAGTATTTGACTTCTAATTAAAAAGCTTTTAGGTATAGGGAATAAAAGTAATAATATCTAATATCTAGTGTAAGAGGAAGTTTTCATTGACTTGAAAATCATGCCATCACCTTGTCGCCCACTACGACAGGGTCAAATGAAGAGTGACACCTCCGCCGCCTATTGCTGCGGAGGAGCAAAATGAGCGACTCTAATCTACCATCTCCTAGGGTTGAATGGATAGAAAGAAGTGTAAGTCTGATTGCTGGAACGAATGCAACTAGAGATCGAACCATTGATATGCCACTTACTACTAGGATTGAAAGAACCCCACAGATAGCTTATAGGCGTACTATCAAGAAGGTCAGAACTGATAAAGAAGTAGAATAGGATGCTGAAATGGTCATGGGAAATGATGACCTGGTTGCTGAGAAGAGCCCAACCTGGCCTCAGTCCAAAAACAACTTTTTGGAGAGGTAGAAACGAGAATTGTAAGTCTGACGCAACTAAGTGCTGGAATGCATGTTGAGACTCTGCTGGATGAAAGCATGAAGAAAACAGAGCAAGAGAAACCAGAGAGTGGTGACTCAACTAAGGAGACTCACACGCCACTCTCGTTCAAAAACTTCAAACTTGAATTAAAGTGGACTGTGGGAAATAGTGAACAACCACGCTTTTAGGTTGATTACTGGATAGGAGACCTTGGGCCATTGTGCCATTTATCTTTTCAATCGATTAGCGAATTAGAAATGCAAAGGCCACTTAACCACTTCATCACCAGGAATGGTACTTGGAAGTAGAGCGAATTTGACAAGCTACTTCCCCCAAATACTTTGGCTCATATTGCTCATGCCACTCCACTTTCGGCTGCTACCCCCAGGCAATTTACTACTGGCATCTTGAAGGAAATGGTAGATTTACTATCAAATCAGCATACTAACTGATCACTACTCACAAATGGGATGATGAGAATTACCAATGGAAGCTAGCTGGGGATGGCCTGGACCACAGAGAATTCAAACTTTCTTCTGGCTTGCATTGAGTAATAAGCTCCTCATTAATAAAGAGTGAGTAAGAAGACACATGGTAAGTAACAAAAAATGCAGTTTATGCAGAAATAAAGTAGAAGACCTTGATCATATACTCAGACAATGTAAATTTGCATCTGAATGTTGGAAGTTTTTAATCCCTATTGAGAAACTTGCTGATTTTAATTCAAGATCATTCCAAAATTGGTTGCAGAACAACTTAAAGCCAGCAACTGCCAACAAGACCTGGAGCATTTTATTTGGTGTCATATGTTGGAAATTATGGAAGGCCCGTAACTGTAGATTGTTTGCTCAAGAAACTATACAACCCCGCAGACTTATTAATGAATTGCTGTCTTTTGTGGATCATATTGCTAAAGCGGTTGACTTTACAAGAATTGTGCATTTACTTTAACTATTTGTACTTTAATTCTCTTGTTTTGTTAGATAGTTTTTGCTCATGGTAACCATGACCCTTTCTGTACATACATTTTTTAGCAATGAATTTCATTTCCACTAAAAAAAGAAGCTGTTTGGTTCACAGAAAATGGAGGGAACAGAAAGGAAAATGGGAATTTGCCAGTGGTAGTGGTTGTTTGGTTCAAAATTTCCATCGAAAAACTTTTTCCCACTTATCTGAATTTTCAATTGCATGAATGAAATTTGGTTACCACAAAAAATGGTAGGAAGCTATTTTGTAGTGGCAGAGAATTTGAACAAAAGTCCCATTTACCCCTGATATGACAAGGGTGAGCTATAACGAGATATTGAAGAATTCTATTCTAGAGGTGGTTGAAGAAGAAATCATTAGGTTGGGGTGGCTATGTGGGCCCTAGAGGAGTTATCGTTGTGGGTGTCAGTGACGTTGAACGTGACGGGCCAGATAAGGGAGGTGATTTGGTGTAGCCGTCGCAGAAGAAGAAGATAGCGTAGCATGTAGCGTTGAGTTGAGGAATCCAAATGTTGCAACTCGTTAGCGATTCTTGAAGCAAGTTCACATACTCCTATGAGTTATCCGACATCATTAGAAGAAGGCTGCTACCGAGAGAGCATAAGCTGCGAGATTCTTGCCGCAAGCGTCATTGACACCTTTGATAACTATTTGGAGAGGTTGAGGCAGCATGTGGGGGTTTAAGTTGAGACGAGGAACCCGGGAACAATGACTGGTTCAACGAGAAGAGCGGCAAAGGTGTAACCCCCTCACGGTAGTTACATCCAGATTTTGAAGTTTAAGTGAAATAGAGACCAATAAAATCAAATCAACAATTTATAATCCCTCAACTCGGGATGAGGTATTTCAAAATCAATTCAAAACGTATTAATTCCGGGTCTCACATTCACATGCGGATATAACTACTTGAGAAATCAAATTACATAAGAAATATCAGAGTGCGGAAACTAAAATCCCGGCAAACCCCGGGTTCATCTACATATATAACATGGGTTGCGAGTTCCCAAAATGGGGATTACATATCCAAAATATTCATTTACATCTCATATACACTTAGTAATCCCAAAACCAAAACAAGGATAACCAACATCCAAATATAAAATGTCCCTAAGCCCTAACCACTCCTGGTTGGTCGCTTCCCTTTCGAGCCACTCGCCTTGTCTGAAAAGGTTAGTCATATGGAAAGAGTGAGATTCTAAAGAATCCCAGTAGCAATAAGTCACTCATACAATATATAAACATAAAGCATGTATGTTCATCATGTCCAGCAGCTTCACAATGATCTTTGGCTCTCACCACATACAACAGCACTCACGGCTGTAATCACAATGCACTACGCCCACTTTCGTGGTGAACACTATGCCAGCTTTCGCTGTATTCACTATGCACAACGCCCACTTTCACGGTGATTACTATGTAGCAGCAACACGAAGCACAAAGCACCACAAAGCATCTCAAAGCACAATGTATCACAAAACTCCACAAGGTATCTCGATGCACAAGGTATCACAAAGCAGCAGCAGCAGCATCCACACAATGAATGACAAGCAAACATACAATACATTTACACAAAGTATAAGAGAGGAGTCGCTACCTGTATCTTTCCTGACAATCTTTGGCACAGTGGGCTCACGCGTTCGGCAGATATCAAATCCTATACCAAATTAGGGACAATTGATCAATCTCTTTTCCAATTACTTAATCCCATAATACACTAAGTTGGTTATCATTTAGGACTCTTAAGAGGTCACAAATGTCTCTAATGAAAGCCCTAAAAGGTTGGGAAACAAAAGGTTGAAGGTCACTTTTCGAATACACAAAGTGCTGGAAAACAGGGGTGGGCCGCGGCCAGCCCTTCCTTGGGCTGCGGCCCAAATATGGTCAGAAGTCCATGGGCTGCGGCCCGCAACTCATGGGCCGCAGCCCAAATCAGGCCAGAAAGGTTTGGGCCGCGGCCAGCCACTCTTGGGCCTCGGCCAAGAAATTTCCTGACTCTTGGCTGAACTTTGAAAATTCATAACTAATCCTAGAAAAATCGAAACAGAGTGATTCCAAAGCAAAATGAAAGGTATATGAGTTCTATTTCAAGAAAAAATATATCCCATCACTGGAAATCACTACAAAAATACAGAATCACCAAAAACTACACACTACTCCAAAACAGAGTTCTATTTCAATCCCAAACTTTGGACAACCATATCTCACAGAATACTAAACGAAATGACACAAAATATATGTTCATTTTGAAGCTTGGGATGTGAACTTTAAGACTGGAAATTTTCATAATTTTCCAATACCATTTGGTTATTCAAAACGCTCGATCAACCTGATAGCGAAAAACAGAGCTTAAACAAGACAGATTTCCAACTTTCTACCAAAGTGTTCAATGACTCCAAAATTAATGACCAAGCTTATCCCCACACAAAATCACTCAAGGAACACAATGGTAACCTCCAAATGACCAAAATCACCACCCAATCACATGCCATGTTTTGTCCAATGCACCAAAGCTATCACAAAGGTATCAACTTTCACATTTCCAACCTAAATCCATTCTATCAACCCAAAACACATATCAAAGCACTAATTCCATGACAACAACATGCCAACCACACATTGACCCTCATTTTCAAAATTCAAGGCAAAATTTCCAGAAATTTCAAACTCAACCAATGGCTACAAAACCTATATAGAAAGGTTTGTCTTACTCACCTCTATAACTTTCCCAAAGGAGTTCCTTGATTCACCCAAGTCCAGAATTTTGTGTGGCCACAAACCACCACCAATGGACAAGCTACAACCATAGAAATGTTGCTCTTAACTCAAGGATCAACTTTAATGAAGAACATTTTTCCATTAGAAGCCATTTAGAGGGTCAAATACACACCTTTTTCACAAACTTCTTCTTCTTTCCTTCTGCAGAAATGGGGGCACGAAAATGAGAGAGAATGTGAGAGATGGAAGGGATGGGGAATGATGATGAATGAAGTAATATTTTCCCTTGCCCATGCCTCCAAAAACACATAGGAGAGAGAGGAGAGAGAGGAGAGAGAGGAGAGAGAAAAAGGTGGTTTTTGTCTCTTATGCCTCATCCTATGGTCCACCATAATGCCACTTGGCAACATCTCATCCCATGATCTCTAATACCACACACATTTACACCAAATTCACATCATATTTCTCCCAAAATATTTACTTACACAAATTACAATCAAATCTCAATGCCATTAGCCCTTTGAATTTCACATCTCATGCCCTCTTAATTAGTAATTAATCTCTTCCATTAATCACTAATTTAGAGCCATTCTTTCAATTTTCCCAACAATTATGGCATATTAATTAATATAGCCACCAAACCCATAATTATTCCACTTTAATTCGATAATTATCCTCAATAATTACCATTAGCCTTTAATTGAAAATTGGGGTGTTACAGAAGGAAATAGGTGAATCAAGAAGAAGAAAGCGAGAAGAGAAGATGAAGAGAAAAAGGTGTGAATCAACAGGTGAAAGTAAAGTTAGATAACTGTCACGTAACTATGACGTACCTATGAGCAAAATAAAACCACAAAAAGTGGCTGTAACCACGTATAGGTGGTGGATATAATGCAATTGTTAAGAGTAAAGTTGTTTTGTTTAATTGTAACCATGAGCCACTTATCACACGCATATAGTTAAAGTTATTTTCATTCATTCATGTATGACCATAAGCGATTGATGGGTATCTTATGTTTATTGCTCTACTTTATCAAGAAATAGGGGCAAACAGAGTATTGATTTCTTCACCATTTTCACTTCCTTTTCTATCTCTCCTCACTCATTCTCACATGCATGCATTAAATTTTAATACGAAACCCTCTCACAATTCCCCATATCCTCTTCCTCACTATGGTTTTATAATGACAAAGCCAGCTTCCCATAGAAACTAAATCCCCTCTGCACTCAACTCTTCCTATAATAATTAGGGATATATATATATATATCTATGATAACATTGATAATCATGATTTCCTTACGTCTTCAACTCCATCTTCACCTCAAGACGAGATCTTGGTTTTCCTGCTTCAGATTCTCCTTCATTCATCCTCCTCCTCATCAGCTTCATCGTCACTGCTTGTGACCGACACGGTGAAAAACGCCCTCACCTTGACGACTGGACTTTATAGTTCCCATGCCACGTTGGATAATGCTCATGCTTCTCATCAATCATCACTTTTCCAGGATGGGGTCTCCGTCATCGTTGATTCCTCCATTAGAGTAGGCTCTCCAAATGATGGTTTTCTTTCCTCCTCGGGGACTTATATGTTGGCCAATATGAAGGGTGGTTCTACTATAAACATGCCTTTGACTTCTTTTGGAGTAAGTGAGAATAAGTTAGATGAGTATGAGCGTGAGAGTGAGGTAATGCTTCTGGTCTTAAAGTTTAAAGCTTTGGTTTAAATGTCTTTCTCTCTTTATTTCTTTCTAGTTTTTTGGTCCTTTGGGTTGCTAATTAAATTATCATAACTATGGGCTATTTATGGGTATCGAGTGGTTACATGGAGTGAATTAAACTTCAAAACATAAAAGACAATGATGTGTATGCACCATGTGCACACCATGGGTATGTAGTGGGTATAAAGGATTGACACAACACATTATAAATACAAGCGACTGGTGGGTATCTCATGGTTATTACTTTGTTACGTTATGAGAAAAATAATGTTTTTAATATAGGGGCAAAATAGTCTTTTGGTCATTTTCCTATCTCATTTTCTTCCAACCAAACAAAAATTTTCTTTTCCAGTGCGAACTAAACGCATTGGTGGCAAAATATTTACCCTTCCTTTCCATTCTTTTTCTTTATTTTCCTTTCCATTCTCACATCTTCTTTGAACCAAACGGGCCCTTAATGTTATTACCAAGATTATGACGTGACTTTGGAAAATGACTAGCCATAGAAAAGAAGGTATCTCTCTTTCAAATCAGAGCAAATTGGTTCTTCATTTTATTTTAAAACCGAAAGCATGGGGAAAAAGATAAACATTAACCAACAAAATTTTTTCAAGAGAAATTCGAAGATTTTTTTATTACATTAAAATAAAGAGAGAATGATAGAAAAATACCATTTGAACGTTAAAATCCCACTGATAAGAAGAGTAATGGAATTAACAATGCAAATCTTTATCAAAAAACTAATTTGGGATTTTAAAGTTTAAGTGGTATTTTTTGTCATTCTCCCTAAAATAAAACTGGAATTTGTAGTGGGTCTTGGGCCTCTTGGCATTCATTATTTAAATCTAAATGGAATAAAAAAGATTATTTAATAAAGGCCAAATGCCTTTGTGTCTTTTTCTATCTAAAATCGATTGATTTTTTTGCTATCATGTTAAATTTATTTTTAGATTTGTTTAGTATCTGAAATAAAATAGAATAAAAGATAAAAATAATTTTATAAATGAAAAATATTTTTATACTATTGAATATAAAAATACTAACAAAATTTTAATATCAAGTTAATATGTCAAATATATATTTTGATTTTGTCTGTAATATTCAAATTTTTAGTTTAATTACAAAGTGGGCCTAAGTCTATATAATAGAAAATGCAATTACATGGCATGTTTGGATTAAAGAAAATGTTAGAAAGAAATGGAAAAAAATGAAAAATATTTTGCCACATAGGTGTTTAGTTTGCACTGACAAAGAAAATGAGTTGATAAGAAAATTTATTTGATTTGAAGAGAATGAGGTAGGAAAATGAGGGAAAAAAACCATTTTGCCCTAAGTAAATATTATTTAAATATCCATGGGATCCATCCATCATTTTAT
Source organism: Inga laurina (assembly GCA_963855925.1). Taxonomy (NCBI): domain Eukaryota; kingdom Viridiplantae; phylum Streptophyta; class Magnoliopsida; order Fabales; family Fabaceae; genus Inga; species Inga laurina. Next base: position 27,270,320 of record OY979704.1, read on the forward strand.
ATCACATCTAATGTCACATCAAGGGTGTGTTAACCTCATGAAATTCTTGTCAAACTTACACATTTCCCCTTATTTCTCACACATTTGGGTGTACTAATGGATACTTGGCAGTGCGAAAGTGAAGGAAAATGCGCATGATCCATGTTGGGAATAGAAGAGCATAAATGTAATGATATTATATGAATGTTTGTTATGGTTATCAACTGTGGGCTTTTGTGGAGATATTTGTGTTGACAGGACCACATGTCAAGCACAATCGGAGCTAGAGAAAGACCAATCAAAGGAAAAAAAGGTAAAATGGAGTTTAAATAATCAACCACGCCATGGACAAGCAAGAAAAAGATGAAAACATACCTTGGCAGAAGCGAAGCTCAACTTAAGAAGCTTGGTTGCGGCTAGGACATCCTCAAGAAGCTTGGCCATGGCCAAGCCATTCCATGGGCCGCGGACAAGACAATTCCAGAAGCTTGGTCGCGGCCAAGCACCTCATAAAAGCTTTTTGGCCGCTGCCAAGAATCCATTGGCCACGGCCAAGGCCCGATACAAACTATTACGCGTTTTAATTCTCAAGGCCTATAAATGTGGGATCCAGGGTTTAGAACTCCATCTTCCAAATCCGAAAAACCCTAGGGAGGCGGCTGTGACAGTCTTTTGAGCTTGGGTATGCCAAAAATCAAGGGAAATCAAATGGAGATTGAAGATTTGAAGAGATTCAAGCTAATTTTCCATGGTTTTGCTAATTTCTTTCCATTGCTTTTCCATTTTGCTGATATGGCTATTGTTGCTTTGTATTTTTGTATTCATTTTCTAGATATGAGCAACTAAACTCTTATTTTATGAATATTTTGAACCTTTGTATAGATTAATACTTAGATCTTCCTTTCTTTTATGTATGAATGACATATATGTGTTGATTTCCTCCTATGCATAAAGGTTCTGAATGCTTGGCCTTCATTTAGACTGTTATGTTTACTCTGTTTTGACTTGAGAAAGCTAAATGTGAGTAAAGAACTTGTTGGAAATCATGCTTGCATTAACATTTATTTATTAAATGGATGGATTGTTAATGGCATAGAGATATAGTCATTAACCTTGTATTGTCAATATAGATTGATGCTAAATGCATATTCTCATTTGATTGTAGCAAGAGATTGTGCATATTAATTAAGTATATGAACTTGGTTTTGACTTGAGAAAGCTGAACTAAATACCTTTAAATCTAGACTAACACATATACTCATTGAAGACATCAAAAGAGAGGAACCTAATCAAGTTTTTATGAAATACAAACGGGATAAATAATCCTAGTTTCCATATCAAATTTGAATTTACACTCAAGTACCATTGTTTTTTTTAAAATACAGATTTTACAAATTCTTTACTAAACCAACAACATTATTTTGGCTCAACTTGATTGAATGCACTAAGCTTATTGTTTGATTTTAATTGTTAAAACAAATCCTCGAGGGAATAATACTTTACTTATCACTTTATTACTTGATACGATCCAAGCACTTACGTAGGCAAACAAATTTTTGGCAATGTTGCTGGGGATTTAGTTTAACAAATCTTTTGATTGACCTTAAGCTTGTGTTAGTAGATTTCAATTGAGCTTTTTACTAGCTATTCAGTCATTTTTGTTTTCTTCATTGATTCTTGTTTTGTTGTAATTCTTGGTTGGTCGACTCTGTTTGTAGGTACCATTCAGGTATATGCAATCTTTGGATCCAGACGGATTAGTGGTGGTGCTTGATAAAGTACCTCTTATTGAAGACACTTTTGTAGTTGAAACTGAATCCGACACAACTACTAAATCTGAGGTTGAAACTGAAGCAATGGTGGATAAATATGATCATAGGATAGTCAATGATTTTGCCAGCAGAAATATACAGGGCTCGTCCCTGCATCTGGATGCCTGAAATGCAGGCACATACATTCGAGATCAAACAATAATGATTACAATGCTGCATATGCATGGGCTGTTCCATGGTCTTTACAATGAAGATCCGGACAAGCATTTGATGTACTTCCTGGAGGTGTGTAACTCTTTTAAACAGAATGGAGTTCCACAAGATGTTTTGAGACTACGGTTATTCCCTCTTTCTATACAAGGGAAGCCAAGAGATTAGTTCCACATCTTCTGGAATGATCAATCAACTCATGGAATGACCTTGAAACTAAATTCAGAGCTAGATTCTTTTCAGATGACAAATCTGTGGAAGTAAGGGAGGAATTTATGCAGCATGGGATAGATATAATGCTAATGGCGCAATGCCCTAATCATAGGATAGACAAATGGGTGGTAGTCTAAATCTTCTGTACTTGCTTGAATCCTCAATCTAAGGCGATGGTCGAATCTATGACCAATGGAAGATACCGTAATGTCCCTGTCAATAAAGTGATTCACTTGCTAGACCAATTATTTGCAAACAACATTCAAAGAAATGATAGGAGGGCTACCCATTCTATGGCAAGTATAAAAGAAGACTCCTCTTCCCAGATTGTAACTATTTTATCTACTTTAAACAAGCTCTTTGATATATTGGAATCCCAAATGCAGATAAATACTCCTAATGGCGTCTATGTTGTTCATGATACACTAATTGTGTGTGATCAATGTAATGATGTACATATGCCTGATCATTGTCCCCTATATATGCCACTGAATCTGTCAATTACATGGGAAAATTCAACAACCTCAGGGCAACCCTCACTCACAAACTTATAATTGTGCTTGGAGATCTTATCCAAATTTCTCTTGGATTCAAGGGAATACCTTGAATCAGAAACATAAGTCTACTTTTGGGATAAAATCTATGCCTCCACCAGGTTTTTAGCTACAGCATAGGCCTCCTCCATTGAAGGAAGAAGAATCCAAGATAGATAAGATACTGACTCAAATATTGTCCCAAATTGAATCTTTAAGGGTTGACAACAAAGCTACTTTTTCTATACATGAGACAACTATAAAGAATCTGAAAGTACAGATGGTTCAACTTTCTTCTCAAATGAATGCCATGTCATGAGGCAACCTTCATAGTAATACCATTCCTAACCCAAAAAGGAGTAGGAAAGAAGAGTGCAATGCAATTAATCTAAGAAATTATACGGTATTGCCTGAAATGTATAGTTTAAGTAAGCCCAATTTGAGATCAGCTAATCCAAAAATTGATGAAGAAAATGATGTAGAAACTGAGAACCAGAAAGTGCAGTAGAAGAAGATAAAGTGAGGAAAGGAAAGCAAGTGGATGAGAACAATGATGGTGTTGAGAAAAATAAGAGGGTGGACAAAAGAAAAACAATGCGCAAAAGCCATCTACTGCTAATATCATGCCACCATTACCTTTTCCTCAATGGTTTAAGAAAAAAGAGGAAGACATGCAGTTAAAGAAGTTTATGAATATGTTTAAGCAACTTCATGTAAATATTCCCTTTACTGAAGCCTTAGAAAGAATGCCCAAGTAATGCAAGTTCTTAAAAGATGTTTTATCAAAGAAGAGGCAATTTAATGAGTTTGAGACTATTGCATTGACTGAAGAATACAGTGCAGTCATCCAAAGGAAGTTACCCACTAAGCCTAAAGACTCAGGGAGTTTTTATATCCCTTGCAATATTGGGACCAACTTCAATTGTAAAGCTCTTTGTGACTCGAGAGCAAGCATTAATCTAATGCCTCTTGCAGTATTTAACTAGCTGGGTTTGGGGGAGCTCAGGCCTACCACAGTTACTCTCCTTTTTGCAGACCGCAGTATTTCAAAGCCTAGAGGGATCATTGAAGATGTCCTACTCACACAGTAACTGGGTGGTGTATGGACTCACAAAAGATCATAGTTTGGTAATCATAACAGATATTCATATATTTCCCCCACATTCATACTCTTTCTGTCCCAAGTATGTATAGAACACATTTCCTCTACTTTAGCACTCATAAATGCCCATTAGTACACCCAAAATGTAGAAGAAATGGGAGGAAATGTGCGATTCTGACAAGAATTTCATGAGGTTAACACACCCCCCAAACTTAAACTTTTGCTCGTCCTCGAGTAAAATCAGTTAAGTAACAGGAGCTAGATTAAATTAATCCCAGACGGAGTGCTCATACAAGATAATTTTCTCATTAGCTACTCATGATGTAATGCTCAATAGGAAAAACAACAAAATATTAAGGGATGCCTGGTTCACAGTTTATGGATGAACTTCCCAACATTTTTCAGAATGTGTGTGTGTGATGAGAGTTGAATAACAATCTTCCTACAGTTGTTAAGATCAAATGCAACACTTCAACATGTATAAACAACCTCAATATCCGAACTTAATCCAACAACCTCAATATCCGAACTTAATCCTTCTGCATTCTCCTTTCTATTCACTTATAGATCATTCCATATACTTTTAAAATCAATGAGACTTTAGGGGCTTGTAATGTGTTCAAAGGTTAATCTCATCAACAAAATAGAAAATTCAAAGTTCTTGAGATAAATGACACTATATTTCATGCGACTCATCTCCTCCCCCAAACTTATCTCAAATTGCCACTCCAAATTTTTTTTTTTGGATTAATCATCATCACTACTGAAGCTAGCACAAGTTTTAGCATGAGGAAATATAGATGGACTAGATTAATCACAAGAGAACACTCAAGGATTCAAGTGTTTAACTCTCACAAGTATAGGAGACTTCACTCAATACCACCTAGACTAGGTCCTGCTATATGCTTGTAGAAACTCTATTCTCTCCACCACTTTATAGCACTGAGACTTATGAATCAAGGGGACTTTTAAAAAGGGTTGTAATTATGGAAATGGTTTCATGGGATGGATAATGAAAAAAGTACTATGCATGCACAAATGTATCCGGTGGCTTCTTCTTCTTCTTCTTTCTCTATTTTTAATAGATAATGCATGAAAATGGCATTTATTCAAACCAACTATATTCATGACATTTCAATGATACTTAAGTGCCAATCTAATGCAATTGAGAAGAATACATAGTGCTTGTTGTTACATGGTAGTTTTGAAATGTGAAAGGCTTGAAGGGGTTAACAATGGATTAGTATATAGGGTTTGTGTTAGGTAAATGGGTTTAAAAATGAACGCCCTTATCATATTTATTAGTTTACATGCAAATGTGATTTTGAAAAAGAATTTAGACAAGTTCTAGAGGTACACTAGAATAGGTGGCATACACACATTAATGAATGAAAATTAGGCTGAAATCCTTCCAACAGGAGTTTTCTTCTCAAATACACATTCACAAAGATTAATTGCAAATTAGCCTAATTAAAATGCATTAACTCAAATAACCCAAATGCCAACTCTAAGAGCATTAACAATTCAATCCATTAAAAATCAACCAAGAGCATAGGCAATTCCCAAAATTCTTTAACTCAAAGAGAGTGCAAATCATGTTCTAAAAATGTGTGAAATGTTAATTCATTTCAAGAAATTCAAATACAAATTCAAAAGACCTTCAATGAGAAAAGATCATACACGTCAATTTGTTATAAAATCCCTTGACAAAAGCATTCAAATTATTTCCAACCCTCGTGCGCAAAGTTTATTTGGGAAAGTATTAGGAATTAAACTTTAAAATGTGAACCAAACATTCATGAATATTTATTATTGTTTTCCTGGAAAACATAAAATCCAAGTATCCATTTCTATCATCGAATAACGCATTTCACTTTAGATAGGATAAATCAAATCTAACTCAACTTTCACTCACAGGACAAGGCAGAAAACACATTTCCAAAATTTGAAATTCTTGTCAATGATAAAAAACATGCATTTGATCTATCAAATACCCCCAAACTTGAGACAGACAGTGTCCGCACTGTCAAAAGGCACAATGTGCACACATATCACCTGTAATGGAATAAATAACACAGCAATCCATAGACAGAATAATGACAGGTATATGTGAGAGGCACCACATTAAGCTAAATCCAGAATTAGCCATTAACCAGAAAAAATTTCAGTAATATCCATTGAACATAGTATGACTTAGCAACCAAAGCAACAAGAACAAAAACAAACAAATCCTAACAACAAAGATAAGCACTACTAATCCTAGCCACCATCCTCACTGGTATCCGCATCATTATCATCCTCATCCTCACCGTTATCATCCTCACAAGCAGGAGCAACACCAGGTACATGTGTAGTAAATAACTCCTCTAATCGGGTCAGGCGAATACCGTGGTCCTGCAGATGTGAGAGGCATTGGGCGGTAGTGGCCTCAATATGCTGGATGGTAGATAGGATTACATCTAAGGTTGCAGGAGGCTGAGAGGAGGAAGGGGCACCTGATGGTTCACCATGTTCCAGAGGAGCCGGAGAGGGTCCACCGTGTTCAAATACAGGAGCAGTAGCTAGTTGTTGTGCTGGTGGAACCTATTCATTCGCCTTAGGCTTGATGCTCTGATATTGAAATTTCTTGACTAGCTTAAACATAACATCAATGGCTATAGCTGGAACACCTGCAGAGGAGCAGAAAGCAGAGATAGGGTGAGGCAACATCAAGCCACCAGTAAGATCATGAACGTGGTCTCTCAGAGACTTGTAAATCACAGCACTTAGCTCCAATAGTAGCCACGGTAATTCCAGCACTTGTAAATGAGGAGGGATTGATCCCTAGTGAGGCGGTTTTGTTGGATTAAGGACAGAAGTAATCCTTGCCAAAGTACAGCCAAACCTGAGCTTCAACTGATAACCGAGCACGGGGCAAATATTTCTGAGTCCCACCTTGACTCTGCCACACCACCTCTCCGTCAGAAACAAGCAATCGAGAAATGGTATCCTCAGGGATGTCATCTTTATTGTCTAAATGGTGCTGGTATCTGCATTCCTTGACTACTGGGAGTGATGCAAATTGCCTGAAGTTGGCTAGAGTGAAGTCGATGTCGATACCCTGAAAAGGAAACCTCCAAATAGGCCACATACAGGCATTGGTGTAGAATTCGTGGACAATTTGAAGATTGCCGTCTGTCTTGGGGTTAATGAGCTTGTTTAAGTGATATGTTCGGGTAGCTAGATCATGAAATACATAGGACACGATGAAAGGGAATTTGCGTTCTTGCAACAGGGGCCTCTTGATGATCTTTGCTTTTGCCTCAGCAATGGCCCTGGGGCTTACTCGGTTAGCGACACGCTTGGCAGGCATGGTGGCTAGATAAATGGACAGATGATACCCAAATGTAGACAAGCAGGACCAAAGATGGACACCAAAGAATGATAGAAAACTTATCAGCAAACTAGAACAAAAAAGTCCCACATTAAGAAAGTAATGAAAGCGAAATAGACATTTCCCCCAAACTTAGTGTCTTACTAGCACCAAATCGGCAATCACAATTCAAGCCTAACTCCTATCCTTGCTTCACAAAGACCTCAATAATGTACCAAAAACCAGAGCATATACCAAAGCCACATTTACAATTCCAGACTAGATCCTATCCCCATGTCTTTTAAAAAAACTGATTTAAGCTAAAAAAGAAGTGCATTATAATGATAAATGACATATTTGACAATTGGCTCCCTGGAAAAAAAATGATGCTAAAAAAGAAACATTTTGAAGCAATGTGAAATGCCAAAACAAATCCATTTGCTAAACCAATCTACCCTGTTCAAACTTATGCATAGAACCACATTCTGTCCTTTGGAAAATTTATAACATTGATTCACGACATAAAACAAAGAGGAACAGCAGATTTATGTGCACAATAGGTTGACAACTCACAATATGGATCATAATAATGGGATAGATCGAAGCACAAGGAAAGAAAAATGCCAAAAGAGTATACATTGGTCTCAAATTCAGTGATAGCATTATTCAAACCTACGTTTAGATCCCCAAATCTAAACTATACTAAAATACCCATAATGCAAGTAAAAGAGTGAGAACTCCATTACCTCAAATGGTTGAAGAATCAATGGATTCATTGAGAAATCAGAGAAGAATAAACCACATCTGATGCCTTAAGTTGCAAAACAGCAGCAAGCGATGTGCATATTCGAGATGGAGAACAAGACAGAATGGAAGAGGGAAGATGGAAGGAAGGGAGAATGCAATGGAGGCCAAGGATTAGGGAAAAATAGGAAGGAGGTTGTGGAAGGGGAAGTCAAACCTGAGAGGTGGAAAGGGAGGGGTAGTCGGGGGCAGAGAAAGGAGAGAAATGAGGAATGAAAGAAAAGAATAGGGTTTTTAAAGACTCTGCAGTCGTGCTTTGGCCGCGACCAACTATGGCCTGGCCGCGGCTAAAAACTGTCTAGGTATTTGTGGGCCATGGCCCAAATTTCACTGGTTGCGGCCCAAAACCTTCTGTTCATTTGCTGGCCACGGCCCAAAACCTTTTGGGCATTTGTTGGCTGTGGCCAACCTTGTCCTGGCCACGGCCCATAACCTTCTGTGCAATCTTGAGCCGCGGCCAACATTGTCTTGGCCACGGCTAGCATTTTCCTCCCAGCTCCACAAGTGTTAGTTTTGCAACATGAATACACTGAAGTTATACTATGCTTTTCACCCTATGATCCTTAACACCGCATACCAAAACTGAATCACTTTCACCATAACTTCTGCTTGAATCTCACACAATCAACAATTGTTGACCACACATTTGAATACAATTCCTCATAATCAAACTGCCTCCCTAATTCAGAATTCACTATGTGTAACAGAAATTTGACAGGATTAAGCAAAGACAATGCATAATGCATCTATAATTCACATTACAACCATGAATACATTCTTATGATAGGTTAGAGAAGTGTGTAGTGGTCATCAAATCAAGTCATAGTCATAAAAAATTAGGTTCAATCAAATCATAGGAATTGAAGAACTTTCCTGGAATATGCCTTTCTAAACCACATGTCACCACCCTTCCTTTGTATCCTTTTTGCTCTCTTCTCTTTATTTGGGTTTCCTCTCCTACCTACGAAAGCAAAAGACCAAACATAAATCTACCAAAAATATACTAAAGTCAAAGAAACTAAAAAGATCAAGTTAAGAACTTAGGTTGCCTCCCAAGAAGCGCTTATTTTATAGTCTTTAGCTTGACTCTTCATGTTGGTCACTCTTCATTAGATAGATAGAGAGTGGATACTAGCCTGTCCATATCTCCTCCCCAATAATGCTTCAACCATTGACCATTAGCCTTGAATCTTTCTCCCTTCTTATTCTCCAACTCCACATCGCCAAATTTAGACGCTTGAACCACCATGAATGGACCAAACCATCGAGATTTCAGCTTTCCTAGAAATAACTTCAACTTGGAGTTATAAAAGAGAACAGTTTGACAAGGTTCAAAGCTCTTAGGAATGATTTTGCTGTTATGGTCCCTCTTTGTCTTCTCTTTATAAATCCTTGCACTCTTATAAACATTAAGGTGAATTTCATCTAACTCATTGAGTTGAAGTAGCCTCTTTTCTCCCACAGCTTGAGGATCAAAATTTAGCTTTTTGATAGCCTAATAGGCCCCATACTCCAATTCTACCGGCAAATGGCATGCTTTCCCAAACACCAAGCGATATGGAGACATACCAATAGGCATTTTGTAAGCCATTCGGTAAGCCCGTAGAGCATCATTCAACTTGGAAGACCAGTCCTTCCTAGTAGTATTCACCATATTCTTAAGGATGTTCTTGATCTCCCAATTGGAAATCTTAGCTTGGCCATTAGTTTGGGGGTGGTAGGGCAATGCTACTTTGTGTATAACACCATATTTCTTCATCAAGGCTTGAAATTGGTGATTGCAAAAGTGTGAACTACCATCACTGATAATTGCTCTTGTTGTGCCAAATCTTGTGAAGATATGCTTTTTGAGGAATTTCAACACTGTCTTGGCATCATTAGTCACACATGCAGTAGCTTCGATCCATTTGGAGACATAGTCCACTCCAACCAAAATATATTCATTGTTGAATGACTTAGGGAATGGACCCATAAAGTCAATCCCCCAAACATATTTAGGGAGTTGATCATCATTCCAAATATGAGACATATTTTTTTATACTTGTCAGTCTTTTCCTAATTTACCTTTATTAATACTCTTTCAAACATAATCAAAGAGGAGATTGAATGAGGGAATTAAGAAAGATGACTAGGTGTTTTAGAAAATACATGTCATATTAACAAACTTAGCTAACTTCCTTAATCTAATCAAATTAAGTAAATATGTCATAATCAAACCATCTTCGGCCCTTCTCAATCATCTTCTTTCTCCGACACCCCTTGCTTTTCTCCCCATTGTGCCCAGCTTTTCTTTGCCATAGATATATACTTATATACATCAACATCATAGTATTTTGGGTTTGGTGCCTCTAACGTGCCTTTTTTCCTATGCTCTTTAATGTCCTCATAACCTTGCTTCCAAATGTTTTTTAATTTTATCATTAGATTTTATGTAGAATCATTGACATTTTGATATCATACATCTCCTTCAATTAAGAGAGAAAGAAATGGTTCGGATTTATTTTATTTGAAAAATCATAAAAATTTCAAAACCGTATCATTTTATCATAATTAGATATCAAAATGTCACTAATTTTATATAGTACCTAACGAATAGAAAAGAAACAAGAAAAGGATTGAAGGAGACGCATTAATACAGCCTCAAATCCCATATTTCTTTCTCTCTTAATTTGTTTATTACATTCTCTTGTCTTGTATGCCCTTATCTTCAGGTTTTTTCTCGTTATGCAACGCGACATCAAGGACTTGCATGTATGCTATTGAATATGGTGACAAATCCATCTCTACTAGATACTTCACTAAAAAATGGTAGTTAAATCATTAAATTTACTTTAAATTTAAAGAAATTTCCAACTTTACATGTATTAAATGAGATTTTGAATGAGAGAGAAAAATACAATGAGATATATTTAAACATTAACTACATAGGTAAAATTGACAAATTAGCATTAATTGCTCTGAAAGTAACTTATATTGTGAACCAAGTCATTCTACTTGAAGCTGCTTATATTGTGAACTAGAGGAAAGTACAAAAGTTATACATTTATTACTTTTAAATAACATTTTGAATCGCGTGATTTTGGTAGTTGTTTCTGATAGAAAGGACCAGAGTGAATATAAGATAGGATTAACCAAATTGTACTATTTGAAAATTAGTTAAAATTAGTTAGGTTCCATAAATAGATAAAAATGAATTTTTCTTTTAAAAAATGTTATCATTTATATAGAAGAGAGAGAATATGGGGTGGAAAAAGAATGTGTACTAACCAGTGTCACTCGTAGCCTTCTAGGTCATTCTTCATTGGTACTATGGGGTTGCGAGTTCCAGATGTGGTATTTGTATACTCCCTCCTCTAAACCATGGTTTGTAAAACCAGACCAGACCGACCGGTTCAGACTGGACCGGCTGTTTTAGAACGGAACCGGTGAACTAGTCACTGGTCCAGTCCGGTTTAGGGTTAGAAAATCGGAGGAAGGTGACCCGGCCTACCCAGGTTGACCTGGTGCAACCCGGGATAACCCGGTCGGGTCATAAGTTGCCCGAGTTTGACTTTTTATTTTTAAAATTTTTCCATGGGAAACATGACGCCATTTTGCTTTTTTCTAATTATTTCCCTCATTTCTCATTTCTGATTCCCCCAGCTTCCCGCGAACACCTCTTGCTCACTTTCTATGATTGCCATTTGAGTTTTTCAGTCCTCCATGTCCTTCTCCCTCTACCGTTCCAGTCACCATTGAAGATGACAGTCATGAAACCGGAAAGCTGTTGCCTTTACCGGTGAGTTTTTTGCATCGTCGGTCCTCAATGTCCTTCTCCTTCTCTCATTCCCATCGCCATTGAAGATAAAATTGGAAATCTTTTACATTCCTTTTCCCCTTCCTTCTTGTCGTAGCAACCGGAAAGCTGTTGCCTTTACCGGTGATATACTCTGTTTGCCGTGACACCAACGTTGTGGCTGCTGATCACTTTGGGTCTCTATTTTCCGTCCACGGTAGTGACAAGTTCAGCGTATCTGACTAGTTAGGTGTCTTTATTTTCATCGTAATGTCATCGTCATAGGTGCTACCCTCTCTGGGTCGTCATGGGCACTCGACACTAATCACTCTGTGACACCGTCTGTCACTGATTTTAGATTTTCAAGTTTGCTCCTTTACTTGAAATGTTGCATTTGTGACTCTATGACTCTGAGCCAACTACTAGTATAATAGTATTGCGTCTGTCACTCTGTGCTCTGTGACTCTGATCGATTTTAGTCTTTTAGATTTCAATCACTTGAAAGCTTATGCCTGTGGTCTATAACTCTATGATCGACTATGTAGATTGTGTTCATTTTAGAATTTGCGATAGCTTGATGAGTACTGTGGTCTATGGTATGTGACTATGTGGTAGACTATGTATGTAGATTGTGTTCATTCTAGATTGATGAATTCTGTGGTCTATGGTCTGTGACTCTTTGAATCTGAGTTCATTTGTTGTTAATTTGGTTTTGGTTCATTTTCTTTCTGAGTTCATTTGCTTCTACCTTCATTATTTTCTTATAGCTCCTATTGGAATATCTATTTGTGCTTTGTTCTAAGAATTTTGGTTATGGATAATAAAAATGCTGAGATTCTGAACCCTACTCCTAATGAGAATGCAACCATTAATGCTACTAGTACTACAACTAATGAATCTAAATTTCCCTCGTCGGTTCATAGACCTAGAAAAACTGACCCAGCATGGGCATATTTTGCCCTTAAAAAAGAAGGAAAAGTAAACATCTATACGTGTCTTTTTTGTATATCAAGTTACAGACGAGGCAGAACAAATAGGATGAAGCAACACCTTGCTGGTATTACTGGCCAAGTTGCTTCTTTCAAAAAGGTTCCTTATGATGTACGTAATAGGATGCAAGAATCTTTAAAAGAAGGTGCAAAGAAAAAGACTTGTAGGAATGTTCATGTGGACATTGAAGACATAGAAAGCAACAATGATCCAATTGCTTCAACTCCAATCACGACAATCCCTGAGAGTAGTGCCAACAAGAGGAGAGTTCTTGGGAGTGTTCAGAATTATTTTGCTCCTAGGACAACCCCTGGTTCACAACCAAGCATAAAAAGTGTATTGTCAAGCAAAGAAGCTCAATACAAAGCCAAGATGGCTATCGCTAATTGTGTTCCATTTAATACTTTTGATTGCCCTTTGTTTCAGAAAGCTCTTGATGTTGTTGCATCGATTGGGCCTGGATTTAATGGCCCTAATGCTTATGATTTTAAAGTTAACTTGTTGAGAGATTGGAAAAAAAGAGTGTCAACTACTCATTGAGAGTTATCAAGCTAAATGGAGCGCAAGGGTTGTACACTTATGACAAATGGTTGGACTGATGTTATCAACCGAACCTTGATAAATTTCTTAGTCTATTCAACGTATGGCATGGTGTTTGTAAAATCAGTGGATGCTTCAAATTTAGTCAAGGATGCAAAAACTTTATTCTTATTATTTTGTGATGTGATTGAGTGGGTTGGTCATAAGAATATTGTCCACGTGGTGACTGACAATGCATCCAACTATGTAGCATGTGGCAAGTTGATCAAGCCAAGTTATAAAACAATTTATTGGTCACCGTGTGCTGCCCACTGTTTAAATCTTGTGTTGAAAGATATTGCAAGCAAGCCTCATGTGTTTGATCCTGCGACAAAAACATCTAAGATAACCATATTTGTTTATAATCATATAGTTTTCTTGTCATGGCTAAGAAAAAGATAGGGTTGGAAAGAAATTGTGTATCTAGGAGCAACAAGGTTTGCTCCTACTTTCATTACTTTGCATAGCATTTATATGCATAAGCATGACTTGCAGGCTTTGGTTGTTGACAAACATTTTGTTGAGCACAAATTAGCAAGAAATGAAGCTGTGAAATTTTTTAGTGCTATCATATTGGATAGTCGGTTTTGGATTTATTGCTTCTAAGTTGTAAAGATCGTGTCTCCTCTCATAAAATTATTGAGAATTGTTGACTCTGATGAAAAGGCTTCATTGTCCTATATTTATGAAGGCATGCAAAGGGCCAAAGGTGCAATTAAGGAGATGTTTAATAAGAGTAAGGAACAATATAAGCCATACACATATATTATTCGGGCTCGATAGGATAAGCATTTGAAGGGTCACCTTCATGCATCCGCATATTTGTTGAACCCTGCATTCTTGTATAGCCCTACATTTGTTCACAAGCATAGGGTAATGCAAGGTCTAATTCATGTGTTTGAGTCCTACTCTGGTCCAAATCATGACTATCTTACGACGATGCAGCAAGTAGTTGTTTATCACAATCATAAAGGTTCATTTAATAAAATGTGATGTGAAAAGGCAGCCCAGTAACTAGACCCATGTAAGTAACAAAGTATACAAATTTAATTTTAATTGCACTTGTAATTGCTATAAATGTAATTAACACTCAACTAAATATTGCAGGTGAGTGGTGGACATTCTATGGGGGTTTGGTTCCAGAATTGCAAAAGATTTCCGTTCGCATTCTTAGCCAAACTGCTTCATCTTCTGGGTGTGAAAGAAATTGGAGTTTATTTGAGCGTATTCATACCAAAAGAAGAAACAGATTGCACCATGAAAGACTGAATGATTTGTTTATACGAACTATAATCTACGATTAAAGAATAGGTAATTTTTGCATTATGGATGTTTATTCAAGAAAGTGTTGATCTAGTTGACTTTGATTAAAGAATACGAACATGAAAGACTAAATGATTCTCTGTTATTGTAAGAGTATATTCAAGAAGAAGAAGAATGATTATGATCTTGTTGACTTTGAATCAATTGACAAAGTCGACTTTTGGGTGGTTGAAGAAGACACAACTCTTGACTTTGATGATACAGATATAGCAAATCTTGAAAGTGCTGCTATTGTTGCTAGTAATGAAGAAATTGAACAAACATCAACTTTTGTTGGGGGTTATGAAGTTTTGTATCTCCTATTTTGATTTATGATTATATTCTTGTATAAATAAATGCTTACTTACTCATTACCACTTATATTAATTCTTGCAATATAGGTGATGAAGACATGGATATTCCTGATCCTCCATCTTTGAATGATGATCATATTGCTAGTGTTTTTGGTTTTACTCATGCAGCTTCGCCTCCAAATCCTTTAGATTTTAATACAGTCCAACACAATTTTGAGGGCATTGATTAATAGTTTTAGTGCCTATTGATTTGAATGACTACGTTACTAGACTTTGTTTTGGGTTTGTCTTACAAATAGGATTGGGGATGCTCTTTGTTTTGTTTTTGGATTTGCAATGAGCTTTCAAAATATTAGGTTTAGAAAAATCATTATGTACTTAATGATACATTGATATTTTTGTGAGTATTAGGTTTAGGATGTTATATTAGACTATTGGCTGAAAAAAAAACTTCTATGTGGTTTTTTGAATGGTATGCATGCACATTTAAATTATATATATATATATATATATATATATATATTATTGACCCCGGTCTGAACTACTAACCGTTGACCCAGTGTTTTGACTGATTCAGTGTTCGGTTTGGTTTTCAGTGCCTTGCTCTAAACCAAAAAAAAAAAAAGAATGTGTAATAGAAAGAGAAAGTTATCTTGAAAAATGAATAATTAAATGAGTAATTTTTACAATTAAATTAGGGTAAAATGAAGAGTTTACAAAAAAAAAAAAAATTTTGAGACCTTCCTTAAACTTATCTTATGAAACAAACATAACATACTAAAAAAATCAAATCTTATACAATAAGGGAGGGAGTATTATTATATAAAGACTCGGCATCAAAGTTTTGGAATTGAAATTTGAAATTGTTGTCTTATAAAAGAAATACTACTCTGATCCTATTTATAGGGTGCTTACAATATTTTTTACATAGATTAAGAAAACCTTAAATTTCATTAACTCTACCTTAAAAATCAACAACTTTCCAATTCTACCCCTACTTAAATGCATAATACCATATAAAAGTAAAATCAACGAAATAATAAGTAAAGGGTTAAATTATTATATTCATATCAACACTTTAATAAGGCGTCTTAGAAATAGGGGGAAAAAACTTCTCTCCCTTCTCCATAAATAGGACAAGAGGAGTAATCTTGAAGGTCGTTTATCCCAATTAAGATATCAAAAGCCTTGGAGATGAAATCATTTGGGGCTTCACACATTGCAATTGGTCTATTTGGCTTGTGAACGGAGAGGAGCTTGTTAATACGATCGTGACCAGGCCAGCTAAATGAAATGAACTAGTTCGTCTGCTATAAATAAATGGGATTTTAATAATTTTATAATTACAAGATAAGATGGTAAGAATTATGACCAACCATATTAAATTTAATGAGCCTATAAAGGCCAATATCCCTACATTTAGTGTATCCTTTGTGGCATCTTGAAACACAGGAAATTAAACATCTTTTCTTCGTTCTTTCAATGACTTCTTCTTCTTCTAATCCATTCCTCTTTGCCTTTCTTTTTCTGGTTTACTTCTTCTTCTTCATCTTTTCTGAGAACATAAGCTTTGTTTCTTCAATAAGATTAGAAGGAGGCAGCGAGCTTCAACAAAATACTCATCATCGTGTCTCTCTCAGCTCTCTTTCCTTCTTCCTCATGCACCTCTCCTCTTCAAGGTTCTCTCTTTGTTATAATATATACTCCCTCCAGTCCTTAACATAAGAACTATTTGCCTAATTTAATTATATCATTAGTGAAAAAATCACTTTTAAGACCGGTTAAAAATGACATTTTAGACTGGTTTTGGATCCGGTCTTAATACAGTCAGTCTTAAAAGTTTGCTATTTTTTATACCGGTTAACGAAACTGGTCTTAAAAATCACTTTTTTAGACCGTTACTCGAAGATTAGGTCTAAAAAGTCCAGACTTTTTAGATCGGTTGTTTAAAAATCGGTCTAAAAACTTTTTTTTCAAGACTTTTAAGACCCGTTATTAAAATAACTGGTCTTAAAAGTACTTTTAAGACCGAGTTTTATACTAACCGGTCTTAAAAGTATTTTTAAGACCGGTAATTTTAATAACCAGCCTTAAAAGTGATATTTTTAAAAAAAAAAATAAATAGGGCCTTTTTCTTTGTAGTCAAACATACAGATGAGTAAAAGGGATTACAGTGAAAAATCAATTGCGGATACTTCTAAGCAAATTACCACCATCAGATTTCACAAAAACACCTTCCCTGTGAATCCCGCTGGTAAAATATCTGAAAACCTAATTCCTGTATCATTCAGTAAGAACATCAAACAACGCAGAAAGATAATAAACAGCTCCTATAATAAAATTCAGGCACACCCATAAGTTTAACTTTGTATTCATATTCAGTTTTTTAGTTGAAACTATGAAACTATTTTGGCACAACCATAAGGAAGAAGAAAACCAGAGACAAAATTAAAAAAAGAAAACAAAGCAATTTCGCAGATAGGATCCCCAAGAGACCGACCACACACTCAACTCGGTGTATATCAGTATGTATACCATTTACACCTACAATAAAACCCTCAAAAAAATCCAAATAAGATCTCTCTTCTCTTCGTTACCCTTGTTCCTCTGGTAAAGAAAGCAGACAAGGAACTGTTTTAAGTGAGGCGCTTTGCTCTATACCTTCTCCTTCCTCTTTCATCTACGCCACCTTGCAGTAGATACTCAAAAATTAGTTTACAAATTAATTAAGCGTTTAAAAGGAAAGTTTATTCAAACCTCATAACATCAGTTGCATCTTCTTCACGCGTCTCTGGGTCAAAGCAAAGGAGCAAGCAACTCATGGCAGCAAAGAAGTGAGGCTGTCAAGGTAGGTTGGGATGAAGGACGGATGTCACGGGGAAAGAGAAAATTCGCAACGAAGGAGATCAGAGCAAGCGAGGTTGTGGCGGCGACAAACTCATTCAGTGCACGGGTGAGAGCACCGCAGCAACAAACAGGAGAATGAGATCGAGCAAAGATGGCCGAGCTCACAGAGTAATCGCACCAAGAAGAGAGGTTTCAGATTTAGAGAGCGAAATTGAGGCGCGACAAAGAGGAAATTCAAAAATTTAGGGTTGATTTTTTAGACCGGGTATATATAAAACCAGTCTTAAAATGGTGGAAAAAAATAATTTTTAAATTTTTCATATTTAAGATTGGTTTTTATTAAAACTGGTCTTAAATGTTTGATATTTAAGACCGGTTATTATTAATAACCGGTTTTAAAAGTTTAAAATTTTTAATTTTTTAAATATTTTGATATTTTTAGACCGGTTTTATTTATAACCGGTCTAAATAATTTTTTTAAAACCGGTTTTTTGAGAACCGGTCTTAGAAATTCTATAGAATTACAAAACTGCCACCGGTCAAATTTTTTAGATCTTATCCGCTATAACCGGTCTAAATATAGCGGTCTAAAAAGAAAATTTTGTACTAGTATATAAAGGAAGTAAATTAAGGTAATTTACATGTTTTTTCAATTAGATTGAGTACATACAAATGAACAGGTGCAAGCAGGCATGGAGGATCTTTAGAAGTGGTTCACAAGCACGGGCCATGTTCAAAACAAAAGCAACACGCATCATCGTCATCATGTTCTTCTTCATCATTCATTATACCATACAATGAAATCCTAAAGCGAGACAAAGCGAGGGTGAGGTCAATCCACTCCAAGCTTTCCAAGACACGCAATTATAATCATGGACAAGAAGAACAACAAAAAATGTAGAGATAATTAGCTCAGAGGAGTTGTTGGACCGGGGTCAGCTTCCGGCCAAGTCCGGCGTCCTTATCGGGTCAGAGAGCTACATGGTCACGGTAGGTACGGGAAGCCCCAATAGAGATTTGTCTCATCTTCGACACAGGCAGTGACCTCACTTGGATTCAGTGTAAGCCCTGTGCTACCTCTTGCTATCCCCAGAACGAACCAATCTTCGACCCTTCTCAATCTTCTTCTTATTCCAACATCTCTTGCTCATCTACCAACTGTTCCCAGCTTTTCTCTGCTACAGGTATACACACACACACTAACATCACATCTTTCTCTCGTTTATTCAATACATTAATTATCTTACTCAAACGTGTGTGTGTTTTCAGGACTTTATCCATTATGTAATGCAGCAACAAGGACTTGCATATACGATATGGAATATGAAGACAATTGCACCTCTGTTGGCTTCTTCGCTAAGGAAAAACTGACCATATCTCCTACTGATGTCTTCAACGGCTTCCTCTTTGGCTGCGGCCGGAAAAACACTGGTCTCTTGAACAGCACGGAGGGGTTGCTTGGCCTCTCTCGCGATGCCCTCTCCTTTGTCATACAGACCGCCCAAAAGTACCATAGAATATTTTCCTATTGCCTCCCCTCCACTCCCTGGGCTGTCGGCAACCTCCACTTCAGCCCCAACCCCAGATACTTGAACGGCGATGTCAAATACATTTCGTTCTCTTCCATCTACAAGTACTCCGCCTTCTACGGCCTTGACTTCACAGGAATAACCATCGCTGGCTTCGATATCCCGGTCTCTGACTCCTCCGACACGAACATTGACTCAGGAACCGAAGTCACCTGGTTCCCTCCGGCCATATATGGTGACCTTAGAGATGAGTTTCAGAGACAGATGTGGAGGTACCCGATGGTGCATCCAGTTGAAGTATGCTACAATGTGAGTGGGCACGAAGTTGTTGACTTGTCGAAGGTTTCATTGTCGTTTGGAGGTGGGGCAATGAACATGACGTTGGACTCATCAGGGATTGTGTATGTTGTGAACGAAGAGCAGGTGTGTTTAGGGTTTGCTGCGAATGAAGAAGATGATGAAAGGGTTATTATTGGCAGTACACAACAGAAAACAATGGAGGTATTTTATGATGTTGATGGTGAAAGGATTGGATTTAGACCTAATCGCTGCAAATAATAATTTATAAGAGGTTTATGGGTTATAATTAGTTTCATTTTAAAGTGGTATGATGTTTTGTTGTTGGAATGATATTGATGGCTTGTTATCATGTTATGCAAAGTTAGGAGTTTTGGTTGATGAGCACCAAGAGCTTATTGTTGTGGGGAGATCTGCAACATTTAAGATTTAAATATAGTTTCAGTGGTCCAGATTTAAAACTTTTAACCAAAGATTTTTAAATAAATTAAAACCAACATCCCTACAAAGTATATTTTGTGTGGCCTCTTGATCATATCACAAGAAGAAACCATCTTTAGTTCTCGTCTCTCTTTCAATGGCGGCTTCTTCTAATCCCTCCCTCGTTGCCTTTCATTCTCTGGTTTTCTTTATATTTTTCTTCTTATTTTCTGAGAAGAAAAGCTTTGTTTCTGCAATAAGATCACAAGAAACAGTGAGCTTCAACTTACTCATCATCGTGTCCCTCTCAGTGCTCTCTTTCCTTCTTCCTCTTGCATCTCTTCTCCTCAAGGTTCTTTCTATCTTCCATTGATTCCTCTCTCATGTGATCATCATAATGTAATTCTAATTTATATCTTTTTATTTACATGCATGGTGTGTTTGGTTATTTTACAATAACATAATACTCGAGTCTTCACCCCACTGTTTTTTTCCCAGTACACTGCTGAAGAACCTATTCATAATTAATTTTAAAATTTATAACTATAACTAATAATGATTTCTCAAGAAAATAAATCAATGAAAGGATGAAGAAGTATACAATTTGATTATCCTATATACATTTTTTATATTTTATTTTCCCAATTACATATATAATTTGAAGCCTGTTGTCATATAGGTTTGGCTCATGGCCCAAATTACCAAAACACTGGCTGATTAGATTTGAGCGATAACAGCTCGTTTTTATGCGGGTCATCCACTAACTGTGGAATGACCGATATGACCATTGGCGACACAGACAAATAGTGCAATATATACCAATAGTTTTCGGCCAAGTAGAAAGAGCAAGTCGTACCAACCAAAGTTAAAGTTTGAATTTTTGTTTGGAAAGGTGCCCACGTTTAGTACCATCAGGATTGGGTCTAGCAAAAATAGGGTTGGATGAGGTTCAGATTCGGGCCAACTCGCCATCCTTCTTACGAGGGGAAACTACTACAGCCCGGAAGTACCAGAAATTATTTTCCTACTGCCTCCCATCCACACCCCATCTTCATCTCCGTGTTTTCCTCCTGCACGATCATGGACTTCGGTACTGTCATCACATGGCTCCCTCGGGCGGCATTATGGTCCCCTGAGAGACGCGTTCGAGAGATTTATGTCAGCTAGGTACCCCAAGGGGGATTCAGATGACTTGCTGGGCACATGCTATGATCTGAGTGGGTATAAGTCATTTTCTGTTCCGTCGATATCGTTGTTGTTCAAAGGTGGGGTGAAGGTAGAGTTGGCCGGAATAGGGGTTGTGTATATAGTGAACCAAAAGCAGGTGCATTTAGGGTTTGTTGCGAATGAGGAAGATGATGACGTGGCTATTATATATTAGGAACACAGCAGAAAACACTGAAGGTAGTGTATGATGTTGGTGGTGAAAAATGATTGGCTTGAGACCTGTTGGTTGCAACTAATTAATAGTTGATCGATCCCATAAAATTAGAACACCTGGTAGCTTTTTTAAAAACGTTCGGTTGGATTACATTAAAAATGAGAATATATGACAATAATATAGTATAAGATAAAATTACCCCTATTCACACATATATGTATAGAGGAATACTTACATACTCCACGAACGCCACCTCATATGTGATTTGACTAATTAAAACACAATAAATCATCTCATTTTAATCTCACATGGCTGATGAGTCATCTGGAAAAATTCAACTTTTATGATTTTAAAAAGCATAAACTTGATAATTTAAAAAAAAAATGCAATTCCCTCACTTGAGTTGTTATTTTTCAAAATCATAAAATTTGAATTTCTTCAAATGACTCAACCATGTGGGATTAAAATGAGATGATTTGTCATATTTTAATTAGTCAGAGTACAAATAAGCTGGCGCTCATTGAGTATATAAGTATTTCTCATATTTATAATGTACACGTTGGGTTTAAGGTAATTTTTTCAATTTGTACAATATACAGTTGGGTTCATAATAATTTTTTAAATATTAAATGGTGAAAATATTATGCAGTGTATATGTTGGTTTCATAGTATTTTTTTAATATTTAATGGTGAAAATATTATTTAATGGGATATTTTAATATTGTTAATGACTTAATGGTGAAATATAATTTTTTATTTTTTAGTGGGGTTTTTTTATATTTTATATAATTAATTATTTTTTTTAATATTTAATGGTGATAATTATTTAATATTTAACAGCGTTTATGGGTGGATACTTTGGTCAAATTAAAAAATTATAATCGCAATAGTGTCTTTTTCGCTTGATTACAAGATGTCTGCATCGTCATTCATCAGTCCTAGTAGTGTAATCCTGATTAGAGCCAGAAGGGGAAGTAGGGATGTATTAGATACTTTGAAGTTCTGGAAAATTTATGAAGTTCTTATGAACATTTCTGAATAAGTATGCTTTGTGGTCGCAACTACGGTTGATCTTCCACATTAGAAACATGTTTATCTAAAGCTAAGCCTCTGCTTAATATTATTATTATCTGATAGCATGCAAGTTAGTTGGGCTTAGGATAGCATATGAACTTCGTTCGTCTTTCTAGGGCTATGGCAGTAAGTCCCGACGGATAGGGCAAATAAGTCCAGATGCCTATTTCTCGGAGATTCATATGATATTAGGGCTCAGCGTTTTAGGCATTGGCTAAGTGATAATAATATTTGCAGATTTTTGCCTTTATATAATCATACAAAGAAATGTTTATAATAACTCCATAAGTAACCCAGAAACTTCATCTTATCTAGCACAACTATACCAACTGGAAGGTAATGGTATCATCAGTAAAGTTAATTATGGCTTTCCTCTTCAGATCTAGCTCTTTTCGCTCCAACTCCTCTCGTTCCTCTCGCTCTTCTTCATCTTCTTCTGCTCCTTCTTCTTCTATACAAAAATCTGGTTTAATGACCAACAAAAATTTTGGGAAATCTTCCCTCCAAAATAATATTTTCAATAATGAAATTCATTTTGAAGATATTAACCAAAAATTTAGTGATTGGACTATTCCAATCATTAACCAAAATGATTTATACAAACCTGAGGATAAAAAGTTTTTCAAAACCTCTGTTTATATAATCAAAACAGTTGAAGAAACTATTCCTCTAAACGAAGAACCAACTGATATGTGTATTTTATCAGAAAGTTCAATCCACAAACACCAAAAGAAATTCAAATTTATACACATTGGATGTGTTCAAGTGGCTGTCATCCCCTTGCTAAAAGCTGGTCTTGATGTCTCAACATTAATATGTGTTAAAGACGGTAGACATGAAATCTTTTCGAGATCAATTTTTGGAATGGTTGAAGCAGGTCTCAATGAAGGACCAATCTATTTCAACTGCTTTCCAAATTTAACAGCTTCATTGCATGATGATCCTGTTATTGAATGTTTAAAATTAAGTTTGAAATTGAACGGATTCCAAATGAAACATGGAGTTTCACCTGTAGCTTTGGTTTACAGGGTCCAGTACAAAGTTATGAATTCGTCAACTTCAAATGTTAAAATGTTTCCTCAAGGAAAAGAAACATGTCTATTTCTAACAGATGCTACTAGAGCAAATGTTAATGTTCCAAAACCAATAAAATGGGAAGACATCACCCTTCCGGATGATTGGGAAATGACCAAAATTGCTTCCGTCATACCAAAACCTGTAAATAATTCTTATAATATTATTCAAAATATTAATGGAGATGTTAGGATTACATTTGATAGATCCAGAAGATCTTTCTCTTGTGCTTCTAGAACTCCATCAATTACAGAAAGCTTCAGGACTGCTCTAGAACAACCTTCTAGGCATTCTTGTAGTTCTTCTGTCAAAGATCAAATTGTTTCACCTTTAGTAATGCAAGGTCTCAGTGAGTCAGCCAGTGTTAAACCTATCTACCAAAATTTAGACCAAAACACTGAAGATGAAACCCAAACTTGCCAATCTCCAACATACTCTGATATGAATGTGATTGAGCAACAATTGGAATTAGATAAGGAAATCTTGAGAAAAGATTTCTATTCTAATAAAAACTCTGAAACACGAAAATGGTTTTTCCAAAAATATAAAATTGAAGAATTGCGAAAACCAATTCAAGAAAAGTTTTACAAAATGCTCGAAAAGTATAAACTTCATATTCCTTTCTTTCTCTGGTTTGAAGCTTATGTGAAAGACGAGAATATAAAGGATTATCCTTTTGAACCATTTGAGGGAGTTAATGCTTCTTGGATTTTGAAAAATGAAGAGAAAATTGAATATGAACTTCCTCCAAAACAATCTTACCAGGTCCCTGGTACAAAAATTGGTGAAGCCACTGTTATGGCTTCTCCTTTCAAAATTAAAGATCCAAAAACTGAAATAAGTTTAACTGATGTTAAAAATATCATTGAGCAAAATAATTATACAAATTCTGGGGGAACATATCTTGAAAAAACCTGTTACTAGTGAAGCCAGTAACATAATCTTACCAAGCTCCACTAGGACACAGCCAATTTTGATGTAATTAGGATTACAAAAGGTAATCTGCTTTACATTACATAAGTCCAACCAAACACTATAGTCGGCCTGTTATATCAAGATTACATGTAATCCTCACCTATGAAATATAACCAAATGGGCTATCCTGGCTTTATATAACTGAAAAACAGTGAATTAGCAATGGAAATTAAAGATTTCGTTGCTACTTCATTGTTTTTTAATAATTTTGAAGAGTTTCCTAAATTAAGTGAGAAATCAAGAAGAGGGGTGTCTTCATTGAATGTATCTACCATGAGATCAACTTTCAATGGTTGAGATTTAACAATATTAAAGAATATTATTATAATAAAAATTTACCATGGTAAATCTCAACCATTGAAAGTTGATCTAATGGTATATATATTCAATGAAATGTAAATGAAGAGGGAAATCAATGGAGACACCCCTCCCTAAGAAATCATGTGTTGTTGGGAGATGTTGTTTTCTTGATCAATTACTACTAGACGATGGGACTTTAATTTGTTTGTTTTACTGTCGCTTTGTGTTATTCATTAATTAGTCTTAAAACGATAATTCCTTGATATATACAACTACTGATCGATTAATGCAAAATGTCATTTTCTTGCAAGACCTTACAAATATCTATATATATGGAATAAATGAATCATTTCACGAGTTTAGAGAGAGGGCATGGAATTTAATTTGTGGAAATTAAGAATTCAATTTGGTATACATTTTTCAGACTAATTAATGTTTATGTTAATTTAAATAAGGGTATTTATGTAGTCTTAATTCTTAAATATGTCAAAAAGAATCGTAGCCTCTCCAACTTAAAATTAAAGATAATTTTTAATCCTCAGCATGACAGTTAACAACGATTGGTTCTCAAGTGATTTCACGCCCAGGGTTTAAAACAATCAACGAGTCTGTATCTTATAAATTATTCCTCGTCAGACACAAAAGCTTCCATGTAAAGGGATAAATTATAATGCTAGCCAAAAAATAAAAAAACAGAGATAAATTATACTCCCTCCGATCCTAAATATAAGATAAAGTTGACTTTTTTTAGAGAGATTAAGGACACTAAATATATTACTTAATCATATTATATGTTGTATATCCTTATATTATATATCAGTTTATAAGTTAGGCAAAATAGTTTGAAGAAAAAATGACAAATATAAATATTTTAAACTCATTTAATTTGCTTCTTTAATTTCTGTAAAAAAAATCAATTATATCTTATATTTGAGATAGGAGAGAGTAATAAAATGGAGTCTAGAGAGCTTTCATCTCTCTTCCCCAATTCCCAAACGCTAGCCTCTGCTTTACCCATCATGGCTTGATGTTATTCCTCTAAAATTCATTACAAGATAATATTTGCTGATCTTTGATTCTAAAATCTGAATCGTTGAGACTTCATTCACATGTTTAGAAGAATAGAAGGGATTCTTTTGAAAAGAATGGAAGGCTTGGTGGCATGGGGATGCAAAAGTTCTCTTATAAGTGAAAAGTTGTAAATTCAATTCAGTTTGTAATCATCAGGTTGTTCGTGACTAATTAAATTGAATGGCCATTAAATTGATTATTATTCAGATCCGAGTCCGGAACAATCCCTCTTCCTCCTATTTAAATTCTAACAGCATTCTTAAGAATTATTTGTCATTAAAAAGGTTTCAAAGTATATAAATTGTTCAGGTCAATAAAAAGTATATACACTGTTTTGGCCAACACAAATGAGTTCGGAATAAAATTAGATTGAAAATATAAAATATATAAAAATGACAATACGGGGATACCATTTAAGAATGTTTTAGCGAGCTAAAAGTGTACTGGTACGATTTTTCCTATTACGATTGAAGATTATATTACAAAACAAAATGGCGCTAATTAAATGTAAGGTTACAACATGAGCTACGAATAGTTTAGCAAAATCATTTTCACATACATCCCTCAAATGCATATAAAGGAAAATCGTATAGTCTTGGTGAGACAAAAGAGTCATCGAATCTATGAGCAAAGAATGCTCATCTCCCAAATGATCACATACATCCCTCAAATGCATCGTTTGGACCATAGGACTGTTCACAGGAAGCTTTAACAAGGTCACATTTGTAGCCCCTATTATATAAGATAAATATGTGAGAAAAGTTGTCTCAACTTGTGTGAAAATGTTTTTCTAAAAAGCTAATCCAAACATGTTAGACAAGATAGGGGCGATTAAAAGCAATGTAAGAGATAAGTATAAGTGAGAAATTTTGTCTCGACTTGTATGACAATGTTTCAATTAAGAGCAATGTTTATCACGAAATATTTTTAGATGAAGATAAGCACAGAAGCAAAGAACTTGTATCGCATAAGTTGTTTGGAAAATCTTTTTAGTCCTAGTCATAAGCAAAATCACAATGCTAATGGGCAAAGATATTGCAAAGAAACTAGAGTGCTTCAGAAAATAATACTCCATCTGGTCCTCAATGTAACACCAATTTACCTAATTTGATTAGAATAAAAAAATTAGTTCAGCTAGTTCATATGACGCTTTTTTCCTAAAACACTCTAATTATCTTCCTTAATTCTCTACATCTCTTTTTTACTTGATTATTGTCGATGGGGTATCAATATAGTAAATTAGGAAAAGATTGACAAATATAATAATAGGTTTTACATTAAAGACCAAAATCAATTCCTCAATTAGATCTTAGTCTGTCTTCGCCCACCCCCAAAACCATGGTTTCAGAAGCACTTTTCCGTAAATTGAGACAAAACTCTTCTCACATACTTACCTTATAAACTGTAAAAGCTATTCTCCAAAAACTAATCCGAACACACATAATCAAGAAGGCAGTAGCATAGAAGTAACAATAATATGCAAGATGAAATAGAAAGACAGACCAACTCAACACAAGAAGCAAAAGCATTGGTTGTCCCACAGACTACAGGAAACAAAGTCACAATTAGAAACATTTAGACTTAAGAGATTAATTCATAGCAAATACTACGTCCCAGGCCAACAATAATACTCAAACAATTCAGTGAAAAAAAAGAAAGAAAGAAACTCATAAACAAGAGCAACGAAATCAAATTTCACCCTTGTACAGAGTTCTAAACATTAACAAGCAACCTAGAAACAGCCTCGATACTCATTGGCTATTATAATTAGAATTAAGTAATTGGAATTGTACACAAGAATAAATTTTAATTTTACCTAACGTCATTTGCATCCAACAATGACCTCCCAAAACCGCACGACAAATTGTTCGCCATTTATTTATATCTAATACATGCATAGTACAAAACATAACTGGTGTTCTTCATACAACTATCTATAGCTAGAAGGTGTGCTTCATATAGAAGCACCAAGCTCCAATACCAGTGTTTTCTTGTCTCTTGTGGTTGGATATGTACTGAAATAATTTATGTCAAATACTCACTAAATAGCACCCTTACTTCTTTTCATTTACCGCAAATGTCTCCATCAATGTTTGACAATAAAATAATTCTAACCATTTCCCGATGGAACATATCCCACCATTAAATCATTAATATGGTATGATTAGTTTTTCATGAATTGATTAATTATTAATTAACTTTCTAATGGCTGAGCAGTCACCCCATTAAATATTCTCTTTAGAAGATAAGAGAACGACTATAATGACTTTTCAAATGTCTTGTTGGTATGGACAAACTGGTGAGGTAATAAAAATTGTACTTGCACCATTGGAACATGAAATACAAGCTTACAAGAAGAAAGGCACTAACAAATTACTTGAAAACAAAACAGCAGAGAAAACTTTTGACTACAGGTTTGTGATATCAATGATCATAGTCATCCATAGTAGTGAATTTGTTTTCTTCCGACATCAAGTCAAAATAAGATAAAAATAAATCCAGACATTTAACTTCCTAAAAAGAAGACACAGCATGCAGAATTGCAAGCACAATTGTCAGTAGTATAAGGATAACTCTGCTCTAAGGCAAAACCATCATTCTTGATGACAATCTAATGCGCTAAATAGCACTCTTCTTTGTAGCCTTTGTTACTTAATGCAAAATCCGAGGAGTTGTTCATAAAGAGCCAAAAACATTGTTAGACTATTTGATTTATTCCTTCCATAGATGCAATGGAAGCGAATGCCCAACGGTCACTTGTAAAAATGAATTTGATTTGCTATTATGTATATGTTAAATCATAGCATGTGACATGCTTAATAGCAAAACTAGTTCATGTTTATAGGAAGTTGTTGAAAATTCTCTGTAATTAGAATTATAGAAGGAATTAAAAAGTAGTCTCAAGATGGCTTCTAACTCTTTATTGAACAACAATTCATATCTTAAATAAGAATAACGATGACTGCAAAGGAAGGTGGTTTTGTGATGCATTTCAACATGTCATCAACAATTGTTGTATTGCTTTAGAGCCAGACTATCCCTACACGCATAGCTGACAATAGTGCTTGGAATTTCACACTTGTTAGTGTTTATACTTGTGCCAACTAATTGGATAGTTTAAACATATGTATTTCTTTTCATTTTTTACTTTACTTTGATGAAGGAAGTGCTACTATTGATATTTATAATTATTGATACTGCGCAAATTATTGATTTGGCGCACCTATACCAATAAGTTCTCTCTGTTGTTTGATTTACAAGCAACTTGTTAATGTTCCCTATTTGCAAGCCCAGATTCTAATTTCTACAATAATGCAAGTCATATTTTAATTACTTTGTCATCCAATAGGAAACATTTGCAAAATAATTAATAATTGTTTTCTAAACGTTAACAAAGAATTTTCAATGGGTCAGTTGCTCAGGCATCAGTTTAAATGTTATCACGATAATGATGTATTAATAGTAGGATATGGTGTTGGTCAAGATTACTAGATTGTCAATAAGTCATAAGGACCCAACTTGGGACAAGATGGTTACATCTTCATAAAAGCTCGGGATGTTTGTAAAATAAACTGTTGTTCGGGTGTATACCCAACCAAAGGGAATCAAGAAACACCACCTCTCTAATAAAGCTTGCTTCTTCTATTTGATGTAAACCCCGAGCCATAAAGAATAAAGCCAAGCAATATATAGTTATCTACAGACATTGTAAGCCTTGCCCGCTATAAATGTATTTGGGATAAATAAATGGCATATTGCCGTTGAAATAAAGATTGTGTCTTAATTATGGATGCAATGAAAGCTCTTGATGCATTCTAGTACTTTCAGATCGTTGAAATGAATTTAGGCTAATTGCTGTGCTGAGAAAATATAAAGGGTACTAATAATGCCAATGAAAATCTGAGTGTCGTTTATATAAAAAGGGTAATATAGTTTTAAGTACTGAAATGAAATTGTAACACAGATAAATCTTAACTAGCCCTGCACAAAAGCGAGTTTGAGATAAAGTTGAATTAAAGAGATAAAAATATATATAGACCAAATAAAGTAGATTGGCTTATGATGTTAAATAAAAATATATAGGGAAATCAAGGCATCATTGGCAGGATCCATTCCACATCCAACCTTTAGAGTTTAGAGAATACCTTTGTGCATAATTATCTTAAGTGGTGAAGGCGTATGCAAGTTAGTGAAACAGAGTTTCTGACTTTGGCTTTCTTTATCCTCGTCAATATCTCCCGGACTAGATGTTCTGGCAAGCTATCCGTCAAGAAATTCTATATTCAAGAACGCCTTAACCACCTGAAATGATGTAATTGACACATTACCTATAAAAATTTCACCTTTTGACAAAATGGACAGAATTTCTGCAAAAGAAACACTCAATGAACTATATTGTGATCTAGTTGTTTGATGATCACTTCAATTTAACAAAACTTTTTTCTTTCGGTCACATTGCTGAAAATAGAAATGCATTCAATCATACCAGAAAGTTAAAGCAGAACACGATTAACCGTCTTATTGTTTAGAGCCCATGAAGATTTAAAAAAATGAAAGAAAGAAGAACAAGACATACAAGTCCAAATTCTAAAAGAAATACGAAAACTTTCCCTCACCGACAAGAGATGGGTAATATATCTGGATTCTAGGGAAAAATTTAAAGGTTGTGATTCAATCGTTCCGCAGTATGAAACTTGATGGGGGCGGAGATATGCAGTTTTACGGAACCAAGGCACAACTAGAGAAGTGACGACGGAACAGGGGAAGAAGAAGAGAAGAAATTGAAGCTTGGTCATCTCTCACACACACACACACCTCAGTGACGGACGGAAGAACAGGCAGTGGCGCCACAATGGCAGTGGATGACTCCAATTGAAGGACGAGGGCACACACCGGCGGCGGCGGCGGTGAAGACCGAGGAGGACGATGGGACGTGCAAATGAATGAGGCTCGGGTTTTCCAGTTTCAGAGGCCTGAAATCGATGGGGGAGAGGTAGAAGTGGTAAAACGGGGCGGGCTGGCGGGTTGGGCCCGTCAGCCCGCCAAAATTAACGGGCTCGGGTTAGGGGAATTCAGCCCGTTTAAGAAAAGGGCTAAACGGGTTAAACCCGTTTAACCCGCGGGTTTAACGGGTTAACCCGCGGGCTAAACGGGTTAGCCTGTTTAACCAATTAAAATATAAAAAAAAATCACAGTCACGCTGTCTCTATCTCTTTCTCACCCTGTCACTATCTCAGATTCTCAATCTCAGTCTTCGCCTCGCCCCTCGGATCCTCACTCCTCGCTCCTCGCTCACGGACGGCCTCACGCTCTCTCTGTCTCTCATCTCGAGTCTGACCAGTGACCGCACGGCCGCACCGAACCCTAGCTCTCTTGCCTCTCGCCGGCTCACCCTCTCCGCCTTGGTCTCAGATCGCCTACCTCTTTGGTCTTCGCAGGCGACGGCCTTGCTGGCGGATGATGGTGCACTGGTGCGGTGGTGGGTGGCCCATCTTGTCTCGTCTGCGGCGGATCCTCACCTCTCGATCTCTCCGTCTTCGTCTCCCTCTTCGCCTCTTCCTCTCGTGACTCGTGTCCGGCGACTACCTTTGGCTTCCCCGTCCACCGTGTGTTTGTGTGAGGCAGTGAGGTAATTTTTTTTTAATTTTGTTCGAATTGTTTAGATCTGTAATATGTTCCCCATTTCTTCTGAGTGGATTGGCGACCATAGTTTCCATTTCTCCTCATCTAATACTCTCATCGTATGTAATGGTTCCAAATTTCTATCAATTTGTCATGGTTTATGTAAATATGTAATCATCTATAATGCTTTTCCGGCGTGGGAGGCAGTGAGTGTGAGACTCTGAATCTGAAATTCTGAATGGAGTATTAGAGTCTTTAAAATGCGCATGTTTTTTAAGTGTTTAATCGGGCTGGCGGGCTAACCCGTCAGCCCGATTAAACGGGCTCGGGCTGCCAATTTGGCAGCCCGTTAGGGAGTCGGGCTGAAGTAGCCCAACCCGTGTCGGGCCAGCCCGATCCTCAAAGAGAGTGTGATGGGTCGTTTTGTCTTCGCGGCAAAAGTGGATGTACTATTGTACTAGAATGCTTGGCTGGTCTGCACGGGTGGGCCCTATCCATTGATTTTTGGCTCCCGACACTGTTGAATTGTAGGGAATCCAAGGAAGAAGACCATGGACTTCAACAAACCAACTTGCTTCTTATTACTTAATACTCTCTCTTCATTCAAAAGCAAAATGACCGTATTAATTAGGTAAAAGTTGTTACTGTACATAGGAGAAATTAACAAGTAGATTAAATAAAGAAATCAAGGACTGAAAATTTTGTATAGAAATGATAGAATCTAAAGCGCTTGAGAAAGCTTTATAGGCATAGAGCACATAGAGCACTTTGGCGCACATTTGGTATGTTGAAATTAATTTTGATAAAAATGAAAATGGAGGTGGAAATGAATATGAAGATGAAAATGGATATGGATACGAAATTTAAAAAGAGAGAATTGCCCAAAAATACTTTGGAGGCAAATTAATTGCTGATTGCTACCAAACGTGCAAGTGATCTTCCGTGTGTACAAGTGATCTTCCGTTTTGTGCAAACCATCTTCTGTGTGTGCAAAAATCTTCCATATAAATGTGCAAACAATCTTCTGTTGTGTGAAAAATATCTTCCGTTATGTACAACAGATCTTCCATGGTAGCATTCAACAATTAATTTGCTAAAAATGTATTTATTAGCAATTCTCCCATTTAAAAATATGTTTGGTATGTCATGGAAATAAGGCATAATTTTTTAATTTAAATATGTATTGTTTGTATTAAAAGACCACAATGCCCTTCAAAATTTTTCCGAACTATAGAGCCAAAATGACCATCATTGCCGCTGTTGAACCCCTAGAATCTTCTGCCATGGAAACTCTTCAAGCTCCAGCTGACAAGGTCCTTCACCCTCCACAATGCAATGAAGGTTCATAAGCCATCAACAAGAGCAAAAATTGAAGTTCAGCAGGGCACTATTCAAACACACTTTTGATTATAACATGAAGAAATCGAAACTGATCCATATGGTTCTGTTCTTATTCATAATAACAAGGACTGAGAAATCAAAACCATGAAACAATAGAAGTGTTGAACAATAAAACCATTGTTCCCTTGCTATTTCAGGCAAACACTGATACCCATATGGATTCACCATTTTCATTGGGTCTCCATTTTTTTCAGATTTGAAGCTTGCTATTTCAAAGCAAAAATATGGGGAAGAATATGAGTTTGAGGCCATCGAAGCCAGATCTGTGGCCATCATGATAGGGAGACAACAACTTAATCTTATTTGTACCAGTGCATGAAGCACATCACAGAGAATTAAGGTCGTTCCATTACATAAAGTGGACTTGTAGGCGCTTATGCCTTTGACCTCAATCCTCATGTCGCCACCAACGCTAAGCTTCTTGCTTAGATTTGACAATAGATAACATTCTATAAAGAATTTCAATCTCTATCATCATGATTTATGGATCTTATGTCCTTTTGCGTTCCCTTTACTTGGAATAATTCTTTGCAAAATGGATGTTTCTTTAGCAGGAAAAGCATTTAACCTCACTTAGGTTAGCCTTCTGTTGGGAGAATTTTTTGCCCTTCTTTGAACTTAGGATCGTCCTTCTATTTCTTTTATGAAATCTCTTACCCTTCTCTAATATTGGGTTTAGAGTGTGGAGGACTTGGCCTCTCCTACAGGTTAAGCTTGTCTAGAGGACTCGCAAACCTCTAGACATTCATTTTCAAGCTCCAAGCACTTCAATACATCATTGAAAGTAATAATGTTTTTACTATGGGTTATACTGACTTTCACGAGTAACCACCTTGAAAAAAGCATCTTGATGAACAAGCTACACTTGTTTGTTAGACAATACATGTTCAGTTTCTTTCAGTTTCCTTGTCATGTTGGTTATCTCATGTAGATGTTACCTTATACATGGCCTTATTGTTGAATTTCTTTCACATTTGCACATGCATTTATCAAGTATAGCACACATAGGGCAATTAATGTTATGAAGTTTCCCTTTTCACGGCCATGTTTGTCTCATAACCTCTTATTTATTTTTTATTTTTTTTGTTTTGGATCGGGTTGGGCTTCGACCCGGTGACCCGCTCCATTTTTTTTTTTTTATCTCGCAAAATGACATTGTTTCAAGGGCCTAGAGGTTGTCTTCAACATCCAGTCAGGTCGACCCGGACTCGGTTGTAGTGTGGGTCAGGTCTATCGACCCCGTACCTTCTCCCTCCATAACTTCGCCGTTCGACATCTATTTTTTGCGTTCTTGGTGTTTTTTTTTTCCTCATTTTTTTGTGTTCTATGCAATGGGACCAATTTCAAAATCTAAAACACTCATTTTTAGATGACCCAATTGAATTTAGGATTTCATTTCCGGTTTGTTTAATTGATTTCGTTCAACCTATTAGTTCTTTCATTCCATGGCCTTATTATGTGTATTATGAGGCTTTTAAATACACATATACTCATAGAACCCAGGCATACATGAGAAAAACAGGAATCCATTGAAATCGAAATTCATAGTAAAGCATTGGAAAAAAAATGAAGATGTAGGGAGTAAGGAATATATATATATATATCCACCATTAAAACACGATGAATAGAAACTAACCTCATACAAAAAGATATGTATTTGAGTTAGAATCATATACTTTTATATATCCAACAACATGAAATGACGGACAGATAATTCAATAAAAAAAATTATTCATGAACATTTTTATAAATTAATTTAGCCTCATGACAGATAATAATCAGGCTCTGATACCACTGTAGGATTTCAGTTGTACATGGAATCCGTTGACTCGCTGAGTACCCACATGAGATTGGAGAACCGATATGGATTCTGATCACATTCATACGGCAGATTCACCATTGGAAGAGAAGAGGAATAGAGAGAAGTTTTTCTTTTGTGTGGAAGTTTTCTATGTGTTTTCCCAACTTACACCCACAAAACCATATGCTGCCTTATAACACGTATGTCATATGGGTAGTTACTTTTATTTGAAATTTGAATCACAAAGATAAAACTTCATAATTAGACCTATATTTTTCTGTAATTACATAATAGCCCCCATTTGTCTTGGGCTTAGGCCCTAATTCACTGAGGGTGGACTGAGCATATTCCAATAGAACCATTATATATGTATAACATATATAATGGTTGTTAAAGTAGAACCGTTATGTATTATGCAAGCATTACCATATTTTATGACGGTTGTTTATAAGTGTCCGTTAATTATTATCATAGCAATGCACATATCATGGCCTCACTAAGCCTCAATATATAATGTGTGTTATATTATTCTAGGTTTAGAATAAATAATAGTTCAAAACCATAATTTATCTGTGTGAAGCATATATAGCTCCCACATATATGACAATTCAGAAACTTTTATAAGTTGTAGATATAGTCTAATAATTCCTAATTTTAGCATGTGTTTTATAGCTTTTTGAGAGATTGTATTGGGATTTTCATGTTTGAAATGCACGTACTTGTTATGATTAATTGTGATTAAGAGTGGAATTAGTGATTTAATGAGCTTAATTGTTACATTGACAAATCCCTATTTTATTATATATTTTCATATCTTATTTGGGGATTTTGTCATAGTTATTGTGCTTAAAATGCCTTCTTTATGAGTAATTGGGATTAAGAGTAAATACATTAAATTAGGACTAAAAATGGTGGCAAAATTGTTAAAAAAATTGTAATTGCGCTTAATCATTGATTTTTCAGAATATTTGATGTTGGTTTAATTGTTTTTAATTTAGGTGCTTGAAAAATTGGATTAAATTTGAAAATGGCAGTTTGGGGCTCGAATTTTAGAAATGACAATTTGGTATTGCAAATTTTAGAAATGCCAACTTAGTCCACCCAAAAACTGCTGCGTTTTGGCCCTCTGAAAATAGGTTAGTCGACACTCCTAGTTTTGAAGATTAGAAAAGCATCATGAAGACAAGAACATTCACCATCATCTCTAATCGACCTCACCTTCCTTAGCTTCTCCACTTTCTTCGTCGATGACTCTCGCCTTCATCACCATCGTCGCTAATGACATTTTGCTAATTTAATTAGCCTTAATCTCATTTTTGTTAATCTCAAATATAAATAGCTATAAAAACCTGTTTATCCACCCACAACCCTCTCTTAAGTATAAATTGTTATGTCAAACATAATTACTCCAGAGTCAAGATAACTCGAACACACTCTTCAGCAATTATATGGGGCCATTAGGTATGTATCTATCATAATCACAAATTAAATTATAATCTAATCCCATATTACTTAATCTCATAGCCTAATTAAAATCACCTTCGTTAAGGCAAATTTTAATGCTCAAGTCGATATTCAATGATGGCTAGTCACTACACAAATAAAGCTAAATAAGATTAAGTGATTAAAATTAATATTAATTATAACTAAACAATTCAAACAAAGTGTAATATACCCATAGGTTCATAGCTCCTCTAGGTTGCACAACAAACTACTAAACATAACTAAAGAAAAACAACAAGTTTACAATCTGAAATCTCAAGAAAAAGAGAAAAAAAAAAAAAAAAAGCAGAGCATTGATTCAAAACCTCATCTTTAAGCTCTAGTTGCTCCTCTTGTTCAAGTAGCTACTCTGATCTCTTCTCTTCTCCACAGTCCTCTCATTCTCCTATATATGTAGAAGAAGAAGAATGAAAATCTAATTCATTTCTTTCTCTTTTCTTGAGATTTAAGATGATGATGGATGATGTTGATAATTAAATGCTGCTACCTACTGCCTTCTTAAACAATCGTGTCTTTCTTGTTCTTTAGGTTTCCCCTTTTTTTATTCCCAAAATCACCACTTCTAACAATCAAAAAGAAGAGGAAATAACATAGTAACAACAACAACAACTGTAATAATAAAAAGCTAGATCTTTTTTCTTTTTTTTTTTAATTTGAGAAAACTTCTAATTATTATTTTTTTATTGCTTCTTTCCTAAGTTTAAATAAAACTTCTATTTTAATTTGAAATCCCACAAATGATGCACCCTATTGATATCTCATAAAATCTAAAAAAAATTCATTTAATTTAGCAGTGATGACTACCCAAATATATCTAAATAGATCTCAAATGTATTAAAAATAGGAAGTCATCAATTTTCCTTAAAATTCAACAACTTTTCAACTTTACCCCTATTTAATACTACATTTAATCCTAAATATAAGATCCAGTTAACTTTTTTTGGAAGATTAAGGAAGCTAATTAAATTACTTTAAAATATTTATATTCATTATTTTTTCTCCGAACTAATATGTCTGACTTATAAACTGATATATAATTTAATCATACACATCATATGATATGATTAGATAGCTTATTCAGCTTTTTTAATCTCTCCAAAAAAGTCAACTATATCTTATATTTAAAACAAGAGGTAGTATACATTATGCCCATTTGAACAACGACAATGCACTAATAAATGAAGGGTAAAATTGTATATTCGTATAAAAAATTTCTCTGTGCCTTACAAATATGACTAAAACTTTTCTTCTCTCTTTGCTAATTTCAGAAAATAAAGAATCAAACAAAGCCGAAGTTTCCTATGATAATATTGAC
Organism: Inga laurina; assembly: GCA_963855925.1. NCBI lineage: Eukaryota > Viridiplantae > Streptophyta > Magnoliopsida > Fabales > Fabaceae > Inga > Inga laurina. The sequence continues at coordinate 27,307,855 of OY979704.1, forward strand.
CTTAGCTTTTGAGCCAGGAAAAAATTATATATATTGACCTTAGCTATAACGATGTCATTTTAATTTGCGCACCGCCAGGTAGAGTAGTTATGCTTCCAGAATCTATAGCGAAGCAAGACTATATCATTTGTTAAAATGCTTTTCTTGGCCCAAGAAAAAAAAAGTTTTCTCTATATCTTTGTTGCTTGATCCAATATCTTGAGTTTGTTTAATAGAATTGAAAGTAGTGAATGTCAGTGGATAATTGTATAATGTAATAAATATTAGAAGTTAAAAACTGTGGCATTTGCGGGTTTACATTTTTGTTCAAGCACTCATACCGCGCCGGCTGAATCACGTTTCAAATATAATACTATTTGCATTATTGAAAAAAAAAAATATTATTTTGGCACTGGTCATGAGTGTATATATATTATTTAAAAATTATAGAAAGATCACCCATTAGAAACTTATTTACCAAAGTCACTAGAAATTTGTTTGAGTTTAGATGAAATCTATCTTTGGCAGGTGCATTTCTTTTTTAGTTTTGTATAACATACTTTCAGCTGTGAAAAATGAAAAGTATTTGCACACAGCTGTAGAAATGTATAAATACCGTCAAGTCACACATCAATTAGTCAACACGGAACATTAATATATTAGAGTAAAATATATTAAACATCCCTCTATTTATCTAAATTACAGAAACATCTCATCTATTTTAAAAACCTATATAAACTTCATTTAAATTGAAAGCCTATATAAACTTCATTTTAAATTAAAATGCATGTTACACAAAACTTCTTTATATTTTTGAAATTTCATTTTCATCCATCCAACTATTATTAGTTTACCATTAAGTTTGACTCTTAAAAGTGGATTTTGACCAAAATACTCCCATTTAACATAATAATTATTGAAAGACAAAACAATACAACCGAACAAATTTAAAATAGATATAAATTCAAAATTCTTAATATATAATGAAATTTACTAATTTTGATTATCTTATAAAATTTATAATTTTTTTATTTTTTTATCATTTTTATTAGAACTTATTTATTTATATTTATTTTATATGGTTAAAAATAGATTTTTAAATAGATTTTATTTTATCATATAGTGTAAATGAAATAATTTTGATTGTTTTAAAGATTATGCAAACTATTTGAATTTATAATTTACAATTTTTGAACAATTTTTTTTCCTAATAAATTTATAAACACATTGAGTTTGTCTATATTTGTTAAAAGAAGTAATCAAATTTTCAATAAAGTTTTTATACCTACATTAACTAAATTAATTAAACTTATGCTCTGATATAATTAGAAATATTCTATAAATGTATCTGAAAGGAAAAAAATAAAATTATGGAAAATGAAAAAAGAAAAGAAAACTCTCAAATTATTCATATCAATTTGCTTAAAAAAAATTCATATCAATTATAAGTAAAAATATCGATTTAATATCATGAATGATAAATTAGTAAATAATTTTTTTTTTGATGAAAAATTTAATCAAAAATGATTTTTGGATTATTGTTAATGATATTAAGAGTTAAGACTTAAGCGTATGTTTTACCAAAAAATCTTATTAGTTTTGTGCGACATATTTTCAGTTGTGTAAAATAGAAGACATTTGCATATAACTGAAGAAGTGTTTATATACCTTCAAGTCATTCGTCAATTAGTTAATGGGGAACTTTAATATATTATAATAGGGAGCATATAGATAGCTGGATAGTGACATAACTTTCATTTTACACATAAACATAAAGAGAAAGAAATATAAGTGCAAACAAGAAGGTTGAAGGCCAGATCAAGTCTCGTTCATTCACCATCCGAATTGAAGAACCCTCGCCAATATGAGAATTTCCGCTGCTTTCTCCAAACATCTACGTAATCAACCAAAGTATAGGCCTATATAGAAATAGCATGTGTCACATGCTAACAACTATACACTCATTTATGACAATGCGTATTCTCTTTAACTAGCTAGATAGGAGGGTTATGTCGCATTAATTGTTTATTCATGTGAGATTGAGAGAAACGAATGTAGCATTGAGAAATTTTTTTGGATAAAGATATATAAAAACTTTGAACTTATCATAATAAATAGTTCCGCAAGATTGACCATACATCCTTATTGCAATGCACAACAATAATAATCCAGCGAATGAATAATCTTATCATCTGATCAGGGTTTCACAATTATATAATAAAATTGTTTACCTGTTAGTCTTGGAATCTTCTCTTTATCTTTGTCTTCAAAATAGAAACTTCAACATAAATCCAGTCATTGATGTATTCGAAGAAGTGAAAAAAGGAACGCATCCATGAGCTTTTAAGAATTAAAGTCCCGCAAGCTCCCCAAAATCCAACAATGAAGCCAAGAGCCATGCTCACATAAAACCCAAAGCTTACGAGATTATCATCACCACCTGCATCTATGTTATGTGGATTGGGATTCAAACATCCTTCTGTGAGTGGTGGGCCACAAAGCCCCTGATTTCCCATATAACTGGAAGCATCAAAGGTTTGAAGTTGGGTGGCAGTTGGAATCTTTCCTGATAAATTGTTGAAGGACAAGTTCAGGACACTGAGAAAACTCAAATTTGAGAAGCTGATTGGAATTTCACCAGAAAGAGAGTTCCTCGACAAATCAACTGATTCCAATCTTTCCATTTGACGCATGTAGAAAGGAATGGGTCCTTTCAAATTATTTCTAGACAGATTTAGGGAAGCCAATGCCACAAGTGTAGTTATTCCACTTGGTATTCCTCCTGTTAAGTAATTGCAAGAGAGATCAATGGTTTTCATGAGTCCAAGAATGTTACTGTACTCAGCATGTTCTCCTTTCCAAGACAACGTTGCTGTGTCCATGAATGATAATTCACTGAAGTCTCCAGCAAAAAGGTAAGAAATTGATAGGCTCCTAGTTGTCATATTTGACATCGCGCTCAAATTACCAAAGCAATTTGGTATATTTCCTGTTATATTATTTATTGACAGATCTAAGATTTGAAGATCTGGCAAATTACATAAATTTGTAGGAATGCTTCCTTGAAGGTTATTTGCTTGCAAACGTAAACCAATCAAATTGTGTAAGTATTTCCCTATCCATGATGGCAATTTTCCATTCAAATTATTCTGTCCAAAATCAATGAACAACAAGTTCGAAGAATTCATCAAAGATGCCAAATTTCCAGAGAGGTTATTGTTATTCAGATGGATACTTTGAAGATGGTACAAAGAACCAACTGAATTCGGTATTGCTCCATAGAAATGATTGTTTTCTAATCTTAGAACACTCAAGGATGGAAGTTGCTCCCAACAATCAGGCAGTTCTCCAGACAAAAAGTTGCTTGAAATGTCAAGATAATATCAGCTGCCTTGAAAAATTTCACAAATGGAAGATATGGTGCCTGAAAACATATTATTCGAGAGAAGCAATGCTGTTGCATAAGGTGGAAAATGTGGTAGGGGACCAGACAAATTGTTGAAACTCAAGTCCCAAATATAATCTTTAAGTGTCAAGACAGATTTTGGCAATTCCCCATAAAGTTTGTTATGGGAAAGATTCAAGTATTGTAAAGAATTTAGTCAAAGCCATTGAGGAATTGAATCTAAAATTGACGCATATGAAATGTCCAACATCTGAAGCTCCCTTTGATATTTCAACCACCTTGGAAAGTGGGGACCGAAATTGCACGATGATGCAAAAAAGATTTGCAATTGAAAAGGTGGCACCCAATTCGAACTGAAGTTGAAAAAAATTAAATTTTGTGACACATCTAAAACTGTCAACTTAGAGAGAGTTGATAGATGTGTTTCATTAATAACACAATTCAACCTATTTGAAGAAAGCTCCAATACCAGAAGGTTTGGAACTTGACCAAAAGCACTTGGATGAATTTTCCCGTTCAACCTATTGTTTGAGAGATCCAAGTACTTCAACGATACAAGTCCAGCAAACACCGGCAGTGGCCCTGTTAAATTGTTATGGCTCAAATACAATTCGGAAAGGTAAGGTAAGTGCCCAAATGATTGTGGAATTGACCCATGAAGACTAGTATTCTTAATAACTAAAGTCACCACTTTGGAAAACCCTGAAAAATCAGGAAATGGTCCACTACCAAAAGGATTGCCTGTAAAACCCAACTCCTCTATACTATTTTGAGCACACGTCAACTGTGGTATCCAATCACTTAATTGATCTGAAAAATTGTTGTTGGACAACCATAAGGTTTTCAATCGGCACAAATTTTGGATGGATTTTTTCATGCTACTCTCGAGTTTATTGTCTTGAAGATCAAGAACTTCAAGAGAAGTGGTATTTGTGAAAGCATCTGAAGGAATATGTCTCAAAGAGTTGCTAGCAAGATGTAAAGATTCAAGAGAGTTCATATTTGAAAAAGCTTTGGGACTAATAAGCTGCAAAGTATTTGACTCAAGGTTCAAAACTTTAAGGGAATTTATATTCAGAGCATTTGGAAAAATATGATCCAAAGTGTTATAAGAGAGATCAAGATCTATTAACACCTTGCTAATGTTAGACAACCAGGGTAGGATTGAAGAGTCTAAATAATTGTGTGAAAGAGAAAGGACTTTGAGGGTAGTGGAAGAGTTAGTGTGGTCAAAAGATGCTGGATTGACATGAGACATGAGAGCACAATGGTCCAAGTAAATTTCAGATAGATCAGGAGCTTTGGATAGTGATGATAGCCAATCAATAGCTTGACTCATATTATTGCCTGACAGGTAAAGATATCTCAAAGAAGAAAGGTGAGAAATCCACTCAAGATCATTCACAATCAAATTATTATAGCTAAGGTCTAGAGTTTGCAAATTGGATAGATTTTGCAGTCCACGAGGAATAGTGCCACCAATTGAACTAGTAGAAATACGTAACTCTCTTAGTTGACCAAGCGAACCAACGCATTCTGGAATTTTGCTCCCTTTGAAATTGTTTGAATTGAGATTCAAGTAAGTAAGATGCTGCAAATCACATAATGAGGAATCGATATTACCAGAAACATCCAAAGGTTGAAGTTCGAGCTTGGTAACATGACCTGTCAAATTACTGCATGATACTCTACTCCACTGACAGCAATCAACTTCAGTTTTCCACTTGGACAACACGCCGGACGCATCAATGAAGCCATGTTTTAACTTGAGAAGGGCTTGCTTATCTGTCTGTATGCAACTGATCTTCGTATTGGAGTATCCTTCACAACAAAAGAAGCATAAAACACCAACAAGCCAAAAGAAACTGAACTTAGGGCTGTACATGATGATGAACTTGCTTAATTGGAATTCTTTTAATTTGGATAGTAAGAATAGATAGGGGAGAGGCACGACTTGTGGAGTGAATGATCCATGGATCATTTATAAACAATGTAATGGTCACCAAGTTTTTCAAATAATTTTATTTTAGACAGTAAAATTATTGGCGTCAATGTGATAAATATTAATTCAATATATGAATAACTTGAAGTTACGTGCTTTATGTGGTTGGAACTTTTTATTCATGCCGGCCGTGCATATTATGAGAAGGTTCATGCCGGCCTAGCTTGAACAAGATCCACGTATAAAATATGAATCACGCTAAATTTCTTTTGATTTTATTAAAATTGTTATATTTATTTGATCGGTCTGAGTCTCGTGCCTTCAATAAAACCTTAATCATCCACATAAATCAAGTGGAAAAAGTACTCCAAAATACATTACAATGACAAAAATAAATAGTCACTTATCAAAATATAAGACATACAGCCGCTGTGTGTGTATGATTATGTTGCATTAAAACCAATACTACATTGACTTATCAGAATTAGAGTAAGGAAAAATTGCTAAAAAAAACCCCCCGTTAAAAATTTATTGCCCAAGGCACATAAAGACCCAAGTTCTTGCTTGAGTGGGTGTAACTTATCTTCATGCGATGCAATTCTTCTTTAACTGTATACATTATATCTTCAACTAGTGCAAATGTCTCATGTTTTACCCATAGTTAAATATGCACATAGAATCGGATCAACTAAAAATAGGTTGCAATAGGGCATTTTTCCTTACTCTAATTCTGATAAGTCAAAGTAGTATTGGTTTTAATGCAACATAATCATACACACACAGTTGTGTATGTTGCAATAGGGCATTTTTCAATAATTTTCTCCTAAAATAATAGGCATTAACAATATAATTCCTTACCTTAGTTTTTTTATGAATACCGTGTGAGCTTTATTGGTTGAGGACTACACACACACACACACACTCGTTTGACTGGAGAGGAATATAACTTTTCTGTCGGTCAGTTATAAAGGCCGGCTATAATATGTGGTGCTAACTGCCAACGATGTAAGGCTAAATGCAGGCCAGTGCTTTAATCAAAGGTAGATAATGTCTCTTTTATATATTATTCTACACGTAAGGAGACATAGATACTATAGTAGTAATAAGAGTAGGCGTCCGAAAGTTATAAGAACATCAATATTTTTTCCCTCTCCCAAAACATTCCTAATTATCTAAAGCAATTAATACTACAATAAAAATACTAGATGATGAGAGGATTCTTCTTCCTTTTATCCCCTGAATCAGTTGTTGATTTTAGATCATAAACAATATTTTCCTCCAATATCCATAATTCACACATTTGGGCAATATGTATTACATTAAATTGTTTGTCGTTGAAAAAATAATATGATAAATGCGAACTGTTATATGGCTTGCAAAATAATTAAAATTCTGGCCAATGGGATTTTTCCTTTTGTGGCCAAAATTGGGGAATGAGATTAACTTCAAAGTAAACTCAAGCAAATGATGATGAAATCAAAACCATAACTATCAATCAATTTAATAAACTAGAGTTTGGGCTATTTCACCATAACATTGATGAATTATAAAATCGGGCCCAAGTGTTCAATTTGCTGATGACCTATTCAATTCTTCTTTATCAATATTATTGTTTCATCGTCAATTATATTATAACTAGATTTGACACCCCATGTGATGTACGGAGCGTTAACGCTCCATTTGTTTCAAAGTAATGGGGGAGACGCGGAAGGAAAATTATTATGAGGCCAAAGGGTCAACAATGTTGATTATGATTAAGTACTTTTTTGATCCTATTTATAAGGTTGAGAGAAAAGAAAATTTTTAGAACTATTTATAAGGTAGAGAGATAAATTTTTCGTATGAATGTATAGTTATCCTTCATTTGTTATGTACCGACTTTATTCTCATGGGTTGTATTGTGTATTAAATAGGGGTAAAGTTAGAATGTTGTTAAATTTTAAGGCAGAGTTAATGAAGTTTAATATTTTTTCTTGATTTGTGCGAAATATGTTACAAGTGACTTATAAATAAAATCAAAGGAGTACTTAGTAACACCACCAGAAGCATAAAGACGCAAGACAAGAAAAAATCTTAAGACAATCCAGAAAGGTATGAAAGTGACAAATTCCTATTTTATTATACTATTTTATACTTTATTAAGGGATTTTACCATAATTATTGAGCTTTAAAATGCCTTTGTTATAATTTATTAGAATTAAAAGTAAATGCATTGAATTAAAACTAAAAAGGGAAAAATTGTCTTAATTATTGGAATTCAATTCCATCGCCGCTGCCGGCACGTTGCAGCTCTGGCGACCTCCACTTTGTCGTCGAAGCCCAGATCTACCACATGGAGCAGCTTGGCTCCGTCACGTGTCACAACCTCTTTTTTTTTTCTGGAAATGCAACTCAACTTGCCCTCCTTTGGTTCGAACCCACGACCTTATCCGTACGCACGCAATGCCTTCTCGGAAGGGCTCAACTACTTTGGCGTTTATTATTACACAATTATATATATATATATATATAATCAATTATTTATAAATATATATTTGTTTCTTATATATAAATGTAATAATAATATAAAATAATTTTATATATTCTTATAATCTTTAATATAAATTAACTTCAAATTAAAAAATTTTTACATCTTACATAAATTTCATGACTATATTTTTGTCTAATTTCTAAAATTAATTTTTTTATTAACATTAATTAATAACTAATAAATATTTATATAACTAATAATATCATAATTTTAATTTTTATAAAGATATTTTTTTAAAAATTAAATTTAATTAAAAATAATAATTAATTAAGAAGTAATAAATTTTTAATTTTTCATACGGAATTTCCGACGAAAAATTTCGTGGTAAAATTAACCACGGAATTATTCCTTCGGAAATTCGGTGGCAAAATTATTTGCCACATAATTTCCGATGGAATTTGCCACAGAATATTTTTCGTGGCAAATTTTGCCATAGAAAAAATTGCATCGGAAAAGTTGACAGAATTCCAGCAGAATTTGCCACAGAAATTGTTTCCGTGGTAAATTCTGTCAGAAATTTAATGTTTTTTTGTAGTGTTCATCATTGTTAATTTGTAGTTGTCACTTAATTAATTTAGCAACCAAGATAATTAGGCTCCAATTAGAGAATCGACGTAAGTTAGCATCACTATAGTGCATATTCATTAAACATTTTCGATCTAAAACAGATAGTGAAATAGATTTGCATTTATTATATATCAAATTAAATCATTTTAAAAAACCTAGAATCCTGTTCTGGAAAACACAACACAAACATATACTTAGATGGCCCGTTATACTAGAGAGTGCATCCATTGTACAAACAACGCGGTCCAACAATATATAGTCCATCAACAAACCATAATACAATTACAAAGCCAAAACTTATCATGTGTCAAACTAACCAGAACTTTTAACATATGATCATGATAAACATAAACATAGTAGTCACAGCCATTTGGCTCAACTGATATCAAACGCCTCTTTTTGTTTTGACTTAAATAAGAGGTTATAAGTTCAACTCTCTATGAGAATGATGGGTGCATGAGCATTCTTATGTTGGATGAAGAAAGACAAAAAAGTGGTAGGAAGAATGTAGTGGATAGCAAATCTTCCTCATATGGAGTCAATAAAAGTAGAAAATAAAATGAGTAACAATAATAAATGGAGACAAAAATTTAATGTGGAAAAATCTTGCCCTTAATGTGAGTGAGAGCAAACGGCCACAGCCAAAAGCCAAAATTCCACTATCTTCAAAAGGAATACAATGTTCAATACTCTAATACAAAGCTTAACTATAGGAGGACAACAAATTCCCCTCATCCACAAAAATAACCAAAGGATTATATTAATAAAACATAAGATCAAATAGAGAAAAAAAATACATATCTTTTTAGCAAAGATACAATCTGCGTGTCCCAGAAATCACCAAATGCAAAAGCTGCAGTCACAAAACGTATGCCAAAGTTCATGCAAAATCTGGAGAAGGTAGGAAGCTCCAATCCAATATCCCATTATTCAGATTCAAGATCTATATGTATCAAACACCTCCGCCAAATTTCAGAGCAATTGGACCAGAAATCACTGTCTGATCTTCAACTTGATCAAAGCCGCTCATAAAACTCTACAGCAGATGTGAATGAGTTCATGACAATTATAGGGAAAATAGAAAACTCAAATGAATGATCTGACTATCCAAACTAAAGTTCTGTGTCTAGCACCTCCAAAAAAACATTCAAATAAATTTTATAAGAAATCACCTTCCGATCATCACCTAATCTTTTCCATGCATTGACTGACTTGTGTGATTAATTTCTAACAACGTAACTGACACTTCTCAAGTTTATCAATTAATTTGAGAAACTTATCATTGAGGATTACAACTTGAAGTTATTGTTTCATTAAATTTATGTGGTTGGAAATTTTTTTCTTGCCATATATCTTATGAGAAGGTTCATCTCCTTACATCTTCTTCTTCAATATAATAGATTAATACAAATCACGCTTTAACTAGCTCATATAAATTGTATTTAGCTTTTAATCTAATAACCGAGCTAGCTACCTCGCATTACTACTTGATTTTCTTATTAATCTTAATTTAACAATGACCACCCATATGAAAAATCAAGATTAATGATGCTAAAGCCCAATGCAAAACACAATTAATAAATTCATATTCAATAAACCAATGCAAACATATGACACCATTGATCCACTAATCAAGCCACCTTGAAATTAGCATAAAATGTTCACAAAATTATCAATTCAATGACTAATCAGTACAAAGAAATGATGATTAAGCTAATTAAGCGCAATGTCAAGTATCTAACAAAGGTTCAAGCTACAACCAACCTTCACATACATCAAAATAAATCAGTCCAACATTATAAAATTCATCCTAAGACCTAGGAATCACAAATACAATATAGAAATAGAGGAATGGAAGAGCCAAAACTCCTTTATTGAAGCTCCAAATTCATGCCATTGCCTTTTGCTACAAAGGATTGAGAAGCTTAGCCACTGCAATATAGAACCTGCATTAAGAAGTGCAACCACCATTTGAATCAAATGCCCAACCATAAAAAACAATAAACAGAAGAGAGATTTAATGAAGATAACAGATTGTGGGTGATGATGGAAGAGGAATAGATAAAAAGCCATGGCTAGGTGAAGAGAAAGCAACTCGCTAGCAGTGGTGAAGGTCCGGCTCTGTTCTGATTGGTAGCTCCTTTGGTTGCCAAGCTCATGTTTCCCTTTCCCACTGTTTTGTGATCGTGAAGATAGAGATTTGCCGGCTGTGGTAGTGGAAAGTAGAGGAACGATAGTGATATTGAGATGAGGGTAGTGGTAAGCAATAGTCTCCATGCTCCTCATCTCACTGTGTCTGGCTCCCTTGTTTAAGCTCTCACGCTGCTCAAAATCACGACTCTCTATCCTCTACAATTGTCGAGCTCAAGCCTCCCTCTTCCTAGAAGCTTGCTGGCGGTAGCAAAAAAGCAATTTTAACTGATGGAAAATTAACTTTTTGCACTAGTGTGCATATAGCAACCAATATTTATTTACTATAAATGCTAATGGGTTAATGAAACAACCATCATATATAGTGTATAAATGTATAACGGTTCTTGTTTAATTACTATTAACTCTTGAGGCAGTTTTTGTTTTAAAAAATGGGGATTTTCCTTTTGCCCTTGCCCTTGCATGCAAAACTAAATTGCATGCAAATTTGTATATTACAAAAGCTCGCACATCGAGTATAGCCATGCAATTTGAGACGAATTAAGACATTCCCAGCTTTATGGCTAGGCTTAATGGAACTTCTTACTGTAAATGGCTCAAGAGGTATGCAGCCTCAAGAAAGATTTGATAGAGAAGGAGGGGTTATAGTATGCCATCTGCTCCTTCTCGTTAGGAAGCATATGGCATTCTATAGATCTAATCTTTCCTTCTTTATCAAGTCTTGCTTAAGGCTGCATATCCTTTGAGCACTAGTCACAATGCTAGGAATATTTTGATCCATCCCAAATTGCATTGCTACACTCGATATGTAAGCTTTTATTCTATTATATGTCAAATCCAACAAGCAAAGCTAAAGCAGAAACTCTATCTAATGCATAAATACACACACACACACACATATTATATATAATAAATTTTTATTTATAGATGTTATGACAATAAGATGGTCAGACCAAGCAACAAGTTCAAGCACACAATTACTCCTATGAGCATTCTATGGCAAACACTAGAAGAGCTAACTTGGATTGATGGCAGCCTTTAGCTCTCTTGGCTAACATGATTCGAGGGAGAGGCGATTGTCAATTGTGTTATCCCTTTGTAGGTTATACATATAGCCTGTAGAGACAATTGTGAATCATGTTCTCCCTCTATAAGTTATACATGTGGCTTTAGCAATTGTAGACCGCTTGGGGCTATTTGCCACACACTCAACATCATGAAATCTATTTAAATCTTTAATGATTTCTTGTAACAGGAGAGGAACCTTTTATCAGAGATTTTTCAAAAAAAAAATATGAGCATAACTTAAGTCAAAATATAGCTACAAAACACGAAGTGGATTATAATGGAGAATGAAGAATGGAGAAAGGAAGCCATACCTCCATATGATTAGAATAGACCATGCAAAGAAATGAGACCTAGTTAGGGTTGAAGAATGAAAATATGAGTAATGAACGAAAATGTGTGTTAGGGTTTGCACAGCAACTCGAGCAGCTGTATCTGAGAAGCATGGAGAAAGCTTTGCGAATGGTGTGGTTCAACAAAAATTGATGGTTGATGACCGAAAAAGACAACCGCAGTAGTGGCGTTCTAAGATTAGTGGGTTTGGGGTTTACATTTGACTTAAGACACTAAGATGAGTGTGTTAATAAATAAAATGAAGAAACAAAGAGACGTTTAAGTAGAGGGGAAAGTTTATGGTTCAAATATAACACTCGAAATATATTCCTCTATTTTTACATATATAACGGTTATTATAAAAAAATTGTTTGGTAATTGCAAAACATATATTATGGTTTTTAGCCAATAACTGTTAAATATCTGCAACATTTTTTTAAAAAAAAAATTAGGCCTATCAATTTCCACCTACTTTCATAAACAACATATAAACAAACAACAATACAATAGACCTTCTATAAAAACACAAAAAATAACCCAGCTCAACAGTAGGAAAACAACAATACACAGATCAAACACATAAATTAAGTGTTCTTTTTCTTTTCCTAGTCTTAACTTTTTGTAAGTTACTTTTTTTACCTTGAATTCTTCTCTTCTTGTCAAATAATAATTTTTCCCTCTTCAAAACCCAAATGCCTTTATTATGATTGAGTCTGACATACAAAGCATCTTCTTCATCAAAATTTAATGGTTCAAGTAACTCCCAGTAAATGGATTATCCTCAACTCCATCACCCATCTCCTCATCAATCACTTTATTTATCAACAAAACAATAGACCATCCATGTTTAAAAGGATCATGGACCTAGAACACTTATTTAGCCTAAGAAGCCAAAATCAAAGTCTCTTTTTTTTCCTTGTTCAAATTTAATTGTATCAAGCCTAAGTCATCAATTTTTAAGCTATGATTATTGTCAACCTACTTGCAATAAAAAATGGGAACCCGGAAGCCGATATAATCCAACTCTCACATGTCTTCAATCGCCCCAAAGTATGGCATCTTTGCATATATAGGATTTCTATCTTTGAAACTCAATACGTGCAAAGCGTTAGTTACAAGAGTTACAACACTATTTTGCATTTTACTTCGATCATCTTACTCTTTGGTGTAGAAGGTGAAACCATTAATGATGTAGCTTGCGTAAGATGTCACTTGATTGCTTGGACCGTATGCTAAGAACTTCAATTTGTTAGAAATTAATTTAGTATCAGCTCTATACTCACTAAGGACTTGATCTTTAAATCATGTTGTAAAATGTTATAGATTTTAAGGTCTTACATAACGGTCAGTTGGTAAGAACAGATAAAAGTTTTATTTTTATAATGGTTATATTCAAGTAACCGTGAGGTATATTATTAGCAAATCTATAAAGTTTAAAGTCTTATATAATGATTAGTTGGTAAGAACCTCTAATTATATTTTTACCTTTATAACGGTTATTTTAATTAACTTACCAAGAAGTATGTTTATCACAATTCTTTAATAACAACCATAAGGTATGCTATTATTTTTTTATATATGTTTGAGCCATTATATAAACTAAAAAATAGAATTACATAAAACCTACTCGTTATCCTTAGAGGAGTGATCTAAATCATATGAAAAGACAAGCACGAGTGATGCGGAAGCAGTGTCAGCTGTAACCACCTACCTTAATAACCATATTTATAGTTCGAGAATGCGTCATTAAGTTGAAATAGAGACCAGTGGTTAATTTAAAAATTGTCCAAAACTTGTTTAGTGCAGTCTCACGTTCACATCTCGAATATAATTGGTCTGACCAGTTCGGTTTCATTCATACATATCAGAGTGCAACCAAAAATTCCTAACAAGGCTCAAGTTTCGTTACTTAATAAAGGGTTTACAGGGCACATTGCCCATTTACAGTTTCCCATAGAGGGGATTACATAACACTATTCAATATATACAGCACATGCAACTAATCCCCAACAAAATATGACAACCAACTACCAAAATTAAAACTCCTAGCTAGGAGCTCTAACTGCCCTTTGTCACTTGCTTTTCCTTCACTTGCGCTTACTGTAGGTTAATCATTGGGAAGAATGAGATTCAAGAGAATCCCAGTAGTAGAAATTCACTTATAACATGTACAATCACAAAGCATGTAAGCAAATCACAACAACAACAACACAATGGCATTTCTGCAATAGCTTTCGCTGCATTCACAACAACATGTTTCACAACAGCACAACAACGACATTTCACAACGGCAATGTTACATCACGGCATGTTCAATAAAATGACATACATGCAAGGCATCATACACAGAATAAGAGAGAGAGTCAGTACCTTGTTCTTTCCGCTCTTGCACTGGCACTGGTTTATCACGTGTAGGGCAAATGTCAAATCCTATAATTAGAATTTCAACGACAGGTTATTACTTAATTCAATTCTTTAATTCAAACACTCAAGTTGGTTATCATTAGGGACATTTAATCAAATCAACTAAGGAGTTAAAGTTGTCAATTAACCTAAAAGACCAATTCCTAACCTCAAAGTTCAACAATACTACATTATGCCATTACATCTTCAATTTTCGCATAAGGGACCAAATCTGCCTGAATTTTCTCCAGACTTTGAAAATTCATAACTAATTCTACAAAAATCAAAATGAGGTGATCCCAAGTCCTATGGAAAGCTATTGAAGTCCTCTTCATAGGAAAAATATGAATCATTACAGGAAATCACCACACAATTCCAGAATCACATAAAATCCCACCTGCTCCAGAATTAAGTCCAGTTTCGACATAAAATTTTGGGCAACCAGAACTCCCAGCTCAAAACAGGAAATGACACAAATTATATGTCCATTTTGAAGCTTGGAATGTGAACGTTAAGACCGAAAAGTTTCATAATTTTTAGAGATCATTTGGTTATCCAAAAACACAACACAAGTAGAGTACCTCGCTGGAATTCTGTTCAGGCTGAAAACCCAGATTTACATTTTGAGTTGCAATGACCCAAAATTCACAACCCAAGGCTATTCCCACATAATTTTTCATGTAGAACACAATGGTAACATAAATGAACAAATTCCCACTCATTCTCCATGTCCTGTTTTGGCAGAAAATTCAAAATAAATCCCAACAATTACCAACTTTCAATTTCAGCATCAAACTTATGTCAAATGGTTTCCAATCATCATAAACAACCAATAACATAACCAAAACATCATGAATTACCCAAACCCTTGTTTTGGGCTTCTGCAAACCGACTTGAAGATGGAGAGAGAGAGTGATAAATGATCAGATTTTCCTTTTCCTTTATCACTTAAAGAGGCAGCCAAAATTGTGGTCCAAAGGTGGTAAAAAGTTGTGGTCAAAATTGATTCACCATGGTCAAATCTTGTAACAATTCAACTTGAGTTTTTTTCCCTTTCATCAAGTATTTTCTTTGCTCATGTATTGGACGTCTAAAATGTGCCAAGAAATCTTTGCTTCATCTTTTCTCTTTTTTTCTTGATGACATACGAATATGTGGCCCCTTTTCATTCAAGTTATCATCTTTTATTTGGCCTACAATTGTTGACCAAAAGGAGCTAAAAAAACCTTTTTCAATTATCTTAGTTTACCTCCTCACATATGTTGCTTTTTAGTTGAAATTGTTGACCAAGTCTTCTCCTTTTAATTGGTCATATTTAGTAGCCAATATATATTTACTCTTACTTTTCCTCTTGTCATAAGTAAGTCATGGCTCTTTAAAGAAGAAGATGATCTTGTAAAATATCATCTTGCAATATAATATTAAATTGCCAATTTTGCATATGAAACTTGACTAAAGTCATAACAAAATTTTCCGGAGGTAATTATGTTAGTAATTCCACCATCTATTTTGTACATTTAGCCCTTGAGTACATCTTAGGATATTACATCGGCTGCGAGCTAGAGGTGGAGGAAGAAAACCAGGCAAAGGAGCATGTTGGGAAGGAGGAGCATGAGGAGGGTATGGAGGTTTGGTGGGAGGAGGAAGGGAAGCAGGCAGGGGTGGAAGAGGAAGCTAACTTGGCAAAGGAGTAGGTTGGGAAGGAGGAGAAAGAGAAGTAGATGGATGCTCATGTTCAGAAGCGACACGAGGAGGAGAAGGAGGCGGAGTTTGGGGAGGATGATTTTCTAGCATTTCTTTCGCGTGTTGCTTGACTATGATGATGAGGAGAACAAAGGAAGAATGTGAAGAAAACATATGAAAATGGAGATTTTAAATAGATTGAAAGTGAAGCGTGAGATGGAAGTTGAAGAGAAATCAGTCTGGGCAATTATATATAAAAGCGCCGTAGATAATAGTTTTTTTTAAGCGCCAAAGCTTAGTATTAGGCTTGTGCGCCACTTTCCTAAATAAACGCCATACAAAACACTTATTTATATTTTAAAAAAAAAAAGTGAAAACCCAAGCTATAGCGCTTCTCAAGGAAGCGTCGTAGCTGAAATAATTTTTTGACATTTTTTTTGTTTGAAAAAAATCTTATTCGAGCTTAAAAATAAAGTGCCAGATAAGGTGGGAGTAAGTCAAAAGGATATTATTGTTCAGAATCTTATAGTGAGCGAAAAGAGAAATCACCTGCTTTGTAAAAAAAAATGGCCTTAGCTGGCACTTGATAATAAAGCGTCGGCTAAGGCCTTACTTATATATAGCATTACTAAAAAAATGCTTCTACTTCGGAAAAAAAAAACTGCTACATAAAAATTTTTTTAAAAAAAAGCCCTTAACCGGCTCTTCATGATGAAGTGCTGGCTAAGGCCATTTCTTTTTTCTTTTTAATTTAACGAAGCATGCGTTTTTTTACTAATGCCATATATTATACAAGGCCTCTAAGGCACCACGTGGTGCCTCGAAATATACAAGGCTACATGTGATGCCATGAACATATTTAAGGTTATTTTTGTATTTGGTGTTTTTTTTTTAATTAGAGAGCTACGACGTTTTGACAAAAAGTGTCATAACTTCTATACACGCCTACAGGTGCTATTTAATTTTCAATCCCCCGCCGTTTTCATTTTCATTTTTATCTTCCCGCTTTCCATCTAGTTCCCCCATTTCCCAAACCATTTTCATTTTCATCTTCCTGCTTTCTCTTTAGCTCCCCCATTTCCCAAAACTTCATTGCAGTACAAATCTTCCTCTCCCATGTGTTTTATTTTCTTGTCTCAACCTCCTTCAGAAGCTCCCTAGCTTGTAAGTGTTTTTCTTTTTTCAACATTTGGTTCACGTTTTCTTTTAGTTAAAATCCTTCATGCATCTTATATGTGTGCTTATAATTTTTTTTCCAAGTATTTATTTGAAGTATCAACTCTATCTTCTTGAACTTCTTATACATTATAAGTTTTTTAATTTTTGAGATTACAAATATAATAATACTTAGTTTAATCCTCCGTAGAAGTAACGTGTATGGCTTAAGTTTAAGCAACTTAAATACTAAAGTTCTTTTATGCTTAATACATGAAGACGCAATATTGCAAAAAATAGGTGCTATATTATTTCATTTTGTTGTGAATTGTATTGTAAATTGCAGTGGATTTTGGATTGTAAATGGAGGTTTTCATTAAGAAAATAAAATAATTATGAAAAATTATTTTTTTCCTAAAATAAAAGAGTTCCTATGGCGCTTCTCCAGGGAAGTGCTGTAGGAAGTCATAAAATTATTTTAAAAAAAATAAAAAAACTACCTACGACGCTTCTCTAGGGAAGCGCCGTAGGAAGTTATAATTTTTTTTTTTTAAATAAAAGACTTCCTATGGCGCTTCTCCAGGGAAGTGCCGTAGGAAGTCATTTAACTTCCTACGGCACTTTCCTGTAGAAGCGCCGTAAGAAGTGATATCTTTTTTTAAAAAATAACAATCAAGTTATGGCGCTTCCATATATTCAAGAAGCACCGTAGCTTGTTTTAACGGAGTTGGAAGTTATGGCGCTTCCCAAGCACCATAGTATTTTTTAAATTAAGCGCCGTAGCTGGTGTTTTTTGTAGTAGTGATCTTATAAAATTTTTTTTGAAACATTAAAGAAATTTATTTTCCTGGCCACGTTACATTAAATGTAAAAAAGATAGTTGAGGGAAATCTTTTGCAATGTAAGAATCTTAAGTGTTATGAATATTATTATTGTATGAATGTCTATAACATCCAAGAATATGGCTCTTCATCTCCCATCCATATTGAACCCTCAAAATGAATAATTTCTAACCTTTAATCTTTGTAACATCTAATGGTACAATTTTATTTCTTAATTGTTCTCTTTATGTATTGTAACTCATAGGGTTGGTTTTCAATATTGGGGTCTTATAAATAGAGGCATGTACATGCATATGTTAGTTTGAAATGAAATAAGAATCAATGGCAAAACAAAACAAAAAATGAAATAAGAATCACTCCCTCCTTGCTCTCCATTTCTCTCTTGTATTTCTTCATCTCCCTTATCTCAATCTCTTGTACTTTTCTTATTTCATAACACGTTATCAGCATGAATTCGCCTAGAAGGCCTATAGTCTAGTTTTCTATTTCTTCTACTCTCTAACTTTCTCATTTCCATACCATATTTTATGTTGTTTGTTCTCTATATTATTTTATCTTTCTAGTTTACATTATTGATCTATTGTTCTATTTTTTTTTCGTTTACACTATCTATTTTTATCTTTCATATTATTATCTTTTACATGTATATCTGGGATAATCTAAGTCACTATATAGAATTAAAGAGACTCTTTTACCGATTATTTTATACATTGGGTTCCTTGGCTAAGATTTGAGATTATTGTTGCTTTATTATCCTTCGCATATTTTCTTTCCTTTCACTTTTATTTATCATTTTCCAGTAATATATTATTATTCAAAATTTATATTTTTCTATTTTATATTCTAGTATTCTTTAACTTTTTGTTGTTATATTATGTTATTTCATTTTATTTACATTTCATTTATTTATTTACTTATTTAACATTTATATTTCTTTATTTTATTTACATTTTATGTTATTTATTTCATCTTGTTTTATTTTTATTTTATTTACATTTCATTTATTTATATTAATATATTATTGTTATATCATTATGCCAATCTTGTATTTGTTTATTATTACATTGATATATAATAGCATTATATATGATCATATAATGTGACCTATATGATCATCGGCTTATCTATTATTTATATTTGATCATGAATTTAAATTTACTTAATTTATTTCACAGTATTTTAATTTTATTGAAAGGCCAGAAGCCATAATATTCTTAATTTCGTAATCAGATGATCGGAAGTCACATCACTCTTGTAATAGTTCTTATATGAAAGAACGATATTGATTTCATTATTAAATGGCAAGATTGAAAACAACAAAAAATTGGCACTTTGATGATTTAATTATTACACACATGAAAGCCCTGAAGGCTAAAGATTCAAATATCAAACTAAACAAAAAAGAAATAGCTTTGCAGGATTTTTGCTTTGGTCTTGAAGACCAATATTTGGAGAAATTGATATTGTGCTATTGAAAGCAAAGAACATATCTGTAAAAGTGAAAATGAACATAATCACATTGCATTGGTGAAATCGATAGTTAAAAGCTAATAATACTTTGTCTTGGCTATTGAACCACAATCGTGGAAATAATAGCATTGTTAAGTGGATTAAAAGTATGAGCAAATGTTATACTATGACTAGAAGTCAAATGGATATAAAAAATGGTATAATATGATTAAAAGTCGTATAGACTCATATGTACCAATTTATTGAAAATAAATATCAAAATGGTTGTGAAGCCAAAGAAAACCATAAATATTGTGAAAAGAACCAAAACTAGTTATAATGCTTAAAGCAATAAGAAAGAAGAACAACTTGTAAAGCCAAAAGAAATAATTGTAAGCCCTGATGACTATATGATTTTGATTCTGAGTAGTGTTTAAATTTAAATTTAAATTTAAATTGTTTGTTTTAATTGTTGAGAGAGAGATTATTATTTGATATTGTGATATCAACATGAGTGATAGATGAAATCAAATAGATAAAAAGGTAATTATTAGTGATTTTAAAATTTTAATATAGTGCCAATTTATAATTTAAACATTATGGTATATGGATGGTCATGGTTTCATGGCCTTTTAGGATTCTAGCTACCTCATAGTTATTGTCATACCCTGCACGAAACCCAATCTCAGGCCTACGGGCATGGACTCACCAGGATATCTGCGGCCCTCCCACAACAACCGCATTTCTCTCACCTTTCGAATCTCAAAGCCTCAACCTGGAGGCATAAGTACGCGCTTCACCGAGACTCTAGTACTGTAACACCCTGCCTTTAATCACGTAATTATAATTCGATATTAGGTAATTAAAGTAAATCAGAGACCGTCACTAGTTCAAAACCCCTAAAATGTTCCCTTTAACAGTAGGGACTTTATGAAACTTTCAAAACTTCATTCCTCTTCCGGTCTCAAGTTCAATTATCGAATATAATCACCTGTGCAGTTTATCTACATTTACGTATAACAGAGTGTATAACCAAAATCCCGGCAACCTCTGGGTTCAACTACATATATATATATATAGAGTTCTATCTCCTGATTAGGGAATTACAAAACCAAGTATTCAGACTATATACATCTCAAAATGTTATACAGTAATCCCTATCCAAAATGAATAACCAACCAAAACCATATTAATGTCCCTAGGAAAACTCTACCCGCTCCGGGTCACGCGCTTCTCCTTGGAGCCAGTCGCCCTGTCTGAAAGGTTAGTTCAAAGGAAAGAATGAGATTCAAGAGAATCCCAGTAGTAACTAAACATTTATACCACACATAAGCACATAGCATGTAAGCAAATCATCATGCAGCAACAGCACATATCACACTCCACCCTCATCCCCTTTCTCCGCCGGGAAGGCACACAGTCCTAACCCGAACCGTTGCTAGCTACTCAGGGACTATTGGCGTGGCAGTGCATAAACATAGCCTGACAGCTCATACAGCTATCCGGCTCTCGCAAATGGCCCGTCGGCCTCACAAATAGCCTTTCGGCTCATATAACACATATATCACACTTCATCCTCATCCCCTTTCTCCGCCGGGAAGGCACACTGCCTAAACCCGAACCGTTGTTAGCTACTCAGGGACTATTGGAATGACAGTGCTAACACAAATCCACAAAGATCACAGCATACGAATCCATTCCCAATCAACGATATCACACACATGCAATGCATCATATATGGTACGAAAGAAAAGTCACTACCTGATCCTTTCCTGATGGTTGCTGGCACAGTAGGCTCACGAGGATAGCAGATGTCAAATCCTATAATCAAATAGGGACATTTGGTTAATTTCCTTTTCCAAGTTCTTAATTCAATAACACTCTAAGTTGGTATTCATTTGGACTCTTTAGATGGCTATTATATGCCTAAACATATACCTAAAGGGTTGGGATAACTATCCCCAAAGATCCTTCTTTGGAAAGCTAAACACTAATTTTTGGTCCCTTCACTCGAGCACAGAAGGCCGTGCTCGAGCATGACTCCCGCTCTCACTCGAGCACGCATGCGAGTGACCTCCAGCGAGTGCTTGCCCGAGAGCAAACTTCACTACAATTCCACACTCTCACTCGAGCACAAGAGGCTGTGCTCGAGCAGAGACCCCGAGCACACTCGAGCACCACGGAAGTGAGGCCTGCGAGTGACAACCTGAGAGCATCTCTCCACATCTTCCTCTACCTTCCCTCGAGCACAAACACCTGTGCTCGAGCACTGATCCTCAGTGCTCGCGAGCACTGATCCTCAGTGCTCGCGAGCACAAGGAAGTGAGGTCCAGCGAGTGTCCACCCGAGAGCAACCCAACTCCCAGGCGACAGATTCACTCGAGCACAAACTCCAGTGCTCGAGTGATCTCCCAATGCTCGCGAGTGCCAGCGCACTCTTGGCAAATCACCCACGAGTGATCACCCGAGACGCTCACCCCCAGTGATTTCATGCACCCTCACTCGAGCACAAACATGCTCACTCGAGCACGTTCATCCTGTGCTCGAGTGAGTTCTTCCCTCACTCGAGAAATCACATCAGATACCCAAAACGCAGCAACTGAGTTGATTTACCAGAATTCACCAATTGATTACCAATGGTCCTAAAACTCATTCCATAACTCATTCTCACTTATTTCAACACAAAGAACCCATTGGCAACCACAAACAACTCAAATTCAACCCATTCAACACATTCTCTCTCAAAATCACCAAACTACTCAAAACCTCATTCTAACAAATTCCCTTATTCAACTTCAAATCAAATTCTAATCACTCCCAAATGTCAAAACTGGCCAAATGAACAGTGACCCACTAATCAAAGCCTACCCTTCACTTAACATCATAATTAGGTCTAATTTCCAGAATTCTCATTGATTAGGCAAACATCTTGACATATATATCAAAATGCATTACAAACCTACCTCTTCAACTTGCTGAAATCAACACCTTGATTCCACCAACTTTCAGATTTGTCCCACAATCAAACACCACCAATGGAAATTCTGAAATCATAGAAACCAAGCTCTCAACCTCTTGGTCAACATTGATGAAAGGTAGCTAAGCATATAGGACCATTTACCTTGACAAAATTCAAGCCCTTAATTCCTCTTTCTTGCTTTCTCGCCGGAAATGGAGGAATGAAGAGAGAGAGATGAGTAGGTGAAGGTGATGATCATTTCCTTCCCTTCCTCCCATGCACTTGGCCGACTAAGAGGGAGAGAGAAAAGAGTTTGAAATTGTTGACTCATCCAATGGCTCTCATCTAACCACATGGCACCATCTCCTTCCTCCTACAATGATTTCACCTAGCTTCACATACACAAGATTCCACCCCTTACACTTTCAATCTCAACCATTGATCTTGATTACTAAGGAGTTTTCTCTCCAGTAACTGACCAATCGCTCGGTAAATTTACCGTTTTACCCCTGACTAGTACCTTACTCATTAAATCATTACTAATGATCTTGATTTCACATTACACAATATATACTTCAAATATGCTTAATTAACATTGATTACATCATTTGAAGTTATTATCCCTTGATTACAAATCCAGGATATTACAAGTACCATCTAAGCCACTAACGCCCATAGGCCTAGGATTGGGTTTCGTACGGGGTGTGACAGTTATTGTCATTATGCCCTATAGCTTTCAAATGAAATGGTTTCTAATATTTATTCATATAACCTTCAATTATACAATTAAGTTGTTTAATACTCTTCTTTATGTATAATTGTATAATTTATTGTAACTTTAAGTATGTAGTGTATGTGAATGTTATTCATACATCAATGGAGTTTACCTCGTCAAACCTACCTCTATTTTCTTCTTGGGACTTGTGCTTCTCTGTTACACTATAGATTTCCCAACAAACACTCAATTCATATACATCAACATCAAGATACTTTCTTTCATTATTAGTCATGTTTTTTATTATAGCTCTATCTTCCATTTCTTTTCTCCTCTTAATTACTATTATGTTGTTACCTTACATATATGTGTAGTTTTTCTTAGTTCCAAATGTTTCATTATTCAAAGGCATACAAATACTCTACAATTTGTATTTCATTTTGGAATTGATAAGTTATTGTCTTCTCTCCCAATTCATTGTATTGTCATTTCTTCTACTCCTTAGCATTCTCATATGACATGTGCAAGTTTCATACATTAATCATGATATAATATATAATATGATATATATTGGAATCATATTAGTTTTATGTGACATATGTAAAAAAAAAAGCATATATCATATTTGAATGAGAATTTATTAAATTTTATGAGAAAATTCATTATGAATAGTTTATGATTTGTTAGACAAAATCATTCTCATAATGTGCGTGAACTATATATATAGTGCAAGTCAAATTTATGGATAATCAAATAGTAGAGAATATTTGAAAGAAGACCTTGTATATTATAACTATTCATTATTTTATATTATAATGCTTTTGTCTTTACACTTCTCTTAAATTAATTTTTTCCCCTAGACATCACAAATCATTGCAACAAGATCTTTTTGAATTTTAGTTATGGATTTCCTCATATTTCTTTATGTAGTGGAAAATTCTAAACATTTCATACTTTGAATATACATCAAAATAGGCAAATTGAAGCATATTATTATTAATGAGTAATGAAATTATATAAAAATATGATAATATATGTTAGTTCCTGAAGAACATACATATAACAAAATCGATATAGTTCCTGAAGAGCTGATATAGATTTTTCTTAATTCTATGGGCAAAAGAATAATTCATCATGAAAAGTTATGACTCATAGATTTACATCAGAGTTTCACTCTATTAAAGGGTCTAAGTGATAGCCCAATGGACTTAAATCCATTATTTTATGTGAGGTATGAAGTATTTGAGTTTTCAAGTGAAAGATAGATTATTGGCTTAGAATATACTGGTTTGTATTTGAAATGTAGAAATAAAGTGTATTTATATGACTCATACTTGAGGGGGAGATTGTTAGAATATAAGTGAGTTAATGTTGAAAAGTTCTACTCTTATACTTCTTCACAAAAGCTATTAATCTCCAAAATATTGATGTTATATCAATATCTTATGAAAATTGAAAAGTTTGTTGTGAGTTAAGCAACATGTTACAGTAAACCAGTAGTTTACTAATCCAAACAAATTTATTGTTGGCATGACTTGTTTGACCATTCGAATCATATATAAAAGATTGTGTATGACATCTATTAAAGAACTAGAAAATTCTTCATGAATAATCAGCACAATATATAATTCAAGACTTATGATGTGTTTGTTCTCAAAGAAAATTGATTATGAGAGTATCATTGTTTATGATTTGAAGTGGATCTCTAAATTTCTAGAAATAAATCAAACTAAAATATATGGACCCATTCAAATAGCACGTAAACCATATAAATGTTCAATAATTTTGATAGATGCATCTATATGATGGTTACATATGATATTACTATTACTTTGTAGCCTGAAGTTTACAAGAATGTTTGAATAAATTATTATGTTAAGTGTTGGCATATGTAATCATCTATAATTTTGAAGCCTCCATAAATAGCTAGATTAATACTTATGAAAACAAATTTTCTATTTGAGTGTTGGCATATTTGATCTTACATATTGGAACACTTATGCTAGCCAACGAAATTCTCCCTATAAAATTGGCTTTTGGTCAAAAGCCACGTATATTCCATCTTAAAAAGTTTGAATGTGCATTCCTATTGATCTACCACATTGTACATAGATGGATTTTTAAAGGAAATCAAGATAAATGTTGGATAAGAACCTCCTTTTTCTTGTTTGTATCTAAATGAAACAAAAATGAAGTTTCTAATGGAAACAAATGGATTTAGGAGACTTATATTGCATGATTAGTCGATTGTCATTTGACATAATTTTTCTAGCATGAGGGGGAGAAATTGAATAGATGGAAAAGAGAATAAAAGGAATGCATTATTACTATCAAGTATAGATCCTCGAATATGAACTAGAAGTTCATTAGGTTTTGCATTCACGAAATATTGCATAAATCTATCATATGCAATTACTAACATAAATGAGAATTACTAAATCTCATATTTGAGCTAAAACTGCTCTAATTAGTATAAATGAAAGTGAGACATACTGAAGTATGAGAGAATAATTGGTTCTAAAAGAAAAGAGAAAGGAGCAAATAATCACAATGATCATATTAAGAAGGCAGATACTCCAAAAGAGGTCAAGACATAACTAATTTCAAGAACCTTACTCGAAAGTAATAAAGAGATCTCAATAAATTATGTCACAACAAGAAACATGGAATAGAAAAGATAAAGTTATTGACAACAGTTTTAGTAACAATCTCACAAGATTAAATGAGGATCTTATACATAAATATGTCAGTAAAAAAAAAGGTGATTGGCCAACTAAAAAAGGGGATAAGACGTAATGAAAAATATTCTTTCAAGATGTGAAATTTATGAACCTGCAGTCCAAAACATTTGAAATATAAAGTTATTTGTGATATATGAATATTCATATGAAAATAAAGATTTTCACTAGGTCTAATGATGATTATAATGAGGTACAATATTTGGTGGTGAATACAATAATTATTGCATATATTATTTGTCTGACAGTATATGCAAATGAAATAATGTGTCTATTAGATATCATCATATATAGCATATGCATATGAATAGTGAATATTACATGAAAATTCTTCGAAGGATCCAAAATGTTGAAAGCATGTCTAAGAAAAGTATTCAGTATATAAAATGTTGCATGGATTAAAGTGATTTGAGTATATATATAATTGATTGAAAGATATACTGAAAAAAGAATAATTTTACACTTTACTTGACTAGTATATTGAGTTATTGAATTCTTAAATGATTTAAAAATCATGAATTTTGCAATGATGATTTTGCCTACAAAAGTATATTGAATTTAACTAGAGGTCCCATATATTTATTCTCTTATAATATTTACATATCTTGTTGTTATTTCATGTAATAACTAATTTCCTGCAAGTATACAAGTGGACAATGAAATTGAGATGTGTAGTGATAATTCTATGAAATAGTTTCAGGAGATTATTTTCTTCACAAAAAATTGATCATGTAGGTGCAAGATATATCTTAGTGATTTTCAGATATATCCGGAACATATGCTTGAAAAGATGTTGGAGATAATCAATGCGAAGAATCAGAACACTATTGAAATCATATAAAATGACAAAGGGTGATGTTGTTATCAAGTGGAATAAAAAATGATGGTGCAATCAAGGGGAGTAAAAATAATAGTGTATTTTGGAGAATTAAACTTGATATTATCGCCATATCACGGGCAGTATGTATCATGATGTACTCTTTTCTTTAACCAATATTTTGTCCTACAGAGGTTTCCTGGTAAGGTTTTTAACGAGGCAATTTCAATATGTATTGTGTACTCTTTTTCCTTCACTAGGTTTTTGTCCCAATGGGTTTTTTTAGTAAAGTTTTAATGACGCACAATATTGGCTTATAGACATCCAAATGGGAGTGTTATGAATATTATGATTGTATGGATGTCTAAATGAAGAATAGGCGTTGTCGGCTTTTTACCTTGGTAACCTCTTCAAAAATAACCAAAGATTGCAATATAGGGTGCAATCCCGAATCGTCTCTCAAATAGCCTTTTATTAATTATCTAGAAACTAAGTGCAATAATTAACATGATGAAATGATATAAAAGGGGAAAAATGGATCTTTTGAAACAACAACTATATGAAAATAATGAAAGTCCTAAATTATAATGTTTTAATATTTTTGAATATAAAATGATAGGTGAAATAAAATGGATGAAGTGAATCTCTTGAAAATGGCTTGTAAGGGCAATCATAGTTCATCTAATGATAATGGGAGTTTAATCTACTAGCTTAGTCAAAAATGCCCAAAAGACCCTTTGAGCTAGCTTGAGTTAAATTGATTAAACACTTCCACACCGGGTAAAGTTTAACCCCTCTAATCGAAACTCAATACAAGATACTAGCAATTGCAACCAAAGTCCCTCAAAATATCAAACCTCAAACACCGTTGAGTCTAGTGCATTAATCAATAATTATTCCTAAACCTAGAAAATAATCACTTCTTAAAATACTATTAAAAACCACTTTGTATGCAATTTATGAAATCACTAAGTTTTCTAAAATACCAAACCCCATCAATCGATGAGTCTAACACCAAAAGAGAGGAACCACTACTCTAGAGATGCTATTAAGTACTCGTAGTGTGTGATTATGAATTAATTAATGCAATTGATTTAATGCAACTCTAAAATCAACTCAATATCTAAACAATACTATGCAAGACAATAGAGAATCAATGGAATTACACTTAAACATATATGTAACCACATATATTGATGAATACAAAATTTAACATCAACTAATTCAAATCACAAATTAATCCAAACTAAATACTTAACCAAGTAACAAAAACCTAACAATATAAATGCAATCCTTCAAGATAGAAAATCATAATTATAAAGCTAAACAAATGGACTTAAAACATAAAACTCCCATCCTAGTGCTTAGAACTCAAGCCCTTAGCTTCCATCTTCAAGAGTTGCGGAGTTTAGCCACTGCCAACGATCCATTCAGCTTCACCAAGAGGCAAAATCATCTTGACATTCAAATCACCAGCCATTAAAAGCACTGAATAAATTATCCAATTAGCACTAACCCAAATAAATTCAGGGCTGAGATTTAAATACAGGTTCAGAAGAGATCTATGGCCTGTGATAATGTCGGAACAGGGGAGCTACGGTCTGGCAATAAAATCGATGAAGAAGCAATGTTGGAGGTCCGAAAATGGAGAAGGAAGTTGAATGTGAAGTGGGGCGGTGATAGAGAATTGAGGTCGGTGGAAACAATGGTGGAAGTGTGACAGAGAGGTAAAGGGCGGTGGTAGTGAAGTCTCTGTGTGCCTCCGCGGCTTCTGTCTTCTCGAGCTCTGAAGCTCACTAGCAGTGATGGACGACGATAATGGGAAGGTGGACGGAAATGAAATTTGGATGCTGCAACTCCCTCTTCTCACTCCCAGAGCTGTGTCTGCCTCCCTTCCAACTCTCAGCTTCCTCCGATCCCCTCAGCTCTGTTCTGGCAGCATCTGTGTTAGATGATACTCGCCGGCGGCTGTCTATGGTGGACGGTGACAGAAGCTCCCCCGCGGCAAGGATCTGTGGTGACAGTCAAGCACTGGCCGCCGGCGAGGGAAGAAGAAGCAGGTCAAGGAGAGAAGGAAGGTCCTGAGGTGTCTGTTTTTTCTGTATCTGTTCGTTCTCTACGGCTGTGATATTGCGGCTGTCTCTTTTAATTGATCTGCAGCTGCCCCTGGTCTCAGCTCCGTGTTTAACCCTTGGTCAAAACGTGCGTTTTGACCAAGGGACTAAACTAAAAGAATTGAAATCATTCAGGAGGGACTAAACTGAACAAGTGAAAACTTTTATGGGTTTATTATTAGAACATTTGGGTCCTGTTCTGAAATTTTCTAAGTGTTTCTTCACTTAGCTTGTAATTTTCAGAAATCCTGGGTTCTTTTCTGCAATTCTTCCCAAACTGATATGCAATTAAATGAATCCAAAATGTAATACTCCCTCCGGTCCTAATTATAAGACAAAGTTGACTTTTTTGGAGAAATTAAGGAAGCCAATTAAATTACTTTATAGTATTTATATTTTTATTTTTTTCTCCAAACTAATTAATTTGACTAATAAACTAATATATAATATAAGGATACTAAAAATATAAACACTCTAAAGTAATTTAATTGGCTTCCTTAATTTCTCCAAAAAAGTCAACTTTGTCTTATAATTAGGACCGGAGGGAGTACCTTATTTTTCAAAATTTAATCAATTAAAGTAAATAATAAAATATATGACATTATTTTCCTTTTTCAACCTTAATTTTATTTAAACACATTTAATCATAATTAATCACAAAGAAGACATTTTAAGCTCAATTATCATGACAAAAATCCCTAAATAAAGTATGAAAATATATAATAAAATAGGGATTTGTTACCATAAAATCCATGAATAAGGCTCTTCACCTCCCATCCATATTGAACCCCCAAAGTGAAGAGTTTCTAACCTTTAATCTTTGTAACATCTAATGGTACAATTGTCCTCTTTATGTATTGTAACTCATAGGGTTGATCTTCAATATTGGAGCCTTATAAATAGAGTCATGTACACACATTTGTTAGTTTGAAATGAAATAAGAATCACTCTCTCTTTGTTCTCCATTTCTCTGTTGTATTTCTTCATCTCCCTCATCTCAATCTCTTGTACTTTTCTTATTTTCATAATGTTAAGCATGTAATCAATAATTTTTTATACAACATATTGTTTCTACCATCACATCTCAAATTTTATTCACCAAATATATTGTAATTATTTGAGAAATGCAATAAAGTTGTGAATATTCATGAATTTGGAATTTATGAATTTTGTAAATTTTCATTTTCATGAGAAATTGGGCAAGTGTAATTATGGAATAGATTTGGATAATTTAAAAAGCCCAATATCAAAGCCCAAAAATGGGAAAATAATAAAATATAATATTTGGTCCAATAATGAAAGGAAATTGACCAAAGAAAAAGGCGAAAAGGAATTAAATTAAAAAGGGAATGACAAAATTGTAATTTTGTCAATTTAGCACAAAATAAATTATATTCCAATTAATTGAAATTAAATTCAATTAATTAAGGAAAATAATGGGGAAATATATATTTGGGATATTTTGGTAAAATAAATATTGGAAATTGAAAGGTGAACAATGCTTCCAGTGAAATCGCGAGCGAGGCAATGAGGTTGTCATGTGATTTTGGATGACCAAATGTTGACAAAAATTTATGAAAATTTTCAGAATAAAAGTAGACATCCTTGGATTTAATTTGATAGTCATATGAATCAATTAGAGGTATATACACAAATTTATGAATTTTTGAAATTAGCCTAGAAAAACTATTGATTTTCTGGAACAACATTCAAAAACTTAAATTCTGGAAATTTTGTGCTTCCAATTGGCAAAATTCTATATTTTTTCTTGAAATTAGACTCAATAAGGGTTCTATAACATTTCAAATCACTTTGATACGATGTCTACAAATTTAGTTATGATTTTTCAAAGTTTGAGCAGAAAATCTGTCAGAATTTGCTTGAATCCGAAATTTTGGAAATTAAGTAAATAATTAAAATATCATATAATATATGATAAAAGGCATATTTCCCATCCTTCTTCAGCCATTCCTGACACCATTAGTAGCCGAGAGAGAGAGAGAGAGAGAGAGTTGAGAGAATTTTAGAGAGAGAAGGAGGAAAATCTCACAAGGTAAGTCGATTTCTTCGGTGAATTCTTACCTAACATATATAATCCTTCTCCTAAACTTCTCTTCTATGATATTCAAGGTTGTTTGAAGCAAAATTTCATTGTTAAAGGGACTTAGTTCAGCCACAAGAGGAAAAGCTAGTAGG
The DNA here is from genome assembly GCA_963855925.1 of Inga laurina. Classification (NCBI taxonomy): domain Eukaryota; kingdom Viridiplantae; phylum Streptophyta; class Magnoliopsida; order Fabales; family Fabaceae; genus Inga; species Inga laurina. The sequence continues at coordinate 27,338,899 of OY979704.1, forward strand.
AAAAAGAGGTAACTTCCTAAACTTCAAATAATGGTTATTCCGATTGCTGTGAGAAATTTAATCAGTGGATTTCTGTTGGATTTGCTCTGTTTGTAAATTTTGGAAAATATGTGTTCTAAACGTTATGCTGCCCAAATTGAGTCTAAATGGTGGTTTTAATGTAATTAAATAGTTAATAAAGTGGTTAGGAGTATAAAGGAGCAAGTCTGCCAATTCAGAATCGGAAAAACCCAATTTTTCTTAAAGAATCCTGGGATTTGGCCAGCTCTAGTTTAGTGAGTTAGAGTTGGATTTTTGATGATATGATGATTCCATTGAGTTCAAGAGGAAAAATTAGGTGGGGTCATAGCTGAACACTTTTTCAGAAAAGTCCTAGAAAGCGAAATTACCAAAACACCCCTGAAACCCTTAAATAAGGGCTGCTAAGGGCATTCTTGTCTTTTGGCAGTGAATTTGGTAATTCCTAGTCCGGAAATGGATCTTTGGGTAGAAATATGTCAGAATAGCCCAGGTCAGAATTTCAGAAAAAAGTACGGTCGGACCGAGTACGGCAGGGCCAGGTCGAGTCCCGAGGGTATTTTGGTAAATTCTCAATATAGGCTCATATAACCACTAGAAACCCTACAAAAGTGCTTGAAATAGTACATGAATGGGATTTAACCTAATTCTTGTACATTTGCAATTTTCAGACTGGGTTGGGAGCCTGAGTCGTTGGCACGCATATCGAGGAACACCTATCGAGGTGAAAAAGATCTAAGATAGTAACTATAAGCTCTCCTACACTATGTGATTATTGATATGTTGTATGTTACTATATTTTATGATATGAATATGGTGCCTGAGGTATGTTACTTAGCTGTGGTTAGGTACCCAGCTGAGGTACGCCTGAGGTACACTACCTAGCTATGGTTAGGGGCCTAGCTGAGGTACATGTAGGGGATCCAACACTACTACAAACAGGGGTTTTAATGTCTTTATTTTTACACTTTTAACGTCCAGAAATAAGGAGACATCTATGTAAGGGGCGTAATATATTTTAGAAAAGACGTCCCATAAAAATGGGATGATAGGGACGTCTAAAGTCCTCACTTTAGACGTATTCTCAATAGGGACGTCTGAATTCCCTCCACAGGGGGACTTTAGGTGTCCCTTTTCTCAATTTGGGATGTTAAAAGGTTTTATTTTTTTAAATGATTACTTATATTCTTCATTACCCAGCAAATTCAAACTATAGAAATAGAATAGAAGATGGATTCATAAACCAATGTCCGTTACAAATTGGTAAGGACATCCAGTATTACAATCTTTACTATATATATGTACAATAACAACTCATACAACCTACTACTATATATGTACAATAACAACCAGAAAGTGTCAAAATGCTGTCATCACACAACTACTAACTAGTATAAGTAAAAAGTTTACTGATCTATATGTTGAAGAAGATGTCCAGCCAAAAGGTCTCTGATCAAAGTAATATTTTCATATAGGAAGGCATCTTCATTATCAAAAATCTAAAAATTAGAAAATAAACTTTGATGAAATGAATCAAGCAAATGAATTAATTAGCATTTCAATTACAACACCAAAAATATTATTATTTGAGAATGAAGAAGCGATTACCTATTCAAAATCACTAATAATTCCATTTTGAATGGTATTATACATATAAAGTATAACATAATATCTGCATTCAGTGTTGCCAGGTTGTCGAGAACACTTTAAATCAAAGCCAATTAGTTGTTAAAATCAATAAAGGTATATCTAAAATGACCTTCAATGAAAGAATTAAAATCGAAACTACTTACTTTCAGAAAATACCACTTTGGGTATCTAACAGTTTTACCCTCACGTGACCCGCCTAGGAATCTATATGTTTGAGTCGCACTATCATGAAAATCAAAATCAATAGAAATTAGAACTATTGATTTTTTTTAAGAGTCATCAATACAATGCAAACAAAATAACTTATATGTCGAAGGCGGATTTTGTATCTTTGTCTGGCCCTTTACGTAAGGAATCAAACCAATAGACACGTTGCGGTGAGGACACAGAACACAAACTTTAGTGGTAACTATAACATGTACATATTAAAATAAAGTTAGATGACAAGGGAATTATTTATTAAATATCTTAAACAGACAAAATGAAAATACGTACCCTTGAACAATGGGTGCTAAATAATAATGAAGTTTGGTCTTTCCCATTATGTAGCCCACATAGTGAGTCCTTGCCTCCAAAGTATTGGTTTCCCCTGTCATATTTGCAGGACATAAGAATCCATACAAAGCACGTCTTTCCATGTCTTCGCAGAGGCGGTGGAAGATACTATAATAGAATTAAAATAAGGAATGAATTATTAAATGTATGAAATCAAAAAGCCACAACATGAATTCTATAGGAAAATTGAAAAAAAAAAAAAACTTATCGGATTGCAAATTTCACCCATCCTGCATCTATCTCCTCCAACCTGATAAACTCTTTGAGATCTTTATTGTCAGTCGTGTAGGGATACTCCAATGTAAGGACACAATCCCTTGAGGCATTTTCAAGTCAACCTGGCGAATGCCTTGTAGATATGTTGTAGCCGTGCTAAGTAGGGTCATTTCCTTACATCTTTGTCATCCTTTTAGAACATTAAAAAACAAATTGTTATTAGGATGCCAACAGATCTTTAGTAATAGTAAGATAATGCCTACCATTGGAGGTGTTTCCTTTGAACCAATAAGATTGTGAGGCCAAAGGATGAAAGATCCTATCGCTTGACCTAACGTGCCAACCTCTGCATCAGGAACAGGGATGATTGTACCTTCTTCCCCCTGTCTAACATACGTCATATTCACCCTATGTAAATGGTGCAGAATTTGCTGATGATGGTTGGTGGTAACACGTGTGTGAATGAGAGCATCGGCAACAATACGCAACAATGACGCAGCCAAATAGAGGGTGGAAGGGTCTCCCGATGCTGGAGTTGGAGAAGGGTCACCAAGTGGTTCCTCTAGAGGGTTGTAACTTCCTTTGGTACTAGGGAAGGTCGGGGATTCCTGAGTTCTATGCTCGTCACTTGCCCTATGTGATTCGAACATCTTTATAATTTCAAGTTGAAGCTCTAGCAATAGCTCTTGTTGGAGCTTGTTAAGAAGTTTGGCCTTGAGCTCTTGTTCGACTTCCTCTCGAATCTTGGCCACAAGGTCCCTACTAGGTTCAGCTTGTGACGAATAACATGAGTCTCATTCAAAATACCTCGCAGCACTAACTCCCCGTGTCTCTCCTCGAACACAACCAGGGTCATCTGCCTTCCCAATAGCCATCAATAAGATGTCCATCCGTCTACTTGGATTGAACGAACCTTGGCTACTATGATCTTCCAGTTCATCCTGTAGCATACAGTTTATCATAAATGTATTGAAACCACTCTCGATATGAAAAAATTTAGGTACTTATGGTATAACTACTTACAATCCTTGCAGCAACTGCTTGATTTATGTACTTCCCACCCTTAATCCTCCCTGCTTTCCATTTTTTTGTGACGCGGAGGAGGTGCCGGGGCTTGGATAACAGCGCTAGGATTTGATTCCGCGGCTTCCTTCATTTTCTCTAACTTTTCTTGCATCATTTGCCGCTCAAGCTTCTGATAACCACTACGAGACATGTAATGCTGATATTTATTTTCTGCTTGCTTCTGTGCATTTGCTGCACTTAATTCCTATGAGTGAAAAACAAAAAAAAAACAAATCAATAATATCAAGTATATTAAAATCAAAAGCTCTATATCATTATGACAGAAATCTTACCAAAACTTAAGGATCTTCTTGTGATGCCACAAACAACCTCTAGTCCTTTGGAGACAAATACGAATAATGTTTACATGGATCCTCACCCCTAAGGGGCCCTCGAATGTACCTTACTGTTAGCTTGTTCTTGAAACCTTTCCAGTGTAGACAAACCTCCTCCATCTAGTGCTTGTACATCTCCTTGGTGTCTGGGATATCGTATGTTTGCTACAAGGTAAAACATAAAATAATTACATTTGAATCAATAGGAATAAAGCTACAATTATCATAGATGTATCAAAACTTATATACCAGAAGTGTTTGCTAGATCATGTCTCTCGTTTTTGGGGGAATCAATCTCCAATTATCATAGGTAATATGCACTTTGCTTCGACCCAAATACCCTAAGTAGCTAATGAAATGGTCTTCCTCAGGACTAACTAGATTCAGATTGGCATCAAAGTCCATATGCAACCTCTCTTGTTGATGTTTATGGAGTGCAACCAATGCTCCCATCTTTGTACAGCCTCTAACCCTTCTTGCAGCGGGTTCATCTCTAGGCCCTTCGTCATTTCTAGGGCTTTCATCATCTCTAAGCCTTTTGTCATCACCAATACTTTGTGATGAGTCACTAGAGTTGTCCATATTCCTGTTAACACAAAAAGCATTGTTAGATACGTAAATAAATTACAATAAAAATAAAATAAACTAAGCAGGAGTAAAACAAAAAAAGCACATAGTTCTATTTTATAAGTTAAGGTCTTACTCTATATTGTTTCCTATATTCCTTTACCATGATCATTTCTTACAACATATTCTTCATCATCTACCAATTATACTTCATTTGTTTTAGGTGGAGTTGTTGTAAAAGGTGGTGTGTCATTAAGGTTGAAGGTCGGATCACCATACTTCTATTTTTTACTTTTAAGTACAATGGACATTTTTTTACTCACAGGATCTGTGACATAAAACACTTGTTTCGCTTGGCTTGCTAGAATAAAGGGCTCATCTTTATAGCCAACTCTTCAAAGATTGACTGAAATAAATCCAAATTGTTTATCTATTACCACAACATTATTGCTAACCTACTTACATTTGAATAAAGCAACTTTGAACTTGTTGTATGTAATCCCCCATCTTTCTTCTATAACTCCATAATAGGCCATGGAAGCCAATATTTTGTCTTTCGAACTGGAAAAGTGCATAGCTTCAGCTTCTACCATCACACCACTATTTTGCATGGTAATTCTGTCATCTTTCTTTTTTGTATAGAAATAATAGTCGTTTATATCATAATCGGTTCAAGTAATGACCTGAAACGAAGGCCCCCAAGCTAGCCACTTGATTGTCTCTGACACACTGGTCTCGTGCGAAACCTTTTCCTCGAACCACTCTATAAATGTCTTGTTTTGCTTAATAGCAATCTGTATGTCATTCTTCCTTGGATTCTTGTTCTTCAAAGTCTTTCTGTGTTCATCTATATAAGGTTGAACTTCTTCCATATTATTCAGGATATATAAGTGTGCTTGCAATACCTCTTCATGAGGAACATTCTTTACTTTCAGTCCTCGTGTTCCCTTGCTTCTCCCCTCTTCATGCCGAGATTGTTCCTTCTTCCCTGACATATAATCTTTGCAAAACTCCATAGCCTCTTCAACTACATATCTTTCTACTATTAAGGCTTCTGGTAGATAAGGATTTTTAGAATACCCTTTTAAGATCTTCATGTATCACTTGAAAGGGTACATATATCCACCTCAGGTAAACTGGACCGCAGAGCCTTGCCTCCCTTACCAAATGAACTATCAAATGCACCATTATATCAAAAAATGAAGGAGGAAAATGCATCTCTAGTTGTGACAAAATAATATAACCCTCATTTTTCAGTTCATTCAACTTTTCAGTGTCAATGACTTTGTTTCATATAGCATTGAAGAAAATGTACAATCTTGTTATAGTGGTTCACACTTCACCTTTTATTATGCCTCTAATAGCTATCGGTAATAGTTATTACATCAACATATGATATCATGGGACTTCATTCCCACTAACTTTAAATCGTCCATTAAGACACATCTTCTCACATTAGAGGAATACCCTTGCGGCACCTTAATTTCATACAAACACCCACACAAACTTCTTTTCTCTACTTTTGAGAGTGTATGAGCTACTAGCTCTATTTATGCTCTCCTACCATCATCTCTTAGTTGTGGAAGTAACCATTCTCTTATTCCCATATCAACAAGGTCTAATCTCTCACTAATTCCATCCTTAGTCTTCCCTGGTATGTGCAAAAGCGTATGGACAAGGTTATCACAAACGTTCTTCTCTACATGCATCACATCAATACTGTGTCTCACGTCAAGCCAACACCAATATGGAAGATCAAAGAAAATGGATCTCTTCTTCCATATGCTCTTCTCACCCGCAGTCCTCTAATTCTTACCAAAAGTGACAATGATACGTTCCACTCGACTGTAAACTTCTTCTCCGGTTAATGCCTTTAGAGCCATTCCATGCTCCGATAAGTCGTTAAAATGCTTTCTTAGCCTACGATGCTGGTGGAACTGATGAAGAAACATCCTATGACCAAGGTAGATAGTTTTTCTTCCATGCTTTAGTTGATGCAAGTGTGTGTCTGCTTTACATATCAGGCATGCTTTATGACCCTTCACACTATACCCAGACAAGTTTCTGTATGTAGGGAAGTCATTTATCGTTGTGAAAATCAGTGCATGTAGCTTGAAGCACTCCTTCTTATAAGCATCAAACACATTTACGCCTTCCTCTCACAACTTCTTCAAGTCCTCAATCAAAGGCACTAAGTAGACATCAATATCGTTCCCTGGCTATTTTGGTCCAGAAATCATCATAGAAAGCATCATATACTTATGTTTCATACATAGCCAGGGAGGCAAGTTGTATATTACAAGGAGAACCGGCCACGCACTATCTGTGCTAGTAAGAGTTCTATGTGGATTGATGCCATTTGTACAAAGCCCAAGTTGAAGGTTTCTCGGCTCACAGGCAAATTGAGAGAATATTTCATCTATTTTTTGCCATTGTGGAGAGTCGGTTGGGTGCCGAACATATTTCCCATCAGATATTCTCTCATCAGAGTGCCATCTCAACTTCTTCGCTTTTGTTGCATTGTCAAACAAACGTTTAAAACGTGATATTATTGGAAGATGCCACATAACCTTTAAAGGTTACCTTTTAGTTGTCCCATCACCACAACCACTATCTTTCTTCACTTTGTATCATGTAGTTTTACACTTAGGACACTCACTAAGACCTCCATACTCATTTCTATATAGTACGCAGTCATTAGGACAAGCATGTATCTTTTTATACTCCATACCCATCGTAGAAAGGATTTTCTTGGCCTCATACATACGATTTGGAAGTACATTATCATCTAGAAACATATCACACAATAATTCAAGCAGCAATGTGAAACTACTATTGGTCCACCCACAAGTTGCCTTTAAGTTAACCAAATGCAATGTTCCTGTTAGCCACGTGTACTTACTCCCAGGGTACAACGGTGTCTCTGCATCAATCAACAGACTGTCATACTCCTGCGAATGCACAACGGATTTTACCTCAACATCATGAATCATTTTCTTCATTCTATCTTCATCTATGGCATCCATATCTTTCTTCTTGTGCGATAGACAATCTGTTACTTCCATACCATGCCATATCCACCTTGTGTATCGCAGATTTATTCCATCACAAAGTAGGTGATCCTTTATGACATCAACCCGTCAACTCTCATTTAAACAATTGACACAAGGATAAAAATACTTCCCATTTTTTGCTAGAACATTCTTTCTCGCGAATTCAATAAACTCTTCCACCCCTTTCTCATATTCTTCACTAGTTCTCAAAGCATTCATCCAACTATGATCCATTTTGTTACCACCTAAGCCATTCCTAAGAACACTCACATTTAGAACAATTGTCAACAATATGATGAATGATATTATGGGATTGCCTTTTTTTCACTTTTTTCAACAAAAAATTTCGACAGCATTTCCCCATAAAAGTAAGACATCTCAAAATTTCAAGCAACCTATCTCCACTACACTAATAATCATACTAATATAATCTTAAAAAAATAAAACCAATCATATATTGCATATTATATGGATTTTGACTTCTTTTACTTTCATCAATATAATTAATTCTCATTAATTTAAACCAAAGCTCCACACACAGAAGAACAAAAATTACTTTGTTTAATTGTTATTCATTTCATCAAAATAAATAAATAAATAAATAAATATATATGTGTGTGTGTGTGTGTGTGTGTGTATTTCCTTTCATTTCCAAGCTCCAAACGTATAAAAAAACATTTATTAGTATATTGCATAACTACTAACAACTAGTTTATGATTCTGGCAAAAAAATAATACCAATCAAGGGAAAATCACTCCAGTAACTAACTAGAATCATGTAAATAAATTGAAAACATTATAATAATTTCACCTTGCAAGTTTAATAAATTCTTCATGTAGTAAATTTATATTTAAAAAACAAACAAACCTAATGATGAAAGTAGGGGAGAGGGTAGCCGACAGTTTCTTCTATAACTCCAAGGTGGGGAGTACGTTGGAGGAGGTGGGTATGCACATGGAGAGCAAGTGGGGAGGTCTGCGCTGTAGGGTAGAGGGGGCAAAATAAGGTGTATGAAGGAGGAGGGTGATTGAGAGCAAAGAAGGTGTTGTGATGAGAATGGAAGGCGGTGGAGGAAAGGGGAAGAGAGGAAGACGAAGAAGAGGGGAAGATGAAGAAGAGAGTCTAAGTGGAAAAGGGAATTAATGAAGGGAATATTGAAAAAGCTTACCCAAGAGAGTCACGGACGGTAATGGCAGCAATGAAAGAAAATGTGAAGAGAAGTCACGGGAAAGATGGCAAAAGGGGGGTTGCTGACGGATTAAATGAAGTGTGGCACCTAAAGTCTTCACGCATGTTAGAAATTCTAACATGGAGACATCTTTAGGTGTCCCAAATTCTTTTGGGACGCCTAAATGGGTTTGGGAAGCCTAAAGTGTTGGGTTTAGGTATCCCAACCCCATTTGGGACCTATAAAGTCTTACTTTAGGTGTCCCAAAAGGTTTTGGGACACCTAAAGTAAGTCAAAATTTTTAATTTACCTTTTTGGGTGCTAGTGAGAATCTTTAGGCGTTCCAAAATAAATTTGAGATGTCTAAACTCTACTTTAGGAGTCTCAATTCAAATTTGGGACGCCTAATATTGCAATCTCACTACTTTATTTACAAAAATGCAACCGCTTCTATGTTTTAATCTCCCTTTTTAAAAAAGGGACGTCTATAAAGGTAGTAATATCTTCAACCTGTAGTAGTGCAAACAGTGATTTGGCCCTGAGTTTTGTGTACACACACGGCATAATATGGAATTTTCATTTTACACTATATGGTGCATTGCATATTTAATTCTCGCATTTTATATGTTTGATTGTATGTTACTACTAGGATTCCTCGGAATCTCATCCCTTTTTATAAACAACAATGTCTCAACAGGAACCAACGGCTCTAAGGGCAAGGTTGTAGACTCAGGGAACTGATGGCATGTATCCTGAGGTAGGAGCTGTTTGGTTATATGTAGTCCATTTTGTTCAAATATCTTGGATATTTTGGACAATTTTGTATATATACTATGAAACCCTGAAAGGAAAACCGGTAATGTAATCAGCCTATTAATTCAATAATATTAGTATATTTCCACTATTCCTATATTGCTCACCGAACTGCGCACAAGCACTCTGAAAAATGTGAAAATAAGATAAGGGTATGACATCTACCCAATAAAATTCATTTAATTATTTTTGTTTTAATAAAATAACATCTAGTCAAAAGATTTTGTTTTTATTTGGTCAATGGAATATATAATCGATTTCTACCTTGTGATTTGAACTTGTCTTCTATTTCTTAGAGGAGTAAGATTACTTACCAAATCAATCGACAGCTTATTAGTCAAGTTAAAAGATATTTTAATATTATTGTGAAAATTTTAGGTGTTGAATCTAATTGACTAACTGAAGTGCCCAAACGTAATGCGACAAGAAGTTTTAGGGCCTATTTGGGAAGGTGGTGGGGGTTGAAAAAGCATGGTGGAAGTAAAATGAGGTGTTTGGGTTGACATTTTTTCACATAGGTTTTTAAGTCAAAAGCTACTTTTAAGAAGAAACCACTAAGTGAGTGTTTGGCAACATACCAAACCTATGTTTGCGTAAATCGAGATAAAACTCATCTTACACACTTACCTCGTAAATCGTAAAAGCTATTCTCAAAAGCTAATCCAAACACAATCTAAGACCTACTTTTCACAGTACAGATGAGCTTCTACTACCGCCAATCCAAACATAAATTACATTTACAATATGACCTTTATCTTATCTTAAGTTTACAAAAATCAGATTGAAAAAAAAATCACTTCTATTACCACTAATCCAAATGCCCTCTTGTTTCACAGGGCGCTAAAGAAATAAGAGAAGAGACTTGGGTTTTCATAGAACTTTGGGGGTGCACAAATATTGGGTTAAGCGTCCACCAAGGCCGGGTTGGACTTGGTCCACTAGATCACTAAACTGGTCTGCCAAGATTTTTTTTAAAAAAAAATGTTGGATGGAGTAGAAATTTGGAAAAAAAAATATTAACATGCGTTATAAAAAAATAAGAAATACATACTCCTCCCACTACTACAAAAAGGGGTTTTAACGTCCCTATTTTGGCACTTTTAACGTCCAAAAACTAAGGGACGTCTATGTAGGGGGCGTAGTATGTTTTAAGAAAAGACGTCCCAAAAAAGTTGGAACATCTAAAGTCCTGACTTTAGGCCTCCCAAATCTCAATTTGGGAGGCCTAAAGTCCCCCGTGGAGGACTTTAGACCTCCCAAATCTCAATTTGGGACGTCTAAAGTCCTTTACAGGGGGACTTTAGACATCCCAATTCTTAATTTGGGACCTTAAAAGTTTTATTTTTTTTAAATAATTATTTATATTTTTCATTACCCAGTAAATTAAAATTGCAGAAATAGAATTGAAGATGGATTCATAAACCACAAAATATCCCTTACGAAATGGTAAGGACTTCTAACACTGCAATCTTTTTACTATATATATGTATAATAACAACAACTCATACAACCTAATATCATATATGTATAACAACGAACAACTAGAAAGTGTCAAAATATTTGTCACCACACAACTACAAACTAATTGTTGTTTATTTCATCAAAATAAATATACATATGTATTTTTCTCAATTTCCAAGCTCCAAATGTATAAAACAAAAACATTATTAGTATTGCATAACTACTAACAACTAGTTTATGATTCTGGCAAAAAAAAAAAACAATCAAGGGAAAAACACTCCAATAACTAGAATCATGTAAATAAATTGAAAGCATTATAATAATTTCATATTGCAAGTTTAACTTAATTCTTCATGTAAAATTATATTTAAAAAAAAACAAACCTGATGAAACCAGGGGAGAGGGCAGCTGACGATGTCTATGTGCTTCCAAGGTGGAGAGAAGACATTGGAGGAGTTGTGTATACACAGTGGAAAGGAGAGGTACGCCGGAGGCTGAAAGCAACAAAGAGAGTGGGAGGTGTACACCGGAGGGTGGAGGGGGCTAAAAAGGTGGAGAAGGTGTACGCTGGAGGGTGAGAGCAAAGAAGGTGTTATGAGAATGGAAGGAGGTGGAGGAAAAGGGAATGAAGAAAAGGAAGAGAGGAAGAAGATTGAGGAAGACGAAGTCACGGGAATGAGAAAAAAGGGAAGAGAAGTCATAGGGATGGGAAAGATGGAAAAAGAGGTATGGGTTTCTGACATGGGAATGAAGAAAAGGGGAAAAAAAAGTCTCACGTATGTCAGAATTTCTGACATGACTTTAGGAGTCCCAAATCCCATTTGGGAGGCCTAAAGTCTCTACTTTAGACGTCCCAAATGGGATTTGGGACGCCTAAAGTCAATACTTTAGGCGTCCCAAATCCCATTTGGGACGCCTAAAGTAATTTAAATTTTTTTAATTTATTTTTTTGGCGCCAATGGAAATCTTTAGGCGTCCCAAATAAAATTTGGGACGTCTAAACTCAACTTTCGGCGTCCCAAATTCAAATTTGGGACGTCTAAGGGTTTTCTATGTACATATAATTACGAAAATGCCACCGCCTTCTTTTTTAACCACCCAATTTTAAAATTGGGACGTCTATTAGGGTGGTTATATCTTAATTCTGTAGTAGTGTCCTATCCTTCATATAAAACATATTTATCTAATTGATTAGATTAAGGATATTAGTTGAGTTAGTTAATTTATATATAATTTCTAAAACACTCTAGTCATCTTCCTTAATTCTCTCATTCCATTTCCTTTTTTATTATTGTAGAGAGAGTATTAATAGGGATAAATTAAAAAAAGATTAATAAATATAAGAATTATGTCTTATATTAAAATTAACCTCCTAAAAATATCTTATATTAAGGACGGGTGGTGGGAGTATGATTATATTCATCTCACCGGTCAGCTGAACTATTCAGTTTGAATTGGCAACGTGATGTAAACTCCAACCCAATGGTCATGTTGGTCGTTGGACCTGGTGTTGTATGGATTTCATTCGTGTTCTTTTTTTTTTTTAATCACGTTTGTACCCGGAAGAGACCGGGGCGGGGCGGGCGTGTTGGTTATTGGGCTCCTTGTGCAACCCTAGAAAATGAGGAGTTCTGACTTAGGAGTTACGTTCCTCTCTTTTCTTATAAAGGAATATATTGCTTTCTCTATACTCTTGTTGATCATCCACCAAGTATAAACTATATATAACCCAACAATTGCGAATATATTTATAATTTTATGTGCAATCTAACGATTCATAATCTTCATTTTAACCCAAAAAAAACTAAAAATTTTCTATCTTAGGGAATCTGAATAATCCAATAATTAGTAACAAAAGCATTGTAATTAAGTGGCTGACCATATATTTTGTGCCCTACTTTCACTCTTGTTCTAACATCTAAAACCCTAGAAATAGTATGCGGAAGAGGGCATATAACGATGAAAAATAACAAATTGAGAGGGTTCCCACACAATTAAGGTCCCCTAATGAGCCTTAAAGGCATATCACCACCATGGTGATCAAATGATCACCCCTTTTATGTTTGCTGAGATAGAAGTCCCAGCTGAACAAATCTCTTAGTTCGGCTGGCTTCTTAATTAGCTTCTATCTCTTTGGCATGGAACATATGGAGGTACAGGTAAGCCTTGATTTATATATGAGAAACTATTAAACATATAACTGTTTTAATATGAGAGCAATTCTTTTATTTTATTTTGTGATTGGGTTTACACCATGTCTATCGTTTTGAAATTATTTAGTTCTGATGATTTGAATGTGGTTTAAATTGTTCAAGACAATGTCTTGGGAAAAATATAGTTTATTGAACTTCTCTCGTTCTACATATTTTTTTTTATTAGTAGAATTAGGTGTAACCATTGATTATTTTGTATAAAAATATAAAGGGAAATTAGAATCGCTGAAAAATCCCTATTGCAAAATTTATTATCCAACACTAATTACAGAACTCAGGCCCTTGGGTGTATACAACCTATATTCATCAGATGTAACTCTTCTTTTAGTGTGTGCAACACATCTTTAACTATGTGCAAATGCCTTCCATTTTACATATAGTTAAAGATAGGTTCCACATGACTAAAAAAAATGTAGCATCCATTTGAAATAGGTTACATGCATGCATGGGTCTTTAAACAAATTTCAAGCATATTTTGTAATGAGGGACTTTTCAGCAACTTTTTAAAATAAATTATTAGCGGTCTTAAAAAGTACCAAGAGATTTGAAACATTTCATTTTCGCAAACACTTATAATACTATAAATGTGTGCTACTTTTCCCTATTTATAATCAATATTATTCCAACTTCATCTAACCGAAATTTCTGTTGTTGCAGCCAGATATCTGTCCAATTTCATCTTGTCACTGTACTAAAATGTGATTGCCATTTGGCATATACAACATTGTGATCAATTTATAGGTTCAAGGATCCCATTGATAAGAGAACATTATGGGATCTCCAAATTAATCGGATACTTCCCAAAGCTATATCTAAGATGATGAAATGTATATAGAAATCTTGACTTTGTAATGGTTGGCGTGAGTTGATATATAAAGGGGGCACCAACCAATACACCCCAATGTCAAGATGAAATTATTATACTTTTCGCATATGAATATATGCTTTTGTCATATAACACCCACAATCCTTAATATAAAATATTGTTTGTAGTGTAATTTACACTACAGATAATATCTTATTCTTATATTAAGGATATGATGTAATATTTGATGGCTTCACAAACAAAACATAATCCAATATGACATTGCAGGCACCACTATTCGGGAGCCCGTCATTTGTGTTAAGCCTATTGTGCACCACAATGCTGCACATAAAAAATATTTATTCCATCCATCGTCTTAAGAGACATTCTAAAAGAAATATAAATGATCATGATTGCTAAAAAAAATTGGTCTAGTCGGTAAGGCACTTGCTCATGACCTATAAGGTCGTGAGTTCAAATCTCGTTGCCAATGTGATGACTTTATTGGTGCGGCAATCTCCAAGTATCTCTCTAAACACTTTTTGAGCTCCGTAAGAACCGGAGGGAGTACACTGTACATAAATAGGTTTTAGGAGCACAAATATGGGAGCGTTTATATTTAATTGTTATTTTCAAATTTACGTGCATTTTCCATATGGATATGCATGCATGTTTAAATACTAATAATTAAGGAAATTATAAAAATGGTGAAACTAACAAATATATAAAATGATATGATTTTGAAAATGCAGCGGAATAAAGGGCCTCGAGCATCAGTGCCACAGTTTGGGGGGTGGGACCAAAAGAAGGGGGCATCAGAAGCGAGTTTAGGGTACACAATGGTGTTCACAAAGGCTCGTGCTGATCGACAACATCAGAAGAATGACTTGTCTTATGTCAAACGTCAAACCCATAAACAACTCCAAAGTCATCTTCTTCATCACCAAGACAACCATCCCAGCAACAATAACAAACCTAAAGGTCATCAACAATCTCCTCATCAGAAGAAGCATGATCGTCATCATGGTAAACCAGAAGAAGAAGAAGCTTCTGATTCTGGTTCTGCTACTTCTAATTCAATGGTGAGACCCCATTTCTCTTTCTTCTATTTTTATTCATTTTTTGTTCTTAATTTTTGTTTTTTGATCGTCGTCGTCGTCGTCGTCATCCTCATCATCATCATCATCATCATCATACTTATGATCTTCATTTTCATGGGAGTTTTTAATTATAATCTTTTATTTGATGCACTTATTCATCAAGTGCATCATGTACATACCAACAAAGCCCAACACAGCTAGTTGTTATGTAGATGGTAGGATCTCTTAAGTATGATACCCTTCATTCAAACTTGGCCTCGTGCAGGGGAGGCAAACCCTACTTTAGGGACTCTACACCCTAGAAAATTAAGCTTCTAACTATCGGTTTGGTTTGGGGATACTGCCTAGTTTTTAACCAAAAAAAAAAAAAAAGTGCATAAAATATGCATAGTTTCTTGATGTACGTGTTGTACCCATGTTTTAATACATGGTTAAAATTGATCCTTCATTCCTCAAGAAGATATATGTTAATTATTGCTCATCACCACTTTGATCCGTGCCCCCTTTGTCAATTCATGGATCATTGGTTGGGAAATGAAACAATAATGTGACATCAGAATTAGATAAGTTCCTGTACATTACACAAAATCTAGCGAATGAGCCGTACTATTCATGATTTATTGAATAGTATGTCTTTCAAGGTTTTTTGTTCCTCTCTTGTTTTTCTCCTAGGGTTTTTCTTAGTTGTGAGCATATGGGTTTCTCTATGTTGACAAGGGTTTTCTCTCAACAGTCTCTCTCTCTCTCTCACTCATTAGTGACTGTCGTTGGAGAAGACATTCATGGTGAGGGATGTAAATATGCTAGTGCATGCAAGTGTGTATCAAGCTAGCTTAGGCTATCAGCAAAATTGAAGGGAGATTGGAGAGGATTTACCAATTTTAGATCCATATGAGTATCAGTGACATGAGGCATCAGTAGTTTCTATCAAAGTTATTAGTGAAGAGTTCGAGGATTTACGAGGAGAATCTAATTCCTATGGATTTGATAAGGGATTTAAGCAAGAAGTACTATAAAAAATAGGAAATTAGTGTCGGAGTTTAGCGATAGAATTTTATTAGGAAAATTTCACTCAAGTCCTAAGGACTAGATCCCAATGTAGATTCCTCTATCAAAAAAGTCCCTAGGGACCTCAATAGTATAGATTCTAAATGTGATCTTATTTTATTGACATAGATGGGCTTGTCAATGACCACACTATGACTTATCAATATAGTCACATACACTTGTCAACGGAGTTGTTTCAATTAATATAGATGAACTTGTCAATGGTCACTCTATAACTTGTCAATATAGTGACATACACATATCAATTGGAGCTAATTTAGTTAACATAGATAGGCTCACAATGACTATTCTATGACATGTCAATATAGTCACATACACTTGTCAATAGGAGCTAATTTAGTTAACGTAGCTTGTTAATGGTTACTCTATGACTTGTCAATAAGGTAAGTTTACATTTGGAATATATATCATTGAGGTTCCTAAAAACTTTTTTGTTAAAGGAATCTAAACTGTGACCTTTTTGTTGTCGTATTTTTTCTAGTCCTTAAAACCTGAGTGAGATTTTCTTAATTATATTCCATTGCTAATCCGTCATAAATTATGTCACTAAAATTAGTGAAAGAATTTTTGTATCGCTAAATTAGTGACAAAAATTTATTCCATCGCTAATCTGTCATAAAAAAGATTAGTGATGAAATTTTTTGTTGCTAACATCCATCCATCTCCAAACAATTAAGCAACATAATAGAAAAATTCGGTGGCTAGTTAATTAGTAACGGTGGAATTGACGATAGTAAAAATTCCGCCGCTGAATGAGTTCTGTCATAAATTAGCAATATGTTGCCAATTTTCTGTTTTTTGGTAGGGAAGGAGACTATGACTTTGCTATTTAGTCTGATGGAATAATGTATTAATATTGTTGTATTGTATCTTCTCCGGTTATAGAACAGTATAACCGGTATAGAAACTTTTTTTTTTTATTTGATAAAGGGTATAGAAATTAAAATCCTTTTTAACTGCTATAAAAGACATATCTGCACTAGTGTCACCCTTTCATCTTTAATTGGTTTTAAGCCAGAATCTGAGCAAACGACGGCCTTTATTCATCAACAATTTGAAAGGCTGTAGAATAATTAATATAATATGGACTAGATGGAAAGTGAGTTTGACATGTTTGAATCTATTTTGTCTTCCAAAATATCCGATTGGATTCATGAATAAGAGTGGAGCAGTCACTAGGAATGTGATTTCTGAGGCCTTGGAAGCTTGGGAATGATCCTTTGGAGGTGTCTATAAAATCTTTTCCATTAGTGATCTGATCTTTTCAGCCAAATATGAGATTCAATAGTAGCCCAAGCTACCAAATTAATAGAGTTTGGATTCTCTAGCTAACATCACAAAAATGAGTTCATCTTATGCATTTAGAGAGAGATAATTAAAGAGAAAAGAGAAGATGCGTCACGCGAAGCCTATCTTACTCTGTGATTCAATGGTCCAAGCTATAAAGTGATCTATATTAAGGACGAGATAGTAGAAAATAGGGTTGGAGTTTCTGATTTGAAAACCTATCTACATTAGCTTTAATAAGGATTGACATAGGTTTGTTAAGCATTTTCTGGAAAAAAAAAAAAGTTTAGTTTCTATGTTGCTTTCATTGAAAATCGATGTAGATTAACGTTACTATGTTGATCAAACAAAGAACCACATGGTGTATATATCTAATTTAACTTTGGTAAAGGTAATTTTAAATGCCCCGGCTTCTTTTATTACGTCAGTTTTCTAACTTATTGATGTTGATGAGGTAATTTGTACTATTATACTTGTTTATAAAACAAGGTTAATGTCTATTTTTGTCTCTGAAGTTGTCAAAAAACCTCAATTTTATTTTAAAAGCCCAAGGGCTGGCCCGCAGGCTTTTGCTAAACAGGCCAGGCCTAAAAAATTTATAATTTTTTTGGTATTCGGGCCTAAATGCTGAAGAGGAGTCTAGATAGTGGAGAAGAAATAAAAAAGTTAGATATTTTTGCCCCTAAAGCTGAAGAGGAGCCTACTTATAGTGAAACACAATCAATTTAGGTTGATTGGTCTTGTGGTTTTGTAGTTGTTGATTGGTTGTGGAGCTAGACATTAATTTTGGTTTGGACTTAGGTCTTAGAATTTATGTTTTGTTAAATATGGATAATATTTGATGTTTTAACTTAATTTTGATGATATTTATATTTTAAATAACTTATTTTAATCTTTAGGCGTATAAGAAGCAAAAAATGTTAAATGGGCCTGAAGCCCATAGGGCAACCGATTGGGCCACCAATATTAGGGGTTTTTTTGGACTCAGGCCTAAACAGGCTGGCCCATCAAGGGCTGGCTCGTTTTCCCAATACTAGTTGGCAGGTTCATGTATCATTTATATCAATTTTTATTAATGTGCACATTTTCTATGGAAGTTTTTACTAAGGAGCAATGTTGTCTAGAAAATATTTTGGGCTCAATATTGATATGAAAGTTTCCAAATTATAGCAATGTCGCCTCAACCATTATAAAAGTTAAGTTTGACCGTTGTTTGATCAAATATGCCAAGCTCGCAACGCGTACAACATGAAAAAGAAGTTGCAAATGGAGAATGAGCTCACATTCACTAGTGAGTAATGAAAAAAAAGATTCAATTACTGGATTAAAGACACAATGAGCAAGATTATTGATAACAAGGTCACTACCCCCATCATTGTATCCTATTGACGTCAAGATAAATAAGTACCTCTTTGATTTTCTCTTCATAACACAAGATGCTTTGCACCTTTTTAATTTTCTCCCATCATTTAGGTGAGGGGCATTATTTTTTTTAAAAAAAATATTTATTTATAAATCTAACTTCAAAAAAAATGAAGTGAATGACACATGGATTTACCAAATAAGAATATTTGGCCAACTAAGGGGTAAACTTAACTTGGATAGCAGCCAAAGTGAAATTACTATAATTTAAAAACTTTCAGAGCAGCATAACTCTTGAGTGAAAACTTTTGGGACAACTTTGCATCTAAACTCAAACACAAAAATGACAGGGATGTTACGTGGACTGCCAACTCAGCATATTTGGTCAACTAAGGTGAAACTTAACCTAGGCAACGGTCAGGGCAAAATTGCTATAATTTGGAAACTTTTAGGGCGACATTACTCCAAAAAAAGTTTATGGGGCAAAAATGGATCTTAACCTTATAAACTATGAACCTTGCACACTTCTTTTCATTTTCCTTTTTCTATCTTTTACACTTCACAAAGTTAGTTTCAATGCTCATGTCAATGATGGGCACCAAAAGCTCATAGCCTCTACGGACGTTATCTCTCTTCAAATTCCACATGTCTAATAGATGGCTTTTTTGGATTTATTTGCTCATCAAGGTATGAATCCCTAAGGCCAAATTGAAAATCTAGAAAGTTATATACATATAAAACAAAGAAAAAAATGTTATGGACACAAGTTTAAAGGGATCATTTCTCCCGGAACAACTCACTTCTTATGAGTTGAGACTTAAACTTTTAAACCTCAATTCACTTATGAGGTTTCATACATATGAGAATAATAGATAGAGAAGCTATCACAACTATGAAGGAGTGACCATAAAAGGGTGAGAGAAACATGGGATCTAGAAGCTAGCTAATTGAGAAGAACAAAGCATGAATAGCCTACGTACGAAGAACATAAATGTCAATAAGTGAGGCAAATGGGATTTAATAAACTAGGTTAATGGCGAAGGAAGGATTAGGAAGCGATCACAATGCCGTATGCATTTTATTTATAGGAGAAAGCAAATGTTGTTCAAAAATTATTATAAATAGTAAGTCTAATAATTCACAAGTCTAGTAGAATATAGTATGGTTTGTTATTGAAACTTCTCTATTATTTAGTTTGCATTCATTTTGGTTATAGTTCATATACTTTGAATGTATATATTAATTAACTTTTTTTCCTGATGCGATCAAATGATGGGCACACACATTATATTAGCACACATTATCACGGGTTTGAATTTGTTACCTCTCCCGTAGATGCCATGTGAACCAATATTCGTTGGCATAGTATTAACTTTTTTTCAATAAGCACTAATTGAGTTAGAATTAAAAATATAACAACGCAGGCATTCTACTACTGTAACCAATAGACATTGATTAGCAGAGTCTAATATTGGTATAATATTTATGACCATTATGCAGGGGAAAAAGAGAAGCAAGATATTGCGGTTCTTCACCTGTTTTAGGCCTTGATGTTGATGATATGCCAAGAACCATACCATTCTCAGTTTTAAAATAATGATGGTGGTGAAGATTTTGAGCTTAATTAATAGGGATCCATATGTACGTGGCATGTAAAGTTTTCATGCACACGCGAATCTTTCCATGTTTTGTATATGAGGATGCAATGCAATGGGCCTGTTTTGATGAAATTGTCTCCTGTTTTTTTTTTTAATCGGAGGTAATTAATCTTGTTTGAGGTAAGGTCATATAATAAATGGATGCACGTTTCTTTTAAAGGGGATACAAATATTGTTTCATCACATCGAGGAACTAACCTCTTTTACTATATACTCCATCCCTATTGTTGGAGTTTTTTTTTTTTTTCAATTTTTATTAAAGCCACAAAACTACTAATAATGTCAGCACAATTGGTATATGGTTAGATATTTTAAGTATGTCTTACAAGTCTGATTCCTAACTGTATTAAAAAATCTTTTTATGAGGGCCAAATGCCACTAGTGCAATTTTTGCGTCTTGAAAGGAATTGGTTATGACTTGTGGGCCGAATTAGTTCCTTACTATTAATAGTAATATCCTTAGTAAAAGAAAAAACTCAAAACTATGAAATCAACTATTTTTTTTTTTTTTAATTTGGTCAAGAGCATATAATCCCCTTCAATGTTTAGGAAATCAACTAAATTACTACATCATATTTAGTATACTCTCTCCGGTTCTATTTATATATTTATAAAGTTTTAGAAGGATGGGATTTGTCATATTTTTATAAAGCACTTTATTCTTATTCAATATAGGCATAGTAACTTAAGAAAAGAAAAATGGTTGGAAATTTGTCATTCCTTTGATGAAATTAGTTTTCCGGTGAAAATGAAGTTATGCTGTGTATAAGTGAGAAAGCTAGTATCAATCTAAATGCTGGGTAAATGTAAAAAAGGATAATTAATCTACAAGTTTTTATAGTTTTAATTAAATTTTTAATTAGGTCCTTATGTTTTTTTTTATTAATTAGGTCCTTGTAATTTTTTTTCTTTTTATTAGGTCCTTATTATTTCATCTGATTTTTAATTAGGTCCTTGTAGGTTTTTTAATTTTTATTTATTGATTTAATTGAAAATTAAATAAATTAAAAAAATATTAAAATATAATTTAATAATAATAAATTATAATTAATAATTAAATATTTATAAAATTAATTAATATAAAAAACTAGTAATTCTTAATTTAATAATTATAACTTTATTCTATTTTTATAAAATTTTATTATTATAATTCAAATTTTATAATTATAAAAATAAATAAAAACAGAATTACAATATAAATAATATACATATATGTTTAATTAAAAATTAAGAAGAATATTAAAATAATTCATAAAAAAAGAGTGTCAAAATAAAATTAGTCTGTGAATACTATCTTTTTTTTGCCGGTAGTCTGTGAATACTATCAGATACCTTCATTCGTCACTTTTACCTTAGCCCGTGGTTAATGTGTTTTACTTACATTGAGGATAGAGGAGAAACAAATTAGGCCGAATTAAATTTTGGTGTATTGGCCCATCAAATATTTTCCCTTGCACCCCACTGTCCTCGTCTCTCCATCCCAGTAACCACGGGCCAGCCTCTACCAGCGCCGCCGTTGCTCAGCGCTAGCCGCCGTTCGGCCGTCCATCGAGTCACTCACCATCGCATCTCAGCCCCGACGTTCTGTTTGAGGTATGTTCGAAATCCCTCCATATTTCTTGTTTGAAAGCCCTTCCCTGTTTCACTCTCATTGCTGCCCATTGCTTTCAATAACACTTTCGAAGTCTCTTCTATCTGGAATCTAGTTCACCTGTAGCTTTATTTGTGTATGAGTGTGTTAGAAATCCATTTCTAAAAGCCAGAGGTGGTATAAATATGCAAGCCAACACTTAGGCCATTCCCTTATATGCCTTGACATAAGTACAGATACAGTAAGCCGAAGCCAATACTTGGGTTATTTGGGGAGTTGCTCCCAAAGATGCTTTGATATAGTAGGTTTTAAGGCTGTGGAGACCTTATGCTCTGCATCATGAATTTATGTACATCTTTTTAGTATTTACAGTTAATGGTTCTTGTTCATTTTTTTTTCTTTTATATGAAAAAAATTCCAGTCAGGGTGTGTGTGTGGGGGTTGTGTAGAGCAGAATATAGTGAATACCCCGTGTGTGTAGAGTAATAATATATATGAAGCATGTACCTGTGTTTACTGAGCATATATACCGTCAGAATGCTAAAATGTGTTAAAATGATTGAAAATCTAAAAGGAATGCTTTTATATCGATGACATTTTTGTAATTTATTAGAGACAATAATGTATATTTAAAATTCAAACTAATATAACAGTTATTGATAATTGAAGTTAAAGTGAAATAAGATCTTTTATATAAAAAATCATTTGAAAACAAAGATGGAATATATTTTTATCATAAAATATCAGATATGATGTTCCTACAAAAATTTTAAAATGTAGAATAAATTATGTGAGTTTGCGGCACCTGTTAATCAAGTTTTCTGCTTCAATTTTATATTTTAAATCCCCTCCAGTGATTTGAAGCTTTCTCCTTGAGGATTGTTGATCAAGCCTCTGATGGAGTCATTTTTGGACTTGAACGGAATATGTGAGGAACAAAATTCATCATATTCACTCAAATTGGTGCCTTGGTTCAACTGGGACGAATGGGTTTTGGTTAAAGATTCTCTATTCTCAAATTCCCCAGATTCCATTGCTTTTGCTCTAAAAAGAGTAAGATTTTATGCTGATTATTTGCGAGCCTTTTCAGTATGATACAGGGGGATTAAGCTGATGAAAGACTTATTTGCTTTCAGATATCAGCATGGGAGAGTCGAGGATGCTTGCCAGCTGCGATTGAGGCTACTGCTTCCATCATTGAAATTCAACAAATGGATCCCTATTGTAGGTAGATTTTCTATTCTAATTTTGAGAACTTATCTTTTATATAGTCTTTTACTCCCTCCGACGTCTTTATAAGAAAAACAATTGAGAGAATTTTTTTGGGCCTAAATATAAGAAAGTAAGAAACAACTACCTTTGTGTGAATTTATTGAAAATTTCATTTTCTACCTTCATTGGAGTTGGCATCATTAAATGCATAGCCACCATGTCAAACAATCAATATGGCGTTTTTGGGGAGAAGATAAATTTTAAACGTATTTATTCACTTTAACCATTCTTTGGTCTGTGTGATTTAGTTCTTTCTTTCTGGGAAAAAGGCTTGGTTATGTTTTTTTTAATTGTTTTAACATATCGATGGGAGGGGGCTTATATAGGTATATTGTAGGAAGATAGGAGGGCAGATCCACAAGGGATGTTACGGGACTTTATATGGGGTAACTGACTGGGACCAGCATCATAGGATTTGAAGGAAAGAGTGCAGAGGGCATTTACTTATGTATAGGAGAGAGAAGTTTCAGCTTAGGATTTTGGTAGTGGAGAGTCTAGGCCTCTCATAAGCTATGAACATTTGATGTTTTGTTACTGTGATTCCATTGGAAGTTCTGCAGCTTATTTTCCTGTTATTTGAAATATATATCAGAATGTAATTCTATTGCTTTTCAGTCTTTGTGAGTCTTTGGCTCTCTACATAGTCAAATGTTACAACGAGAAATGGAAAAAGACTATGTGATTGAAAAGTATATCAATCTTGTTCAGTGAGCATTTTTCAATCCTTGTGCTTGAACATGGAACACTCCTTTTATGTATCTGCTGCAAAGTTTTCTATTCTACAGGAATGTCAAAAATGATATATCTTCAATGAACTTTGGTTTTTGTAGAGCGGAAGAGGATCAGGGTAATGATACTTTTCTGTCAGAGAAGATGCTTGCTCATTTGTATTGCATGACAATCATTAGGTGAGGTTTTCTTTCAACTTTTTTGCGCTATCATTTGATATGAAGATTTTCTTATAGCTCTCGGAAATACATCCAAAGCTCTAGTACAATATATGAAATCATGTGATTTTCAAGTATTTTGCAATCTATTTGTACTTTCACTGTTTTGAAAAATTAATTAACGAGTTAATGCGCCTCAAGATCATGGGTCATGATTTTGTGATCATCAGAGATTATTATAGAAGATATTTTGATGGCCTTTCAAGAAGCTTTGCCATGGCATGAGATTTCGAAATCTCAGATCTGGGCTTTTTTCCAGCCATCATTTCATGTTGCATCTGTTAGCATGAGCAGCTGTCTACTTTTGGGAAAAGTATCATCAAGCACTTGTGATATATGTGACCCTTTAATTCTCAACTTTGTTTAAGGCTTGTCAATGTTCTTATTGAAAAGACACGTGTAAAAGAAGAGATTTCAATAGGTGTGGCAGCTGAGGCAATTGGTATTCCACGCATTGTGATTGATATTCGTCATGGTAAACAATGTCTTCTCCCACTAATTTTTTTTAACATGTATATTGGAAAATGCCCTTTCCCCTTATATATTTCCTTCAACTTTAGAGGCATCACATCGTGGACTTCCATCACTTCAACTTCTTCGCAGTGCCTCGGTTAAGGTATAGCTCATTTTGGTATATCTTATTATCGGTGTCAAGAGTCTTTTTCCTTGAAATTCCTTTTGGCTTAATATTAAGTATGTGGTCTATGGGGTGCTATTAATGATGAGGTTTGTAGATTTGATTTGCTTATTTGATATAAAGCAATTAGAGTAGTTTTACTTTTCAAGGCAGTATTGGTGCAAGAATAAGACGCACTTGTTATTGTAATACAATATTCTAAAGCTTTTAGATATTTACCAGATTGCTGGCAACTTGTTTAATGCAATTGTTTTTGGAAAATTAAAGTGAAAATAGTGCTATCCTCTTTTCTCGCAATGAGCACTCAGTAATCCAAGAAAATACAATGGACATATCGTTTAGAGAGAAGAGGAAAGCATTTTGATAAATAGAGAAACAGAGGCAAAGCGTGTGATGTATCTCACTGAAAATAATTCTCTTGTTTAATCAATTTTGATATATAGAGCCATGGAGGGAAGGTCTCTGATATTTCTTGGCTCATTATATTGTTGTAAGTTTTACATTGAGTTAATGACCTGAAAGAGCATAATTTGAAATAACAAAGATGCCTTTCTAGCATAGTAGAAATATGTTCATTAGCATTACTTGCTATTCTAAGTTACTTTGATGCTGAGAGAAACTTTTTTATTTTTGTCTGGTGGAGAAAAGTTGAGGTAAGTTAGGCTTTAGAGTCTCACTGTTTCGTTTACTCTTGTTTTACTTTGTAAGTTTGGATGATTTGTGTCCAAATGTTTTGCAAGTCCAATAATTACCTCACATGTTTCTCCCCTGCGCTTATAACTGATGGTATGCTGTTTTGTTATCAATTTCAGGCACTTGATTGGTTGAAATCTTATTACTGGGAACCTCAAAGCAAGGCAATTCCATTTGAAGGTGATGAAAATGCAAAGGTTAAAAAGAAAATCAAATCCAAGTTTCAAGAACTGTCTTCCTGCTTGAAAAGCAACCAGAGCCCCCAGTCCAATAGTCCAATACCCGAGGGAAAACGTGTGTGAGCTTTATTTATTTATTTTCATTGCTTATAACTTTAATGTTTCTATCGTATCTTTTTAAAGATTGACTTGAGTATTGTGTTTGACGATGTGATATGTATTGTGTGTGTTTCTATCAAACCCATGCTAAAGGGAATGTGTGCATTTCATTTATCTACTATGTTCAATACAAAAATTATGATGGCTGAAAGTTCTTTGCCTCAGTGTCATCTGGGCAAGAACGAAATAAGAGAAATAAGAATGACTGAATAGGTTGAGTATCTGTGCCTCATACCTTTGCCCTTTATATAGGATAATTCTGTAACAGAATATTGTTACAAATACATCAAGACCATACACGTATAGAGAGAGAATCTGAAATGAAAATCTTTACAAGATTGTACAGCTGTATATCTAACAGAATAATAATGCTAAATACTAATTTACATTAACATTCCCCCTCAAACGAAAGGGTGTGGGACACAGACCGAGTTTGTTTCTGAATTGTATAAACTTTGTATGTGTCAGGGCTTTTGTCAAACAATCTGCTATTTGAGAAGAAGATGGAATATATCGAATATCCAATATACCAGACAATACTTGATCTCTCACAAAATGAATATCAATTTCTATATGCTTACTTCTAGCATGCTGTACTGGATTTGCTGCAAGAGCTCTTGCACTCAAATTATCACACCAAATCACTGATGGTTGTTTGAGAAATAATCCAAGCTCAGTTATCAAAGAACGCAACCATTGTAATTCAGAAGTACCATTAGCTATTGATCTATATTCAGATTCAGAACTAGATCTAGATACTACTCTCTGTTTTCTAGAACTCCATGAAATTAGTGTTCCTCCTAGATAAACACAACATCCAGCCATAGATTTCCTGTCATCAACATCAGTAGCCCAATCTGCATCTGTAAATGCTGTTAATTTAACTGATTTCACTGGTTTGATATGTAAACCATAATGATATGTACCTTTAAGATATCTTAAGATCCTTTTAACTCCTTGATAGTGAACCTCTGTAGGCCTAGATAAAAATTGACTCAATTTGTTAACTGAAAAAGCTATATCTGGCCTAGTTGTTGTCAGATATTGCAATGATCCAATAGCTCTCCTATATAAAGAAGGATATGCCATTACAGTACTATCTGAGACAAAAAATTGTCTACCAGTAACCATAGGAGTTGAGACAGGTGCACAATCATACATATTAAACTTCTTTAACACGTCTAATGTATACTTGCCCTGATTAACATAAATTCCAGTAGCATCTCGATAGATCTCTAGCCCAAGAAAATAATATAAAGGACCCAAGTCCTTAAGAGAGAACACAGAATTCAGCTTAGCTATAAATCTCTGAATCATCAAAAAATTGTTGCCAGTTATTAGAATATCATCAACATAAATTAATATGAATACCGTGAAATTGCTGGTCTAAAGGAAGAATAACGAAATATCACTTCTGGCATTAGTAAATCCCCACTTCAGCAAAGTATATCGCAACCGATCAAACCAAGCTCTTGGGGCTTGCTTGAGCCCATAAATGGCTTTTACTAATTTGCAGATATGATTAGGTTTCCCTTTATTGTAGAAACCTTCAGGTTGGCGCATGAAGACATCCTCTTGAAGATATCCGTTCAGAAACGCATTATTTACATCTAGTTGTCTTAATTCCCACTTGAAAGTGACTGCAAGTGTAAGAATTAGATGAATTGTAGTAGGCTTTACAACTGCACTAAAAGTTTCTCCATAATCTAGACCAGCTATTTGCTGAAAACCTTTTGCAACCAACCTTGCTTTGTGCTTGAGAATCGTCCTGTCTGCTTTAAATTTTGTTTTGAAAACCCATTTGCAATCTACCAATTTCTGAGTTCCATCATACGGCACTAAGACCCAAGTGTGATTTCTTTGTAAAGCTTCAAATTCCTCTTTCATGGCTTGCCTCCATTGACGAGACGCGAGTGCTTCTGAAACATTCTGAGGTTCTGTAGCAAAACGAAGAGAAGAAGGAGTTTCAGATTGAAGAAGGCCAATAAAAGGATATCTGGGTTTTGTGATCCCCGCCTTTGATCGGGTAACCATAGGATGAATATTGAGATCAGGATCAGATTCGGCTATTTGGGTGGAGGTGTTTTGAGCAAGTACGTTGTTGACTGGGCTAGGTGAAAACGAGTTTAAAGAGAGAGATGGGATTTGTGATATGGATGAGACTGAATCTAGAGATGAGGGTGTAGGTTGACGTTGTGAAGAATGTGGACTAGATAAGGCTTGGGATAGACTTGGGCATTGGGATTGAATATGTGGATTTGGACTTTGTGGGCTTGGACATTGTGGGCTCGGACTTGCGTTACTGGAGGTGGAGGTTGAATGAAATAATTGTTGATCAATTATTATTGGTGCTATGGATTGATTTGTTTCAGAAGCACCTCGTCTGTTGAGAAAGCCTGTCACAAATGGGAATTTATTAGCATAAAAAATCACATGTCTAGAAACATAGATCCGTCCTGTTGGGCTTAAACACTTGTATCCTTTTTGATTTGTAGTAGGACCAAGATAAACACACTTTTGACTATGAAATTGAAACTTGTGCTCATTATAAGGCTTCAAACATGGATAACAAGCACATCCAAAAGGTTGTAGTGAAATATAATCTGGCTTGATCTTGAATAAACACTTCAAAGGTGACTGATCATTCAAAATGGGAGTAGGTAATCTATTAATAAGAAAAACAGCAGTCTGAAAAGCTTCAACCCAATAAGCAAGTGGCATTGATGCTTGAGCTAATAGAGTCAAACCCATTTCAACTATATGACGATGTTTCCTTTCCGCTCTACCATTTTGAGAAGATGTGTAAGGACAAGTAAGACGTATAAGGATACCAGCTGATTCAGCTAAATGAATAATAGGCTTATATTTAGATCCATTGTCACATTGAATTGCCTTTATTTTTGTAGTAAATTGGTTTTCAACCAAATTCTTGAAATGAGTAAAAGCTCCAATAGCCTCTCCTTTATGTTTTAATGGATAAATCCAAGTAAATCTACTAAAATCATCAACAAAGTGAATGTAGAATTGATGTCCATGTATTGATTGTATAGGTGATGGTCCCCATAAATCAGTATGAATAAGTTCTAAAGGAGATGAAGCATGAGACTCAGATTTGGAGAATGGCAACTTCTTTGATTTTCCATATTGACAAGATTCACAAACATATTTCTCATTCACTCTAACATTGACATCACATTTATTCAAAACTTGTTTCAAAACTCTAGAACTTGGATGTCCTAGCTTATAATGCCATAAGATAAAATCTTCATCCTTCTCTGAAATTTCAGCTACATGTGCTTCCATAACTGAGTTGCCATTATTAATTGGATAGAGCCCCTGACTTGCTTTTCCCTTCATCAGTACTTGTCCTGTTGCTTTGTCCTTCACCACACAACCATCATCAGAAAAAATCACAGCAACATGATTATCCTTGATTAGCCTATTTATACTTACTAAATTCTTAGTTGCATTAGGCACAAGAAGAACTTTATTTAACTTGATCTGTGACCCAAAAGAAGCAGTTCCTATTCCATGAACAGGAGTTTTATTTCCAGTACAAGTAAAAAGATTGAAATTCTTACCCACTGGGGTCACAGCATCTAAATTCGCAGAAGAAGAGGCGACATGGTGACTAGCGCCGCTATCCATGAACCATTTAGAATCATTAACCGTATACGGATCTGCAAAATAAGCTTGCGAGGAGAAATTCTGGTGTTGGTGCTGCGACGGTGGTGGATGCGACGGTGGATGAAACGACCGACCGAACCTCCGATAACAATTCTCGACCTTATGCCCTGGTTTCTCACATAGGTGACAGAATGGTCTACCGCCTCCTCCTCCATTCGAGTTCCAGCTGCCTCGACGTCCTTGACCGCGTTTGCCACGATTTCCTCTACCGCCACGCCAAACACCACGATTTGCAGATGAGTGGCCAGATTCTGATGAATCAGTATGTGTCGCGATATGAGCTGAAGGATGAATTGTTAAAGAGGCAAACTGATTCAATTGCTCAATGCGACTTTCGAAAGCAAGCAGTGCTGATTGGGCTTCGATCCAGGTAAGACCAACTTGATCAATTAATTTTACAACAATTGCGTTGTATTCTGAATCTAAGCCGTTGAGAGTATGAAGAATTAATTCATCAGTGGATATGGCAGCTCCAGCGAGAGCTAATTGATCAGAAATTGTTTTCATCTTGGATAGATAGTCTTCCATCCGCATGGCGTTCTTCCGAGTGTGGTGAAGCTCAGATTTGTAGATCATGACTCGAGATTTGGATACCGCACAAGTGAGAGCTCTAGCCCCATTCCAGAGATCTAGGGCCATTTTACAGTGCAAAAGCTGAGCTCCGACATCCTGGGTCATTGTATTTCGGAGCCAGCCGACCAACATATGATCTACCGCATACCATTCTTCAAATTCTGGATTAATCACAGGCGTACTGGCTCCAGGAGGCAGAATAGATGCTGCAGGAATTACACCAGTACCGTCAATGTGTGCTTGAAGCCGATTGCCTTCAATTAGAGGTAACACAACTGATTCCCAGACTAAGAAATTTGTTCTGTCTAGCTTAACAGAAGTCGTCTGGCTTGATGAGTGAAATAGTGAGTAGGTTTTGGCCATAGGTGAGGAGGTAGTCTCGGTAGAGTTTAACGAGGAGGATGACATTTCTGATTAGTCGTGAAAGAGAGCACCGGAAACGTTTTGAGAGCGCTCTGATACCAAGAACGAAATAAGAGAAATAAGAATGACTGAATAGGTTGAGTATCTGTGCCTCATACCTTTGCCCTTTATATAGGATAATTCTGTAACAGAATATTGTTACAAATACATCAAGACCATACACGTATAGAGAGAGAATCTGAAATGAAAATATTTACAAGATTGTATAGCTGTATATCTAACAGAATAATAATGCTAAATACTAATTTACATTAATAGGGCATACCCCATCTCTACACCGCATTTGTTCCTGCCAGCTCCCATCCTCAGCCCTAAAATCGTGACTCCACTCCTTTCTTTTGTTGCAAATCAAGGAGGATGGAAGTTCTTTGGATGAAATATTGAAAAATAGAAACAAGGAATAATTATGATCTGCTTCCTTCTTATTTTCCCAAATTTGATTCTATTCTTTCAATATTACATTCATGTATTTTTTTCCCTGTCAGTGATCTCTTCTTAAGTATGTGTTAAATATTATTGTCTTCCTTCCTCTTTATTATTTGCTCTCCTTTAGATCAAGAAGAAAACCACATATAACTTTGAATGCATGGACGAATTCCAGTTGGCATGCAGTAATGTAGAAGTGGATGTATGATATCCTTATGATACTCTACATTTGTCTTTAAAATGCTTTTTTTCAGTCAAATATCTAAAAGATTGAGAAAGTATGGATTGTTTATTTGTTCAATCAAGATCATGATGCCTGTCAACTTATTTTTCTCTTGATTCAAAGGCTTGCATGAATTCTTCCACCTTACACCATCTTTACATCAGAGATATGCTGACAGTACAACGAGGGTACAATGTTAAATTCAAAATTTAACAAGTGGAAATGAGTATGGCCCATGTAAATGTATGTGCTTCTGTTTCTCTATCAAATTGAACTTAAAATTGTTCAAGATCTTTTTGACATTTGTGATGTGTTAGAGATCTTCAGGAAGTGTTTGATAATCCTGCATTTAAATGAGATAATGCTAACATATTTGGACATGTGTCGAACATTCAAATTCTCTTATAATTGTTGGTCTGGTCCCCTGGGCATGTCCACTATTTCTGCTGTTGTACTTGCAGAATATTCTGTCCTGGATCTTCCCTGTAAAGGTGTCAAGTATGGTGAATTATTTAGTGGTTGTAACAATCTTTTGACTCGTATGACTATGAAGTGTCAAATATCAAAATCTGGAAGCAGCATTTTATTATCCGTAAGATAAATGCATTTACTTTCCTTGATAACTTTAGTTGTCATCCAAAATATTGGAATCACAAGTACAAGGTGAAGCTACTTGCTAATGTTAGATAATGGCTCCACCATCTTCATTATTTTAATTCTTTATCTAAAGATCTCTAATATTGATTCTTGTTTACCTTAGCAACCCAGATAAGAAAATATTGGTTGAATTCTTACCATATCTAACTAGGCCTGTTGTTTTGTGCAATGCTATGAGTTTGAGGATGTGCTCACTGTTCATGGCTTGTGAAAAATGTGACTTGATAAAGATTATTACATGTATTGATATATCGATATTCCTATTTTATGACCCAAACTAAATGAAGCTTTATGGCTACAATCATTAGTTATGGGATTTCATCTCAATTATTCTGAATCTAAAGTGCATTAAGCAGTGTTATGCTGTTATTTTCAGGTCCTAAGAAACAGCTTTCTAAGATAATGAAATCTCTTGATCAGTTATATTCTTCCTACTCCTCAGAAATTGTAGATGTGTTGTTGAAGTATTTGTTGAAAACGTTGAGGTCTTCAGAATTAGTAGAGCATACGGAGCATGCTTCACTTGGTCCAACCATAAAGATTATTTTGGCTGATTGGAAAGGTGTCCTACTCAGATTTTGGGATAAGGAGCCAGAATTGATTCTGAATTTTCTTAAGGAAGTACTCATTAAGATTGAGACCCAGGAAGCAGTAAACTATGAAGAAGGTAAATATCTTCTTTCCATGCATCTTCATTTTTCGATACATTGTTTTGGTGGAGTCCAGTATCTGTTGATTAATTATTGTGTGGTACTTGGAAGTGTTTACTTCCATGCTTGGTCTATACTTAGGATGCAATATTTCTTATTATCATGATGGTAGAAGGCTGTTAGGTTGTACCATCCATGTGAATTATTTGTTAAATAAGTTTTCAAAAGCACTTGATGCATAATCTAACATGAATTTAGAAACAAGTTTTAAAGTTCTTGAATTTTGTCATACTGATTATGAATTTGTTTACAAAGATGATGATAGCCTTTGTCTTTTATACTTGCAATCCCTCTTAACACCTTTTTTGCATCTCAAGGGAGACTTATGTTATTTTAGTGTCAAATTTATAATGTGCTTTCAATCACAATTTATAAGCTTCAATCTGTGGATCTTTTTGCTTGTTCATCAGAGTTGACTTAAGATACAATGTTTTGTTCTGGTTTGTTTAGGCTTGGTATGCTCATAGTGTAATTCTGCGGCCGCTTTTTGGAGAGAATTTTCACTTCTGAATGGTGATCTATGTATACGTATTTATTGTGGAAAATTTTACAAATAGTAGAGCTTCTAATGGTTGTAAAGTTCCGTATACAGGCATCTTGTTTATCTTCTGCCTTAATATAGAACTGTTTCTGATATTAATCATGGTATAAGGTTAAGTTAGTTTTATCTTTTATAATTTGTTTCTTTCTCCTCTGTGCAGAAATACAATGCATTGGTGCTTCACGTAGGGAAGGGTTTTGCCAGATTGATCTTCTTGCATCTTTGTTTGCATGGGTTGTTGGGATTCTCAAGAAAGTGCCATCTGCTAAAGTAAATGTACCAAAAAGAGCTTTGCTTGAACTTGTACAAAAATGTGTTCGAATACGAGCTCCTAGCAATAAGCAGCTAATGGATTCAGCTCTTCTCCTTGCAAAATTGATGGATGATAGCTCTTTAATGGAGAAAGTCCAAAAGCTCTCTCAAGTCATTCTGTCCAACTCAGTCATAACCAATGATGAAAGCTCGTTGCCCATGACTTCAGTGAATTTCCTTCAGATGGAGGAAGACATACGCCAAGCTGCGAAAAAGCTGGAGTTGTTTAAACAACGAGTAACAAAGAGTAGAACGACACCATCTACCGATTGTGGAACCGACAAGCCTCGGACATGGACTTTGGCTAAAGAATGGAACCCATGTCCAATTGGCATGTTGCCCCGCATTGCCGGTACATTTGGCTATCTTCCTTCACTCGATCCTATTGATAATTGGAAAGACCTTCATGACTTAGATAAGGAGGAGACTCAGAAACCAAGCAAACATGGTGTCAAGAGAGATTCCACTTTGGACCTTACGCTGCTTGATTATTCAACTGTTAAGAAGAAAAAAGGGACAAAACAAGTTTCTGAATCAGATCATGATGTGTTACCACCAATTAAAGCTAAGGGGTGCCTACTAATGAATGGGGTTTGGAAGAGTGTCACAGAAGAAGAGTTTCGAGCCATCAAGTCTTCTGTGAGGATTTTAGTTTAACTAATGTTGTGTTCTTGTTTATCTTGTAGATATCATCCAGTTTTGTTTTAAAAATAGGCTGGATATTGAACTAGTTCTGATTTACAATTCATTAGCAAAACATCGTTGAGGTCAGTGAAATTCCGCTAGACATTCAAATTTGTACCAATGTGATTGTAATACCATATGGCAGTCAGTTAAAGAAATGACAAAGGTATTTTATGACTTATCTTCCTGCATTCTTAAGTCCATCATATCCCTCGCAGGAAAAATTTGCTATCAAATGATTCTCATCTTTAATTTTTAAGCAAATGATTGGGAGTTTAATTTCTAGCTTTTGTATGAAATGAATTTATTGAGGAAGTTTTTTATTTATTTTTGGAAATGCCTTCAATACTTTTTGATGGAAATAAGTTTTTTTTTTTTTTTTTGTTGACAACAGAGGAAATAAGTATTTGGGTTAAATTAAATTTTTGGTCTTTTATATTTACATAGGATATCATTTTAATTCTTTATATTTATAAAGTGTATTTTTAGTCCTTAAAACTTAAGGCCGTTAATGTTATCAATAGAAAATGCCGACTAAGCAAAGTTAAGTAGTGACTATGTAATGTTGACAAAATAAGCTGAACATTTACAACATAATAACTCATTCAATTTTAATTATACATGACTTTTACTTAATTTACATTATTTTAATTTTTGAATAAAAATCTAATTTAAATGTTCATCATTAAGTTTTGGACAATGGCAAGATATAGTGTGTTCGCCCCTGCTATTGCCATCGACAATTGGCAGCCAGATTACCAAAAGAATATGTTTTGGTTTTGTGATGTGAAATGCAAGACATACATTATCAAGGGCGAGATCTGAGAGATTTGGTCCCCATGAACATGGAAAAGCTGGCTGGTCATTAGTTTTATAGTTTTTTTGTGGCACAAGCTAGGGATCGACAATGAAGAAAGAAGGGAGAAAAGGAAAAAAGAAATTGATTAAATAATTTATTTAATTTTATTTTTATTTAAAAATAAATTAACTTGAACTAAACAAATGTCATGTATAATTAAAATTAAATGAGGTGTTATGTTGTAAGTGGTCAGCCTGCTCCGTCAGCATTATATAGTCACAACTTAACTTTATTTAGTCAGCATTTTTTGTTTGTAATATTAACGGTATTAAATTTTAAGGACTAAAAATATACTTTATAAACATAAAGGCTTAAAATGATACCCCTGTAAATATAAAGGACCAAAAGTGTACTTTAACTTAAATACTTATTTCCTCCATTGTGAAAAAAAAAAAAAACTTATTTCCAACAAAGTATTGAAGGTATTTCCCAAAAAAAAAAACCTTAATAAATTCATTTCATATAAAAATTAGAAATTAAACTCCCAATCATTTGCTTAAAAGTTTTTTTTTTTTAATTCATGTGGCAAGTTGAACGCTTGATAAGTATTACACTTGATAGACCTCTGATGAGGCCATCTAGCTGTCCAACCAATCCTGAGCTAGCCTATCACAACAAGCTAGGTGTGGTTCTGGTAACAACAACATATCCTCACTGATATTGTGTGCCTCTTTAGCAAGCAATTCTACACATTGCAATATATTGCAGGGTGTATATTTGATCTTGACTTCCGATCCTGAGAGTATCATATTCCAGACTGCTAGGATCTCCGGTTTGAGTGGATGGGTTAATCCACGATCTGTTATGATCAACCGATAGGATTCCATAGAATTTGTATACACGCAAACTCTAGGAAGTCCAAATTGCTTACACATTGAGATACCTGTCAACAAAGTCATCACTTCTGCTAAGGTCAGTGGCAAGACACCTGCTTCTTCTAGAACACCATAATCCATTTCCCTTGAAAGTCTCAAACAACCCCACCACTGGAAGCATGTCTATGCTCGTTCACTGAGCCATCAACATCCAGTCAACAATACCCTGCTGGCGGAGTGATCCATCTCGAATTAGCAACTCCATCAAACTGAAAACTTTGATGTTGGAATCTCCCTTGTGTTAATGTCTCCATTAGCTGATACATTCTGATATGCCCCAGCTCACTGTGCTGCCTTCTTGTTCCCTCCATGACACCTTGGCACCTGTTCCTCCATAAGTTTCAGCAAACAATACTGAACACCTGGGGCTAGCTCCACTTGCTTACCTTGGCTACATGGAATCTCCTTATCATGTTCTCCTTAAGCCAGACCTGCAAAGAAGATCTAAAAAAGGACAAACGTTTGTCAGGAGGAATAAAGCTTTGCCACACATCTCTCGCAATTCCACAATCCCTCAATATATGTAAAACTACTTTCTCTCTCTGACACTCAAATGGACACTCTTCACTAGTCGGAATCCCTCTTTTAGCTCTAATTGAGTTCGTGGGTCATAGAATACTTGCCACATAAAGAATTGATTTTCTCCGAAATGGGCAACTTCCATATCCTCTGGCATTGGCTTGCTACAACATCATGTGAGGAATTAACTATCATATGATATGCAGCCCTAACACTGAATCTGTCATATGATGCATTATGCCAACATAATTGATCATTCTCCTGACTCTTCGGAATCTTCATGCCTGCCACAATATTAGTCACCTATCAGGGAAGAAATTGCTCCTATGCTTGAGTATTCCATGTTCCATTCGGCTGTACAAAGGAACTCACTTTAGCCCCAGGACCAATGAGCTGCCAATTCTTTTCCACAAACTGAATTAATGGCTCTTCCAACAGTGTCCATAAGTCCCACCAGAAGTTCATAGATTTTCCATGATCTTTAACAAGTCTATCAACTCCCTGGTAGAACTTTTCTCGGACTGACTTAATACTTTTTTAAACATTTGATGCATCCCTCTTCCTGCATACCATATGATACATACCATCTTCACATCCATACTTCCCCCTTAGACACTGAACCCACAAGGTGTTTGGAGATGACAATAGGCCCCAACACAATTTCATAATAAAAGCCATGTTCTGACTCCACATATCCTTTATGCCGAACCCTCCCTTCTTCTCTTTCTTCACTTGATCCCACCCAATTAGGTGTAACTTTTTCCCTTCTTGAGTTTGGTTCCAAAGGAATTGTCTATTATGTCGCTCAATGTCTCTCAGCACTCCTTTGGGTAACAGCATGGTTTGCATCATATAGATGGGTAGAGCAGAAAGCACAAACTTAATGAGAACAATCCTCCCTGTAGTTAGAAAGCTCCCCTTCCACGAAGCCATTTTGCTTCTCGCTTTCGTTTGTGTATCAGGGGCACTCCCAGGTACTTCCTCAAGTCTGTAGTAATGCCAATTCCTATCAGCTGACTAAGTTCAGTTGCCCTGTTAAAGTGGATAGTTTTTTAGAAGAATGCTTTAGATTTAGTAAGGATGATCCTGTGCCTTGAGATATCACAAAATGTCTGCATCACTCTTCGCATAATATTAATCTACTCAGTAGATGCCTAGCTAAATAATAGCAAATCATCAACAAAAAAATAGATGTGTTAGAATAGGGCCACATGTGCTCAACCTCAGACCCTTCCATGTTCGCCTTCTGACCTCTGACATGATCATATGTCCTAGTCGTTTCATACACAGAATGAAAAGATAGGGACCAAGAGGGTCCCCTTGACGAACCCTCCCCATTTAGGCTAAAAGTGTGAGATCTCTTCCTATTCCAAAGCACTGTGGTGGAGACAGTCGAAGTGCAAGCCATGATGAGCTTAACCAGTTCCTCCTGTAAGCTAATACCTCTTAATGTATCATGTAGAAAATCCCAATCTATTCTATCATTGACTTTCTCCATATCCACCTTAATAGCTATATAGCATTTCTTCTTATTCCTAGACCTCATAGTATGAATAGCTTCCTATGCAAATATGACATTGTCAGTCCCTTACCTTCCTAAGATGAAGCTACATTGTTGCAGTTTTATCAACTATTGCATAGCTCCCCTTAACCTTCATGATGATTTTGAAAATCACGTTGCACAATGAAATAGGCTGGAAGTCTCTGATAGTCACAGAATGTTCCACTTTGGGAATAAGAGTAATCCTAGTGTGGTTGATCTCCCTAACTTGCTTCGGTTCTTTCCAAACATCAAAAACCAATGCCCATACCTTAGTGCCAATATGAGCCAATTGGGCTTGAAAGAAGTGCGCTGAAAGTCCATCTAGCCTAGGTACTTTAAACGCCCCTATTTGGAAGGCTACATTTTTTATCTCTATCTTTGTTACCTCTCTATGTATAGTCTTCATACCCATATTTGTGAGGCTAGGAAAATTCATGGTCTTTTCTCTTGCTAGTACCACTGTACTATCTTTAGTGTATAGTTGTTGGAAGAATTCCCCATCCAGTCTTCTTAGTGCAATCTCATCTGTAATCCATTGACTCGTATCATCTTAAAGAGCCTCTACTCTCTACTTACTTCACCTTATCATCATGGATATATGAAAGAACCTAATATTTCAGCCCCCAAGCCAACTACTTGCATCTTGACTTTTGGAACCAAATCAACTCTTCTAGTGCTTCTAACTTGTAGTATTCCTGCCAAAGTTTCTTTTCCAGTTTAAAAAGGCCAGAAGATAATTTATTTCACTGAGCTCGATTAATCCCCTCTTGCCTCCTTAGAACTGCTTTCTTCTTCGGAGGAATACTACCCACAAGATCTTTAATCCATTTAGTAACATCCTATTCAAACTTCACACATCCATCAAACCAATCTACTACATCCCATGCTCTCTGCACCACCTCACTAAATCCCCTTTCAAGGTTCCATGTAGCCTGGTACTTGAAGTCTAGCTTCCCTAAAGATCTGTACCCCAATGAGCTATCCTCCTCTACCACAATAACTTGATGGTATGATTTGAATTTCAGCTTATGATAAGTTCTTCCATGAGGGTGCTTAAGAGTTTAGTTTATGTTTCTGAAAGCCTAATCCAACCTTTCTTTAACTCCTTATTTCTACCAAGTAAATTTTTCACTCGCCACATTGATTTCCATGAGACCTGAGTTGGAAATGCAGTTAGCAAAACTTTCCATCGATTGAGCCAACGGAGGTGCTCGCCAAAGTTTGTCTGATAGATTCATAATTGCATTTAAATCCCCAATGGCTAACCACAAATCTTCTATATTACCTGCAATATCCAAAAGAGAACTCCACAGAGACTGACGTCTAGAAAAACATGGTTCACCATAAATAAAAGTAACATAATTTGTATCCTGGGTCTTCACATCAACAACTTTACAATGAATTAATTGGGTATTTGATAATATATATTCAATTTGAGTAGAATTATCATTCCACAAAATCCAAATACCCCTAGTAAACCCTAAAGCTTCCAACCAGAGCCGTGAGACAACCCTAGCAGATGTTGGAGGCACTAGCATGCACTCCGTGTTGGAGTAACATTCGTGTAGATACCGGTAAAGGGAGCCGATCGGAGGTGTTGGTTCCTATAAATTGAAAACCCTAAATTCAAAAAGGTTCAATTCTTCGTAACTCTGTTTAAATGCCATTGATAAATCCTCGATTGAGATTGATAAAAATTTTAAAATTATTTCATTGTGCCAGCCATTCCAAGACTAAGCACTCAAGTATTGAGATGGTTTACTCGAGTGTGGCATGAACACTCTTGCAAGTGCTTGGCAGAGACTACCTAAAACAATGATATCAGCTAAGAGCACTCGAGTGAGGATTGAGAACTTGAGTGTGACCACCAATACTTGAAAGTCATCCTATGCACTTGAAAGTGTGATCAAGTTTACTCTGTATAGGCATGCAAATTTCAAAGAGAACTCAAGTGTGAACTCTATGTATACTCGAGTGTGAATGAAAAACTCGAGTCCAACTGGCTCAGAAGAAGAATGAAATACAGAGTTACTGTGAACAATCTAAATATGGTTAAATGATATTTATTCATTATGTTTTCACTTGTTATTATACCTAAATGTCATCTAACATATATTTCAAGTGTGAACTAGGAAAATGAACGTTCGGATTACAGATTCAAATGAGAGGATCAATTGCAGCAAACAACATCATTACACACCGACTGCCGAACAACCATCATCACATGCAGTTGATCCATCATGAACGAAAGTCTGAAAACATAAATGCTTACACCCTGCTTCACAACGTGATGTTCAGTTTCATAATGGAACATCCCGCTCCTCAACGGCATGTTACACAATGGCTATTTCAGACTTGCTATAAATACAGAGTATCAAAGACAAGTCATGTAGAACATATCATGAGAGCATATATAAAAAAACTTACAAGAGTCTCTGCTTTTATATTCATCTTTATATTCATATTTTACTTCAGTGATTATCATATCCACTCTGTGAGAGAGTTTTGTAAACATATTTCAATTGTTTTTTTGATTTCAAGGTAAAGGGACCTTGAGAGGGTAGATTTCCTTATAAGTGAAGCTGTAGAGAAAATTCCTGTTAGGACTTTCTACTCGTAAGATTTACAAGGTACAAGTAGGAGAGAACGTTGTTGCTCGTAAGACTTATAGAGGTGTAAGCAGGAGAGAACGTTGTTGCTTGTAAGACTTGCATACGTAAGCAAGAGAGAAAGGTCATAGGGATTGTTCTGCTTGTAAGACTTGCCGTAAGGGGGAGAGAAAATTTTAGGTGTAGAATATTTCTGTTGTAGTCCTTGTGAAGACAGTTATTGTCTTGCAGCATTCCGAGAGCCCATTAAATCTTGAAAGATTAGTAAAAATCTTCTAGGTGTTGATTTCTGAGGACTGGACGTAAGATTGGGGTTAAGCCAAACCAGTATAACTCTCTGTGTGCAAATTCTCATATCTTTACTCTTCATTTATCTCCATAACATTGTAATGAGCAAAAAATCTATCACATCACCCAATTCATCACCCTTTTTGATGAAGCTTCCTTCTTTCAATCTTTAGCTGAAGAGCAACTGGGTAAATATTCTGTTCTGCAAGTTTTTCATGGGTCTTGGCTCTTTTCTTAAAATTCCCAGACTCACCTCCTAATAATAAGGCCCCTGTATTATTATCACATTGAGCTCTATTATCCAGTCCTACAGGAGAAGAGCCTACTTGATTAACACATCCACTTACCACCACATGTAATCTTCGGCCTTGCTTACTCTTATTTTTATATTCAAGAGCTGGCCCACTTCCCTCCTGGGCCACTTTCTTTTTAACATCCATTGTCACCTTTTGGGATTTCAACAACTCGACCCAGTAAGGTTTATGTTTTCTTTTTCCACCTTTTTCACTAACGCACTTGGCATCTCTTTCCTTCCTTTTCCTTTTCCTTTCCTCACTGAATTAGCGACCTCCTTCTGCAAAGTTGACTTATTCCTATCTTGATAATTAACCAGACTCTTCCTTATCACATCCGATTCTTTCACCTCCATTTTTCCTCCAAAGGTACAGTACTTTGAGCTTCCTGCACCCTCTTCTTCTGTGTTAGCTAGGATATCATATGTTGTATTTGCCCCATCTGACAAACCTCTCACTCTTTCCTTGCTCACCTCTTACACTTTTTTGAAAATCTCTTCTCGAAGTCTGAGCTTTCTAGGTATTACCCACCAGCATCCAGGCTTTAAAATTTTCATCTGCGTTTGGTACTATTTTCACCGGCATTATTACCAGCTTTACTTTTGCTGGCTCCGGTGGCGTTTCTGTGATCTCTCCCTACCCGCGTGACTCTGCCTTATAAGCTAAAAGAACAGTTTTCCCGACGATGTCCGTACCGGCCACAACTAAAGCAAATCACATTAAGTCCTTCATAGACAACATTATATGCTACATTTGCAACTAGAACTCGCGGAACCAGTCTCTTTTGCAAATCCAGCTCTACGCAAATCCTCGTGTATCTTCCCCTTTCTACCTTCAAAGGATCATTCGTGGATTTTGTTAAGGTATTCATGTCCACTCTCACTGTTCATCCGATCTGGTTGCCCAATCTGGTAATAAAAGTTTTATTGTAACACTATAATAGGATGTGAGGGATTCTTACCCATGAAATCACCCGCCCCAGATGATTACTAAACGGATTGAAGTTTGCTATCCATT
The DNA here is from genome assembly GCA_963855925.1 of Inga laurina. NCBI lineage: Eukaryota > Viridiplantae > Streptophyta > Magnoliopsida > Fabales > Fabaceae > Inga > Inga laurina. The sequence continues at coordinate 27,381,011 of OY979704.1, forward strand.
GTTGCACCATTACACAAAGTTGTTGGATAACCCATGGCCCTTCATATGGCACTTGTTTATACATATTAGTCCATCCCTACTTTGCTGTAAATTTCACCACAAAATAATTGTTAGGACGATCAATGAGATCGAACTCCGCAAATCCTCATATGGGCTGCAAATGCTCCTTCAAGGGATACACATTATATCTTTTCCCCAACATTATGATGATCAGAGTTGTATTTCATGGTTTACACCATTCAGCATACTCCTCCGACTCAATGGGTACCAGAGGGTAATGCTGCATCATCTCTTTGTTTTCTTCTGACCATTCTGGTAATTCCCACTCCTTATTGAACACATCAGACAACAGTGCATCTTCTCTCATCTGGTTACGACTATTTTACACCCGATTAAATCCCAGCAAGGAGTCCCTATATGAAACTTGCTTAATCCCAGCAGCGTGGTTATTTCGGCTCCCATCATCATCATGTTCCATGGTACTGTTCTCTTCTTCAACCTGACCAGTATGAAGCAATTCTCCACCCATCTCCGTATATCCTGAGTAGGTTTTTCCCTAGCTGTATTTTTCGGATCTGGCTATCATCCTTTTCCTTTTCATTCTCTTACGGTCCTTTTCTTAATCTGAACCGTTGGATTAAAATCTCAACAGCTCAAATTTTTCTTTTATTATAAAAATATTATTATTATTATTATAATATTTTTATAATATATTAAATCTAGACCGTTGAAATTTTAATCCAACGATTCAGATTGAAAAAGGATCATGAGAGGATGGAAGGAAAAGAATAATAGCTGGATCCGTATTTTTCATCTTTTTGCAACCGTGGACCAAGGCATCGGATGGCCAATCCGGTGGAATCTTTTGGTGACCTTGATCGTCCATTTCAAAGAAAAACTCAAAGGCACAAATCCCAAGAAAGAAGAAACCCACTGAATCACTGTTTTTGCTCCTCAATTGAACATGACTCATTTGCTTAAAAGTTAAAGCAGACAAAAAATATACTTTAGCCTAAATATATATTTTTTTTTTTGTTGAAAACTGTAGCCTAAGTATTTATTATTGATAAAAGATACTAGTCTTAGTTGATAATAAAAATAATTTATTGAATGCAGTGCTATGCGAGGTGGAGAAAAAGAATTTGTAAATAAGTTATATTAGGTTCCAACCAGCTTCCCTCCTTCTATCCTTGTTTTGAATAGAGTGAATTAATTCTTCCTTTACTTCCACTTTGCAAATCTGTTCTGATTGTCCGTTTACTAATACTACATTCAATCTTTAATATAAGAGCCATAAGAGCCGGTTAACTATGAAGAGATTAATGAAGTTAAATGAATTATTTTAAAGTATTTATATTTATCATTTTTCTTCAAACTAATTTGTTTATAATAATACATATACGTATTTCAGAGTAATCATATAACATGTTATAAGTAATTAATTAATTTAGCTTTATCTTAGTCTCCCTAAATAAGTCAACTAAATCTTATACTAAGGGCATGAGGTAGTAATCTTTTATCTATGCATATTGGCTTTCTTGGGACCAAATTGAATCTACGTCTTAGCTTTTTTTGAGTTAGACGAGCATGCACAAAGTGATGATTTTTAAAGAACGAACGGTGTTTTTTCATTTTTTAACAGAAAGGATACTTTAGTTTTTGCATAAATTTAGATATGCATTCCAAACAAGGCCTTAGTGACTTGGATACCTGCATGGGTCCACTAACAGATGTGAAGGTTTTGTAACAGCACTGCCATTTTCCCTCCAATTTTGAAAGTTTATGGGTACTTTTATACACGAGATAAGTTTATAGTGTTAGATGCACAGTGAGTATAAGTTCATGCGTATTTTTATACCTTAACCCAATATAATATGTAGACTTGAGTTATTTACCATTAAAAAATAAGCTAATATTTAAATATTTTAATGAAGGGTTGCTAGTATAGTATTTGACAATCAAATTATTGCATGAGAGAATGAGAAACATATATGAAAATAATGCTCCTTCTGGTCCTAAATATAAAATAGAGTTGACTTTTTTGGAAATATGAAGAAATCTAATTACATTACTTTAAAATATTTATATTTTCCATTTTTTCTCTAAACTATTTTGCCTAACTTATAAACTGATATATAATCTAAGGATACATAATATATGGTAAGATCAAATAACTTATTTATTTATCTTCTTTAATCTCTCCAAAAAAAATTCAACTCTTTCTTATATTTAGGAGTTAGGACCGAAGTAATGCATGTTTAGATTGTAATAGCACACAAGTATAACTAAGCTACATTAATCGATAAATTGGGTTTAAGGTTACAAGCATGCTTGAAAAGGTTTCAGCCAATATCCTAACAATTCCAACTGTTTATACCTATATAGATATTATTTGTATCAAAATATAACAATAAGTTGAGTAATAGTGAAATCTAGCATACAAACCGAATTAACATATGTATAGAAAAATATCAGGAGTTATTCATTACTCTTGGAAAATCAATAAAAACGTACTCCAAGCAAAATAAGTTCCCAACGATAGTTTGAGTAGTTTGAGCCTCCCTGACATTTCCTTACTTTTCAGCCAAACCTAGCAGAGATGATTGAAAACTGCCAACACAAACTTATCTGACATATCTTAAAAAAGCTTGTAGTAACCTTGCTTTCATCCATTCTGTTATTGAGTCACACTGATCACAATTGCCTGCTTAATTTTAATTGACGGTGTCAACTGACGGATCTCCAAAGGAATGTAAACAATTTAAAATAGAACTAATTAAGTGCCATAATGTGGCTGCAGCTGCCATTACGTGGCTGCCAAAAAACGGAACAAATTAATATTATGAATCAACCGGCACAAAAAATGGGACTAATTACTATAATGAATCAAGCGGCATAAAAACCGGGACTAATTAATGTTATGAATCAAACTGATTAAAAAATGGAACTTTAACAAATAATTAATATTTTGGCCAAAAGGAACAAATAATTAATATTACACCAACTGCAAGCTAAACGGCACAAATTTATAAATTAATATTAGGAAAATAAGAACAAACTCAATCCAGTTAAAACAAATATGGAATATTATTTAGGAATAACAAATTTTAAAATTAATATTAGGAATATAAAGAAATGAGCCCAATCCAACTAATTAAATATGGAATATGAGTCATAACAAGTTTTAAAATTAATACTTGGAATATAAAGAAACGAGCCCAATCCAGTTAAAAATATGGAACATGATTAGGAATAACAAATTTTAAAATTAATATTAGAAATATAAAGAAATGAGCCCAATCCAGCTAATTAAATATGCAATATGATTCATAACACATTATAAAATTAATATTCGGAATATAAAGAAACAAGTCCAATCCGGTTAATTAAATATGAAATATGATATTGGAATAACAACGACCTTTACTTGCTTTTACTTATTAAAACACGAACCCAATCCGGTCAATAAAATATGAAATATGATTTTGGAAACACAAATATTCTTAAAAATGTTATACTTATTTAGGAATATTTTATGACACCCAAAATGAACCCAATCCAATTTTAACTGAATTAGGGGAAAAAAAACACGGACCCATTCTGGTTAATAAAATATGGAACATATTGTGGAAAAACTACTTTGAAAAATGTTATAAATATTTAGGAGTATATTATGACACCCAAAATGAACCCAATCCAATTTATCCTATTTACTAAAATCCTATATTATGACCTCTAATCACCACATGTCCTTTCACATTCCATGTATTAGGAGAAATGACATTTGGACAAGGATTAGAGTTTTGGATTGTGTATAAGAGTATGTCCCCCCACACATTGCCAACTTCATTCAGCATCCACACACTAAAGAACTATTCTAACCTCCCAAAATGACAACCATGCAGCGATACCTGATTTGTCAAATCAATGACAATAAAGACAGATGGGTTATCATTGCATATGTTCTTAAGAAGCTGGTTGGGAGAAAAAGTACTCCACCATATGGTGCCTAGAAGGTGGTCATGATTTTGGTGGATGAACATGTTTGACATTCATGAAATCCCGTTGATTATACACTAACTTCAATAATAACACTTACATTTTTTATGAAATAAATGTAGGAAACCACAATTGAAGGTTTTTTCACTCAAAAGCAAATGAGAGTGAGTTACATGAAGGAGCTTAAAGAGGGTGATGTTTATCAGTTCCAAAACTTTGAGGTTTTAGACAATAATGACCAATATAAAGTGACTCCGCACTCGTGGAGAATCCGATTTCACAAAACAACATTTTTCCAAGAATTAGATTTGCAAATTCCAAAGGGAATATACAACTTTGTCCCTATTAAAAACATCGCAGGTAATGAAGAACTAATTTGTTAGTGCCTGATAGTAAGATATTCTTAGCAACTTATATTTCTAAAAGGTCATTGTCATGTTCGTTTGTTGTGCTTGCAAGCTTAAACTTTAAGGCAAATCTCTTTCCAAATGTCATTGGGTTCCTTTAAGCTTTTGGAGAATTGGAAGATCAATAGAGAGGATTTGAGACCTTCAAATGGCTTAATCTCACCCTTACAAATAAAGAGTAATGTTTTTTCCATTTAATATGCTGCTATTATTATATTGTGTAGAACACTTAATACTTAAGTTTATTCTTAGCAACTTATATTTCTAAAAGGTCATTGTCATGTTCGTTTGTTGTGCTTGCGAGCTTAAACTTTAAGGCAAATCTCTTTACAAATGTCATTGGGTTCCTTTAAGCTTTTTGAGAATTGGAAGATCAACAGAGAGGATTTGAGACCTTCAAAAGGCTTAATCTCACCCTTACAAATAAAGAGTAATGTTTTTTCCATTTAATATGCTGCTATTATTATATTGTGTAGAACACTTAATACTTAAGTTTATTGGTGTAATTGTTGTGTAGTGATGCTACAATCAATGTAGTACTATTTGAGAACTGTGCGACGCATACATTTAACAATAATAATGCTAAAATGGAGCCACTAATTATAGTTGTTATCAAGTTCACGAAGCTCAACAAAATTAAGGTGAATAATTGTGCAACCCTTGAAAGACTAAGTAAGTGTTCCCTTTTAAGTGATAATATTTAACACTTGACAGTGTACGACCACATTACTAATGCTCTGGAAGCTACAAGAGTGTTTGTTCAATCCCCGAGATCCTTGAGGGTAGGATGCTACTTGACAGGTGAGCAATGTTTTTCATAGTGGTTGTCAATAGGTGATTTAGGCATTTATGAGTTTTCATAAATTATGGTGTGGTCACTTATACTTGGAATTCATGAACAACCTTAGTGAGACTCCAGGAGCAAAATAAAGTTTCTACCAGATAACCAGTATTGTGAAACCCAATATATATCAGCAATAAGGACATGTTGACATTTCCTACTAGGATACCCCTTGGAGATTTAAGCAACATTAATAAGGTATTTTTTTTTCGTTGTGAAACCTGATTCATTTTGATAATGACAAAGTGCAAATTCAAGTAATTATTGCATGCCTGTGTGCCATTGGAAATAAGAGTGTGAGATTGTCTCAGTAGTATGTATCTAGAAACTTAAAACAACATATGGGTGGACCTATGATGGGTGTCTGTGTGACACCAAACCAACCTATAAAAAAGGCTAGCTTACATGCAGCAACTGTAAGAAGGAAATGCTGATGACTCAGTCCAAATATGTTCATGTCATTTTCACTAAAACTTGGAGACTTATTGGTTTTCATACCTACACTTGATAAATGAAACAAAACACTAATCATGAGAAATTTATCACAGATTCAAGGTGCACTACAGGATCTTTGACGCTACTAGCAAACATTCTGTACTATTCTTCAATAGGCCTGCAAGATGCACAGTTGAACAGCTCAAAAAAATCTGAAGGAGATAAATTAGGAAATATAGTACACTATAATGTTTAAATCCATTAAAATAAGACCACAATTATTGGTCATCTACTTTGACTAGGAAGGAACACCATGCTCTTTCTTGGAGGAATTGAGTAGTTTCACAGGGAAGAAAGTAATAATCAAATAGGATCAAAGCACACAACATAAAACATCCATCAAGTAGTATGGCAATTATGCAATTCTCAGATGATCCTCAACTTATAGCCCATTTTGCTTATTCCAATTTTAACACCCAAGTGCTCCTATAGCCATATAATGCAAACAACTTTAACACATTACATTCCCACATCCAATCTAGATGTTAACATCCCATTTTGCAAATCGTAGGTGCCACACAGTTTGGGAACAGATGAAGAAGCCAATGTGTCAATTTCTCAACAACTGAGCTCACACAAGCAACTGCCCAAGAAACATAAGATTACAAAGGAGTCAATGATTGAGCATGAAGATGTTAGCCCTGTCATAATACGCCTTTCAACATCTTGCATAGCTGAAGTCATGAAGAATAGTAAAAAGGAGAAATGAATGCAAGAGTGCTGAATTTGTTTATTTTATGTTCACTTTCGCTTAAGCAATTTGTTGTGCTCAATACTTTGTAATGTTGACACAACATTAAATAAATTTAATATCTTTTGAAGGTAATAGTGCATTTCTGTTTAAATCCCAAAGACATGATAAGAAAAACCCTCTAGAGCTTTAGCCAATTTGGAGTGAATCCACGTCTTAATTTCATAAAAAATATGCGATAGTCAATGTCAAGATCATGGAAGGTAAATCTGACAGGCAAGGTTTAACAGATTGAGAAATGTTCCAGTGTCAGTTTGAGCTTTTCAAAATATTCAGAATATGAAAGGAAAAGAAGTATGCAAAAGATTGACCATATGGTTTACACAAACTAATTCATACTTTATAGTATGTTAATATCTATTAAAACCTACCTATATAGTTGTCTCATTAGAGGAATAAAAATGAGGAAAGCTAAATTTCCCAGTATTAGTATCTAACTTAGTAATCAGGCTAGGGAGGTCTATATATTGTAACATAATTGTTATTTTTCCCACAGCATACACCACAAAAAAACATCAAATTAGTGACGAAATTTAGTGGAGAAAATTCCATCACTAATCAGTTTAGCGATGGAATTTGTTCCATGGTAAATATACCATTACTAATTGAATAATGACGGAATTTCGAATTCCGTTGCTAATTTGTGACATAAAATAATAGTTATTTCTTTATAATTTAAATTACCACCTGTCCTCACCATGAGCCTCCACATGTCCCTCACCGGCGGCCGCCACGTGTACCCATAATAGGCCATATGTCCCCGTCAATTGCCGCCACCTTGCCTCTGGTCGCCACATGTCACCCTCCATCACACGCCACATGTCACCCTTCGTCACCTGCCACTTGTCCAAGTCACAAATTGGTTGCATTTTGTGACCAAGTTGGAATTCGAAGCCATGACCTTTCACGCGCGTGCTAGTGCCTTTGCCAGTTGAGCTAAGAAGAACCTGTGTAATTTAAATGCAAAATCATATATATATTTCAATTTATTTTTCTTTTTTTATTTTATGTAAATATTCTACCTAAATTTTTGTTATTAATATATTTTTTATTCATTTTATTATATATTTTATTTTTTGTTTGTAATTATAAAATTTTTATTTTTATTTATATATAATATATTATTAAAAATTCAAATATATTATATTATAATTTCAATTTCAATAATAAATATGAATTAATAATTTTGATTTATTTTAATATTTATATTATAATTTTATAATAATTTAATATTTTAAATTTAAATTATTTAAAACATTTTTAATTATGAAAAAAATATAATTATTGAAAAAGTTAACTATTAGTGATGGAAATTAGAGACATATTAGTGACGGAAATTAGTGATAGAAAATTTCTGTCGCTAATTCTGTTACAAAATATTTTTGACAAAAATTAGTGACAGATTAGGAATGGAAATTAAGGACAAAATTTTTCTGTCGCTAATTTTAGTGAGGGAATTTGTGACGGAATAACATTCCGTCGCTAATTCTTTATTTTTTTTAGTGATGCAGCAACCTCAACACCCAAGATATAGCTTGAGAAGGAACTCAAACAACATTGGCTATGCTCAACAGTGACAGCCAAAACAAAAGCATTGTCGTTAGCATCCTTGATTTGTACAAGACACAAAGAGAAATGCCACAAACACGACCAACACACTACACTTCATCTTAACGAATAACGAGGTACAATGACTCAACAGAGTCAAAATAATTCTTCAGTAATATACTATATAACAATCACCAAACACAATTTGCACAAGTGCCTAACCAACCAACTCCTATACTATGTCTACAGTTGACCAAGATTCACGCAATAGTGGTAAACCACATGGCATTTAGTAAATTCAAAATGATCATAAAGGAAGGGTGGTCTTACTATTTCAAACACTTCACCGTCATTGAAAACACTATGCCCCTCCAAGTATACGACCACCCATATACTATCATATTTGGAAAAGAAATAAACATACTCTTATGAGACGACATACCAGTAAATGCATATGAAAGTTTGTCTGTATACAATTTTGAAGGAGAAAATGGCACCACCGTACTTAAGAGGTCATGCACATTCTGATCTCCCCCATACATTTCGTAATTTAAATAACTCTAGCTAACAAAGCTAGCACCAAAACCATTGGAATGTATCTTATAGGTTGGTCAGGAGCCTTGGATGATACAAACTATACTCCGACACAATAAGCACGAGCAACTACAAGTCAAGGATGTGTATCACATTGATAGATTACAAGTAAGACACAAGTATATCATTTTACCATTTATGTATTGAGATAACAAAAAGAAACATACAAATTGTTAGATCACATATGTTTTGATGATAACAAAGATTGGATCAATGATATAGAAAGATTTGATAACAAATAAATGAATTTTTGAACAAAGTAGCAAAGCATTACTTGAAGTAAGCACTGGAGTAATAAATTTTGCGAAGGCTTACTTGAGTAGCCACTTGAGTAAGGGAAGTTGTTACTCGAGTAAGCACTCGAGTAATCAAGGAGAATTTCATCCAGTGAAGCACTGCCAAAATTTGGACGAAGTTACTCGAGGGACTACTCGAGTAATCTGCAAAGTTATATAGACCATTACTTGAGTATCCACTCAAGTAACATCATTTTCACAGGCATCACTCGAGTAACCAGGTTAAAAATCTTCCAGTAGCTCTCGACCAGGAAATGCAACACTTTACTCGAGTAGCCACTTGAGTAACCAGGTGAGAAAAAGGATTTACTCGAGAAACCACTCAAGTAATCTGCAGAGTTATTTGAAGAATTACTTGAGTAGCCACTCAAGTAATCAGAAAGCAAACTCTTGGCCAAGAATTTGATGCAATTACTCTAGGGAGTAATCGAGTAATCTGTCGGGTTATTTGAAATCTACTAGAGGGACCACTTGAGTAAGGTGTGAAGAAAAGCAAAGGCCACTCGAGTAACTAGATTACCAGAGTCAGCACCCGAGTAACGTGTGAAGTTAAAGACATGGCCACTTGAGTAGCCACTCGAGTAAATAGGTATTTCCAAGGTTTGTAATATATCTCACTCCATGTCTTACTCGAGTAATATCTTATGAAAAATGTTGAATTACGCACTGCCATATTTTTGATAGGTTTACTCGAGGGACTACTCGAGTAACAAACTTGATTACTCGAGCGGCCACTCGAGTAAGGCAGTTCAGAAATTATGTTTTTAATTGAATATTTATTGATTTGTTATCTATATGATTAACTCTTCATTGCATTAGTATTCTAAGTACATTTGCAGAGAAATAATGAAGAGATCATGCAAGAAGATCAAAGTCAAATAAAGTGTCAGAACGTTTACCTACCGCTACCTACCGCAAACGGATAGTTTTCAAATTCAAAGAACAGTCAATCGTTGCTGCGTGACTCTAACAGACATGTTTAAATTGCTTCCAACGGACATTACAAGTCATCTATATATATAGAGCATTCAAAGAAAAGAAAATAAGACACAAGAACTGAGAACACACGAACATCAACACACTCTTAATGCTTTGTTTTCTTATACTCATTCATTGTACTTCAGTGATTATATATTTGCTCTGTGAGAGAGATTTTCATTACAAACTCAATATTTGTAATTGAGACAACTTAAGGTTATGGAACCTTGAGTTGGGGATTTGATTACAACGTGTAAGAGGGAGTGAGTGTCCAGGTGAAGGAACTTGTTGTGTACTGAGGTGCCAAGAACCCATTGAATCTTGGAGAATATAGTGAAACTCTCAGAAATACTCTGAGGATTGGACGTAGGTCAAAGTGGTTATGGCCGGACCAGTATAACTCCCGGTGTACACTTCGGTCATATTTCTCCTTACTCTCAATTGCAATAAATATTCTGTTAAATTTCTTATACACAATGAAATTTTGGTATCACCACATTCACCCCCTCTTGGGTGAAACACTTGCACTAACGTTTGGTATCAGAGCGTAGGTCTTCTTGTTAAGGTTTAATAGCCTAAGAAGGATCGAATGGCAAGCATGGGTGAAGGCATTCTTCCCGACGGACCTTCTATCATAAGACCTCTGGGTTTAAATGGCGAACACTTCTCATTCTGGAAAGTGAAGTTTAGAGTCTTCATAATGGCTACTGAATATGGTCTATGGGATGTGTTTGAGAGTGGAAACTACAAACCTGAAAAGATTGTAGATTCACAAAGAGTTCCCAAGACACCAACATAATATGATGAGAATGACAAGAAACTCATTACACTCAATAGCAAAGCAATTCTAATGATTCAAAGTGCCATGAGTCAAAATGAGTACTTCAGAATCTGCACACTCCCAATAGCTAAAGAAATGTGGGAAGCCTTGGAAATAGCTCATAAAGGAACTTCAGGAATAAAAGAAAACCAGATCAATACTCTGGTTACTGAGTTTGATTTACTTTGAATGAAATTAGGTGAGTCGATAGCTGAATTTGAACTTAGATATACTCACCTTGTTAATCAACTTGCAGCACTTGGAAAAGTCTATGATCAACATACTCAAGTACGAAAGATTTTAAATATTCTTTCTAAAGATTGGGAGGCAAAGGTCACTGCAATTGAGGAAGCAAAAGGTGAATCAATACGATCGATTGCTTCTCTATTCGAAAGCCTTTCTGAATATGAAAGAAAATGAAAGTTCAAACGAGAACTAGATGATATTGGCGACAAAAAGAAAAGAGGTCTAGCACTGAAAGCAAAAAGAAGAAGAACAAGATGAAGATGAAGATCTTGATGATGACGAAATGGGCCTAATCATAAAATGATTCAGAAATTTTTATAAGAAAGGCCAAGGATTCAAAAACTTTCAGAAAGGAGGAACAAGCAATAAAGAACACATTATCTGTTATGAATGTGGAAAGCCAGGACATTTTAAATCAGAATGTCAAGAACTGATTTAGAAGAATAAAGAAAAGAGAAAAGGCAAATTCTACAACATGAAGAAAGCCTTTGTATCTGCCATATGGGGAGATAGTTCTTCTGATGAAGAAAGCGATGAAGAGGAAGTAGCCAATATCTGTCTAATTGCTCAAGAGGAAACAGAAGAAGAGGTAACTAATTTTGATCCTACCTATGATGAATTACTTTCTGAATATAATGCTTTACATTCTGAATTCATCAAAGTAGTTAAAGAACTAGTTGTTTTCAAAAAGAAAAACAAAGCTCTTGAAGTATAGCTTAAAGAGAATTTTGAAAAGGATTGTGAAAATTGCACTTCTTTGAAAAAGAAAAACACTGATCTTACTAAATCTCTTGAAAAATTCACTAAAGGAAGTGAAATGCTAAATGTGATTTTAAAAGCTCAACGATTTGTGAATGATCGGTCTAGAATTGGATATGATCCAAAATCAGACAGAAGGAAAGGAAGAAAGAAAGCTGGAGGTAAATCATACTTGAATTATTTTTAGCATTCTATACATACTTCAAATCCTTTTGCACATTGTAATTATTGTAATAGAAAAGGTCATTATACTTCATCATGTATTGATAAGAAGAAAGAAAATATAGGAACCTACAAATGGATACCTAAAGGTTCATATGTTCTAAAAAAAATTTGTACTAACCTAAAAGGACCCAAAAAGATGTGGGTACCTTTGACTTAAATTGTATTTGATTACAGATGTGTCTTAAAGCATCCAAAAACAACAAGTGGTACATAGATAGTGGATGCTTTAGATATATGGCTGGTGATTTTGAAAGTTTTACCACATTGCAACCTAAAGAAGGTGGAAAGGTAAAATTTGGAGGAAATCAATATGGAAAACTAGCAGGAATTGGTGAAATCAAAAACAACAAAGGAATACAAGTCAAAGATGTATATTACGTTGAAGGCTTGTGTCATAATTTGCTAAGCGTAAGTCAAAGTGCAGATAAAGACAACTGGATAATATTTGATTCAGAGGAATGTCTGATTGTCAACAAAAAAGACTTACAACTTGATGAGAAAAATATCAAGGTAAAGCTCAGAGCAAAAAGAGAAGGTAATTGCTATACACTTGATATAAATAGAAATAATTCTGAAAATTGTTTTCTGAGTAATGCCGATGAAAGTTGGTTATGTCATAAGAGACTAGCTTATGTCAACATGCACCAACTAGGCAAACTACTAAAAAAGGATTTAGTTCTTGGTTTACCTAAAGTAAGTTTTAAAAACGATTTGATTTGTGACGCATATCAAAAGGGTAAACAAACTAAATCATCTTTCAAATCGAAAAATGAGATTACAACAAATCGACCACTTCAATTGATACATATGGATTTAGTTGATCCAGCGAGAGTTAAAAGCCTTGGTGGCAACTTATATTCATTGGTCATTGTTGATGATTTCTCTAGATTTACATAGACTATTTTTTTGTCATCAAAGGATGAAACCTTTGCAGAATTTATTGTTTTTACCAAGAAAGTGAAAAATGAGTGGAGAATTTGAAAATTAAGCCTTTGAAGAATATTGTGATACTAATGGCATTCATCACAATTTCTCTACTCCAAGGACACCACAACAAAACGGAGTCATGGAACGTAAGGATAGAGTGCTCACTGAAATGACTAGAGCAGTGCTAAATGAAAAGAACGTGTCTCAAGTTTTCTTGGCCGATGCAATGAGCACAGCATGCTATATTTCAAATAGAGCCTACATTAGAACAAAACTTGGAAAGACACCATACGAGCTATACAAAGGAAGGAAGCCGAATCTTGCTCATTTACACATCTTTGGTTGTAAGTGTTTCATTCATAATAATGGTAAAGATAACTTAGGAAAATTTGATTCTAGAATAGATGAAGGAATTTTCCTAGGATATTCTAACCGAAGTAAAGCATATAGAATTTTCAATAAATAAACATGTGCTGTTGAAGAATCAATTCATATTGTATTTGATGAATTTGAATCCTCTGACAAAACCATTGATGATGAGCAGGAAGTTGTTTAAATCAAGAAATGGTCAATCTATTTCTAAATCTCTTATTCCAGAAGTTGGTCAAACCAAGGAAGAAGATCAGTCACTAGAACATCCTAAAGCCTGGAAATACAATAAGAGTCATCCCCTAGATCAAGTCATAGGAGATGTAAATGAAGGAATCAAAACTAGAAATAGAATTTTCAATGAAGTAAGTTTTTCTGCATTCATTTCTGAGATTGAACCTTCTAACATTGACGAAGCTCTATCAGACAATGATTGGGTTATAGCAATGTAAGAAGAACTAAACCAATTTGAAAGAAATCAAGTTTGAGATTTAGTACCCTGACCTAAGGATCATTCGATCATAGGCACTAAGTGGGTATTCAAGAACAAACTTGATGAATCCGTAATTATTGTCAGAAACAAGGCAAGATTGGTAGCCAAAGGCTATAATCAGGAAGAAAGAATTGATTATGAGGAAACGTATGCTCCAGTGGCTAGATTGGAAGCTATACGAGTACTCTTAGCCTTTGTATGCATCAAAGGATTCAAACTCTATCAAAAGGATGTAAAGAGTGCATTTCTAAATGGCTACATCATGGAAGAAGTATATGTAGAGCAACCTCTAGGTTTTGAAGATGTAACCAAACCTGACCATGTTTTTAAACTCAAAAAGGCTTTATATGGTTTAAAACAAGCTCCTAGAGCATGGTACGAAAGGCTCAGTAAATTTCTTATTGATCAAGGTTTTGTACTAGGAAAAGTTGATACAACACTTTTTACAAAACGAAAATGTGATGATATATTAATTGTGCAAATATATGTTGATGATATAGTTTTTAGTGCTACTAACGAAACTATGTGCAAAGAATTTTTTGAGATAATGCAGGGGGAGTTTGAGATGTCAATGATGGGAGAATTAAATTTCTTTCTCGGTTTGCAAATCAAACAAAGAAAGAATGGAATTTTCATATCTCAAACAAAATATTTGAAAGAGCTATTGAAGAAGTATGGATTAGATGAAGCAAATAGAACAGACAAACCCATGAGCTCAACCACATTGCTTGATGCACGGATTTCAAGGGAAAAGATTACAACATCACAAAATATAGAGGAATGATTGGATCATTACTCTATCTCACTACAAGCAGGCCTGTCATTCAATTCAGTATGGGTATGTGTGCAAGATATCAATTAGCATCAAAAAAGTCATATGCTGAAACCGTCAAATGAATCTTCCGATATCTTGCTGACATGCCAGAATTGGTCTCTGGTATCCCAAAGGAAGAAGTGAATATCTAGTTGCATACTCAAACTCTGATCATGGAGAATATAAGACGGACAGAAAGAGTACGAGTGGACAAGGCCAGTTTCTTGGAGGCTCACTTGTGTCATGGTTTAGCAAGAAACAAACTACAATGTCTCTTTCATCAACAGAAGCTGAGAATGTTGTAGTATTAACTTGTTGTGCACAAGTAATATGGCTAAAGCAACAACTCCAGGATCTTGGTATTTATTTGAAAGAAACACCAATATACTGTGACAATACTAGCATGATAAGCTTGGCAAAGAATCCTATTCAACATTCCAGAACCAAGCATATTGATGTTAGACATTACTTCATCAAAGATCATGTCTAAAAGAAAGATGTCAAAGTGATATTCATTCCAACTCATCTTAAACTAGCTGATATCTTCACAAAACCTCTTGCAAAAGATCAATTTTTATATATTAGACGAGAATTGGGAATGGTAAATCCCAATGAATTGTAAGTTTTTTAGTGTTTTCAAAATGTTAGATGATATTATTTATTGATGTTTTGATGATTACTAACTTAAGCTTCAGAGTTTCTAGCAATTTGTTTTGCAGGATCATAATAATCTGCTTTGGAGTATGAATAGTAGAGGTTAACAGAGGACAACATTACTGGAGTGACAACTTCAAGTAATGAGCATTACTGGAGTGAGAACTTCAAGTAATGAGCATTACTGGAGTAACACCTTGAAGTAATGGATGCATTACTCGAGTAGCCACTCGAGTAATGAGCTTGGAAATGTGCCAATGAAACATTAATTTTAAATGAAATGGCACAACGGTTGGAAATGAGTCAGAAGGTGAAGAGATAGCTTACCCGAGGGAGGCCTCGAGTGAACTTCAATATTACTTGAGTAAGGCCTCGAGTGAACCTGGGTCCAAATTTCAAATTAGCTGAGTTTCAGTTCAAATCTATTCTAAAGAGTCATCAAATGATTGAGGGAATATATATGGATAATTACAATATTATTCATGCCAGGTACACTCTCAAATTTGCTTTATTTTAAAATTTTTTGTATGATCACTTGAGTAGCTACCTGAGTGATATTGATGATCACTTGAGTAAGCCCTCGAGTGATGTCGGGCTCTAGGTTCTTTCAACTCGATACTCGGTCATTTCTCACAAAATCTCCTCGAGTGATTCTCCAAGTGCTCTCACAAAAACTTTCCAAAATCTTTTTCTCTTCTCATAACCGTCAAAACCCAGTGATTTACACCTTCAAAAATCTCTCAAATTGTACTGAATCATCTACCCTGAACTCGCAACACTCTTCTCTATTTTTATGAAATATTTGATTTTCTTAAATCACAATGGTGAGGACAAATCTCCCAATCTTAGCACTCCTTCTGAGTCTTCTGAGCTATATCAACCCTCTGATTCACATTCCTCTCCTCCTACAAAGAAGAGGAAAATTTCTCCCAAACCAAAATCCAAGACCAAGCCGCAAGCTAAGCCTAAAGTGAAAGAGGTTGTGATTAAGGAGCCCATTGCCACAAGAGCTCAATCCAAGAAGAGTTCACCCCATGGAAAAGGAAAAACAACAAAATAACCATCTCCTCCTTCCTCTGATTCATCCGACACACCCACCTTTTCTCCTAAGCCTCTAAAAAAGCCTAAGGTCAATGAGAAGCTTACCAAAGTCATGGTAGGCATGCTTGAAGAAGCCTTCTAATCTAAGGAAGCAAAGAGAGGGCAATCTTCAAAGCAAACAGAAGAGAGGGATGAAGAAATCACATTTCCACCAAAGGGATTCAACGTGAGCAAGCTTGAAGAATCTCAGAAGTACCTAAGTCATTTTGCAAGAAGAAATGTGTGCAAGATGCACTACATTGACTACAAGGTGCTTCAAGACGTATTGAAATTCGATCTAAGTCCCTATCTTGATTCCTATATGCCCTTGCTATCTGTCAAACTCCCATTTTGCACCAAAGTAGTGAGGCATTTTTATTGTAACCTCAAACCTATTAATGATCCCGTTAGGAAGTCTGTGGAAGAAGAAATGACTTCTAAGGTTAGAGGACAAAGAATTCTAATCTCACCTTCCAGAATCAATACCTGGTTAGGAATATAAAATCCTCCTGATGATGATTACCCTAACCTTAATTCAAACTAGATATTCTCTATCCTCAGACCTAGTGATATGAGTGAATTTCATAGAGTCCTATGGTATATCTACTCTAAAGCTATGGTGAACAAATCCAATAACTTCACTCATTTCATTGAGAGAGACTTTAGGAAATTTTCCTAATTGATCCTCAAAGAGCAAAAGGACTTGGGAGAGTATATCTTCAATAAGATCAAGAGGTATAGATATGAAGGAAAACCTACTACTCCAATGCCTTATCCTCAACTTATTTCCTTGTTTCTCAAGAAGAACAAGATTTGGTATTTGGAGAGTATGGAGCCGGTTGAGAGGTTAGCACCAGTGGGGAGGAATCAACATTGTTGCGCGACTCTAATGGATATGTTTGAATTGCTTCCAACGGACATTACAAATCATCTATATATATCGAGCATTCAAAGAAAATAAAATAAGACACAAGATCTGAGAACACATGAATATCAACACACTCTTAATGCTTTGTTTTCTTATACTCATTCATTATACTTCAGTGATTATATATTTGCTCTGTAAGAGAGATTTTCATTACAAACTCAATATTTGTGATTGAGACAACTTAAGGTTGTGGAACCTTGAGTTGGGGATTTGATTACAACGTGTAAGAGGGAGCGAGTGTCTAGGTGAAGGAACTTGTTGTATACTGAGGTGCCAAGAACCCACTGAATCTTGGAGAATATAGTGAAACTCTCAGAGACGCTCTGAGGACTAGACGTAGGTCAAAGTGGTTGTGGCCGAACCAGTATAACTCCCAGTGTACACTTCAGTGATATTTCTACTTGCTCTTAACTGCTTTAAATATTCTGTTAAATTTGTTATACGCAACAAAATTTTGGTATCACCCAATTCACCCCCCTCTTGGGTGAAACGCTTGCACTAACATAAATGACAATAGCGCAAAATAAATTCTTAGGGGAAATCAGGTGAAGTTCATACTTAAAGATGAGGTCTTAGACGATTCATATAGGAAATACAATGTACCATAAAGGAGGGTCCCAGTAATGCTCATTTAGTTTTGTATCATTAAGAGATGAAGAGATAGCTCTAAGACAAGACACATAAATACAAACACAGCACCATAAAGTGCATTGGAGCATAACCACTAATCATAGGCTCTTGTTGTTGTAACAGGATCAACATGTGTTCACAGCTATGCTAATGTCACAAAGATCACATTGGATCCATACCTTCCTCAAGAGAGCCAGTACGCAGGATCAATAGATGAATCATCAGCATGATCAAATCCACAACACCGCTACAAGTGGCATGTAGGACCAAACAATGGCTCATCCAAATACAAAAACAAAGGCAGCAGTAAGAGTCATAAATTGCATGCACAATACATAGATTTGTCATGTTACGACTGTTAACTCATAGAAATCAATATTCTAGCACATTTTCTTCTATTTGAACTTAGTTTTAGGTACAAATTGTGCATATAAAGAGAGTATAGAAGAAAATGTGATTTGACAAAAGAAAAAAAATCAAAATTTTGTTAAATCATGAGTTAAATGCATGATTATTTGTGAAAATTAAAGAATTCATGAAGTCCTCCTCCTTGTAGGTGGAATATAACAAGTTGTAAAAGCTCTCAAAGATCAAAGAAAGCTCATGAACTAGGAGGAAAGCTGATGTGTTGTTCGCTTCAGCCAACAATACATGTGTTGAAGCCAGTAGAGATCTAGACTCACTTTTGCATATGCTTCAACCAATGACATGTATGCCAAAGCAGACAGGGTTAGAACTTAATGTGTCATATTCTTCAACACTCGACCCTTAGCTGAAGCAACGAGGATTATGACTTATAGTGTCATATGCTTCAGCACACCACAGTGTGCTGAAGCACATGATAGACAGTACAACCTACATTTTACTTGATGAAAGGAATGTGGAGGGTTTTTAAGGAAGGGTTAGGCCAAAAATTGATTCATTCTGGACGTCCAAGGGTCCTCTTAGAGCATTTTTGTACTAGGGTTTGTGTTCTTGAGGAGCTTGGGAAGAGATTTCAAGCTTCATTTGCTTGGTTTTTCTCCCTCTTCTCCATTTTCTCTCTTATAATCTACTATGGCTGTCATTATTTTAGATATTTGTAGCTCTTTTATGAACATGAGTAGCTATAGCTTTTATTTTATGATTGTTTTGAACCCTTGTATGGATTAAGTACTTATTTCCCCTTTATATTTGTGATTAATGATGAGATTATGCTGATTTTACTCTTTGCTTAATGCTTCTTATTGATTGGCTACCAATGAGATTGTTGGGTTCACTTGATTGATACTTGAGAGGGCTAAATTGAGTGTAGAACTTGAGTTTAATCATGTGAGAACTTGGAATTTGTGAATTGAATGGATAGTTTTGTTAATGGGGTAGAGATACACTTATTAACCTCACATAGCCATATAGGATTTGTAATGAAAATTTGGTTTTAATTAGTTAATTAAGAGATTAATTAATTGATTGAACTATACATCTATTTGAAGACTTGAGGGAGCTCTTATAGGTAATTTAGTAATCTTGGCTAGCATAATCTTTCAAGAAGTAGCACATATTAGGGGGATTTGAGTGAGTGCTTTTGAAATACAAGGGGGATAAATAGTCCTAAGTTTCATTTAATACTTGAAGTAAAAGAATCATTTACCTCTCTAAAATTTTGGTCTTACAAGTAATTTTTCAAAATTCCCTTTTCATATCCAACATGTTTTGACTCAACTTTATTGAATTCACTAGCCTATTGCTTGGTTGATTTGTTAAACACATCCTTGTTGGAACGATACTTAACTTATTACTGTATTACTTGGCGTGACCCATGCACTTACAGTTGCTAACAAGTTTTTAGGGCCGTTGTCGAGGTTTGGTTTAACAAATCCTCTAGTCAACGTTATGCTTATGTTAGTAAATTTTGATTGAGCCCTTAGTTAGGTATGCAATTCTTTTTCTCTTTTCTTTATTGATTTTTGTTTTAGTTTGATACTTGCTTTCTTGTTTCTCTTGTAGGTACCATTTTGGTGTATGAAACACTTGCATCTTTAGTGGTATTTGATGGAGTGCCTCTCATTGAAGAAGAGACTAAATTTGAATCTGAAACCATGGCAGACGATGAATATAATAGAGCTACCGTCAATGACTTTGCTAGTCGGAATATACATGGTACTCAATCTTACATTCAAATAACACAAATGCAAGCATATGCTTTTAAGATCAAGCTGGTGATGATCACAATGCTGTAAAGGCATAGGATGTTCCATGGGCTTTACAATAAAGATGCCAACAAGCACTTGATGTACTTCTTGGAAGTATGCGATTCTTTCAAGCAAAACGGAGTTCTCCTAGATGTTTTGAGATTAAGGTTGTTCCCCCCCTCTCTCTACAAGGGAAGCCTAGGGATTGGTTCAATAATCTCCCGAAGGGATCTATCAATTCTTTGGATGACATTGAGGCTAAATTTAGAGCTCGATTCTTTTCTAACAACAAATCTGTGGAAGCAAAGGATGAATTTTTGAGTTTTAGACAACACCCAAACTAGCATCTTTATGACGTTTGGGAGAGATACAAGATGTTGATGAAGCAATGCCTTAATCATGGGGTAGACATATGGGTTGTGGTCCAAATCTTCTGTACTTGCCTTAATCCTCAATCTAAGGCAATGATAGGAGGACTACCCAAGCTATGCCTAGTATAAAAGAAGACTCTTCTTCTCAAATTACAGCTATCTTATTTGCTTTGAATAAGTGTTTTGATGTGCTAGAGTCTCAAATGCAAAAGAGTACTTCTCAAGGTGTGCATTATGTTCATGCCACCCCGATTGTATGTGATCAATGCAATGATGCTCACATGCCTAACCATTGTCCTCTGTATATGGGTACTGAATCTGTCAACTACATAGGCAAGTTTCAACATCCTCAAGGCAGCCCTTATTCATAAACCTACAATCGTGCTTAGAGAGCTCTTCCTAATTTCTCTGAGTCAAGGTAACACCTTGAATCCATCACATGAGTTTGCATTTAGCACTATGCCTACTCCTCTACCGAGCTTTCAAATGCAATCAAGGCAAATTCTTATCAAGGAAGAGGAATCTAAAACGGACAAGATGCTAGCTCAAATCTTGACTAATCTAGAATCTTTAAGGGTTGAAAGTAAGGCTATTTTCTCTCTTCATGCAACAACTATCAAAAATCTTGAAGTGAAAATAGGGCAACTAGCCTAACAAGTGAATGCTATGTTAAGAAGTAGTCTTCCTAGTGATACCATTCCCAATCCAAAACAAAATGGAAAAGAGGAATGCCATGTCATATACTTGAGAAGTGGCAAAGTATTACCGAATATGCCTGACTCAAGTAAAACAAACCCCAAGAAGAAAGATAATATGGTTTTTGACATTGATAAGGAGGAGGTTAATGAAGAAATTGTAGTAGAAGACAAAGATATCAAAGGGCAAAAACAAGTTGAAAGGAGTTTAAATGAGATGGAAGATTGTAGTCAATGGTAAGAAGGTAGATCAAGAGATGAAAGATGAAAATAAGAAGAAGAAACCCACCTCTAATGTTGTGATACCTCCGCTTCCTTTCCCTCTGAGATTCAAGAAGAAGGAAGGGGATACTTAGCTTAAGAAGTTTGTGGGTATGTTCAAACAACTTCATATTAAGTTCCTTATATGAAGCATTGGAGAACATGCCCAAATATGCTAAGTTCCTTAAAGATGTCTTATCTAAGAAGAGAAGATTCAGTGAGTATGAGATTGTAGCCTTGACTAAAGAATGTAGTGTGGTTATCCAGAGGAAATTGCCTCCTAAGCTCAAGGATCCAGGGAGTTTCTACATCCCTTGAAATATTGGGACTAGTTTCAGTGGTAAAGCTCTTTGTGACTTAGGTGCAAGTGTGAATTTAATGCCCCTTGCTGTTTTCAACCAAGTAGGGTTGGGAGAGCCAAAACCCACTACTGTTACACTTCTCTTTCATATCAAAGTACTTCTCAACTTAGAGGGATTATTGAAGATGTTTTAGTGAAAGTGGATAAATTCATCTTTCCGGTAGATTTCGTTGTCATAGATTGTGAAGTTGAGTGGAACATTCCTCTAATCTTTGGGCATCCATTTTTAGCAACCAATAGAACCTTGATCGATGTTGAAAAGGGTGGAATTACTATGCGAGTTGAAGATGAGCATGTTACTTTTAATATGAACAAGCTAATGAAGTGTCCCAATGAGGCTAAACTATGCTTCTTAGTTGACATGGCTGAGCAAGTGGAGCAAGAGGAATTCCATAAAACCAATTCATAATGAGCTTGTTGAAACCATGTCATTAAAAGTTCAAATACAGGGTCAAGAGGTAGAAGAAGGAATTGGTGTCTTGAAGGAAACACCAACTAATCCTAAGAGTCGAGTACCATTGGAATTGTTAAATGTGTCTTTCCCCTTGATAGACCATCTTTGAAGTCATCTATAAAAGAGGCATGGTCTCCTAATTTGAAGAAGCTACCTTCTAACTTTCAACATAACTATTTTGGAGCCAACAATCTACCATTAGGTATATCAAGAAGAACAAATTTTGGAAATTCTAAAAGCATGTAAAAAAGTTATTGAATGGGCTACTGAGGTTGTAAAGATACAAGAATATACCTCATGTAGTTGGATTGAGAAATGAAGACAATAAGGGATCTCAGACTAATGGCCATGGATCAAAATACAACTGTGATAGAGAGGTGAACCATCAAGTTTTCACCTTACCTGTAGATGATATAACTGGAGGAGATGAAGAGTCAGCTATAGAATATAAACTAAGTGCCTCTTGGGAGGCAGCCCAAGTTCTAAACTCAATCCTGTCATTTTTAGTGTTTTTGGTGTGTTTTTAGTAGTTTTATGTTTAATCTTTGAGTTTTGTAGGAAGGAATGGTACCCAATGAGGATTGAACAAAGCTAATTGTAATATCCCAAAATTCATACACCAAAGATCTAGTGTATATTTATATCAATAAATAGAATAAATATAATGGTGAATTTTTGGTGAATTGGAAAATGCTACCAATGAAATTTCCTATGAGGTAGTGAGTTTGTCATGGGGTCTTGGATGATCAAATGATGTCCAAAAAATGTGAAATTTTCTAGAATGAAAATAGACATTCCAAGCTTTAATTTGATAAGTATATGAATTATTTGGACCTGTACACTAAGAGTTATGTATTTTTTAAGTTAGCCCAGTGAAACTAGCTAGCTTCTATGACAGCATCCAAAGATGAAAATTCGAGGAACTATGAGCTTCTAGTTAGCAAAAGGCTATATTTTTTTTCTTAAAACTAGATTTAATAAGGGTCAAATAGCCTTTGCAACCACATCAATTGGACATCTATACATAAAGATATGAATTTTCAAAGTTTGATGAAAATTCTGTCGGCTTGAGTAAAAGTAACAAAATGTAAGTGCAAAATGGTAATTTGCCATATTAAGCAAGAGGCAATTATTTTACCCTGATTATTTACTCATTTTCATCCAAAAAGGGATATGAGGAGGGAAAATAATTAATTGGTAGATAAATATCCCTTTGTACAATTTTTGGCATATGGTCATATAAAAAAATGTTGTTGACATAAGTCAAAGTTTGCAATTCAAAAATAAATATGTGTGGAGGAGGAATTGAGTTAATTGAAGAGCATGTTTTTAGGCCATTTGGAGAGTGATTTTCAGCCAAGTATATTAAATAAGGAAAAAGATGGTAACATTGAGTTAATTGGCATGTGATGAAAAGCCATAAAAGTATAATAAACAAAAGGGATGAAGAAGGATATTTTAAGAAACATTTTCCTCTTCTTTCCTTCCATATTTTGATCAGCTAAAGTGAGAGAGAGAGAGAGAGAGAGATTTATTTGGAAGTTGAGAGCTCAAGAACAAGTAAGGATTAGGGTTCAAGCCAAAAATCCAAGGTAAGACTTGATTTCAAGGGTTCTTGCCTTCTAAATCACTTAGAACCTCTTCTAATCTCTTCTTCATCTTGGAAACCATGTTTGGTAAGCAAAATCAAGAGAGAAGAGAGAGAGGGAAGTGGCATCCTAGAGTGAGAAAGTTGAGCAATCAAGAGGTGATCTCCAAAACTTGATCCTCTTGAGTAGTATATTGTTGTTGTTGTTGTTGTTGTTGTTGTTGTGTTTGGCTTTGATTTGGTTAATTTTGTAAAATTGGGAAGATGAAACCCTATAGAAAATGTTGCCAAAATTTCCCCTAATCATGTGCAATTGATTTTTAATGGGTTAAACATGTGATTAGAGGTGTAAAGAAGGTGGTCTAGGAATTAAAATCAAGAAACTCCAATTTTTCCTTTTTATTGTGAAATTCGTCCAGCTACTGTTCACCCAGGGTAGAGCTGGAATTTTAAAATTCTGATGGTTCCATTGGATTTAGAAGGGAAAATTGTAGGGAATACAAGTGTTCATGATTTTTGGGTGCTTATGTTTAAATCTGGAAATTTATGAAGTATGGGAAGGTGCTATTTAATTTGTTTACCTAGCGGCAGTCTGATTGTGCAACGAATTTCGTTGGCAAACCAAGTCCAAATATTATGAAATTTGGAAGGATTAAAGTAGACATGTAGAGCTTTAATTTGGTGGGTAGAACATGAATTTTGGATGAGTAGATTAAGAGATATGATTTTTTAAAGTTGTGCCCAGTTTCTAGAATGCAATATGGAACAGGGAAATTTTGGCGAATTTTTGGGAAAAATGTGATAATAGTGATCAGCCTTGGGTATTTTTCCATGAAGAATACACTTAAATAGCTTCACTTAGGCTTTGGAACCAATCAATTTGGAATTTCCTAGAATTAAATATAATTTCCCAAAGTCAACTGAAAATATGACTTTTTTAGAAAACTATGAAACTGCACTATGCAGAGTTATACTATGCAAAAATTGTTGAAACTATGATTAAAAGCAGTAATAGTTCAAGTAATAACCAATTACTTGTAACTCTAATTTTTATAGGAACTAGAAATAGCCCCAGCAGGAGAAAAAATTCAGGAACAGCTGTGAGCTAAAAAAGGGGTTTAAGGTAGTGAACTTACTTCTCCTACATGTATTTGATATTTGTGCTTGTGTACTGATACATGTGATTGCTTTTCTTGATTATGTGAAACATATATGAATGATTGAAGCTCTGTTTCTATTTATGCTATGGCCCTGAGTATGTTGTTTGAAACATTGAGCACGCAGATATGTCATTGTGTTAGCATGAGTTTAAGTAAGGCAAGCATGTCATTCATTAAGCGATTATCTTGCATGCATATTGGTATTGTTTGCTACTCAGATTCTCTTGAATCTCACCCTCCCCAACCAACCATTTAGGCAGGTGTAAACAGAGAAGAGAACTACATGAGAAGAATGTAGTGGTGGAACAAAGACGAGAAGATGTCTGGATTTTATTGGAACGGATCTAGACACCCTGGTAGCCCTGGGCGGCTACATTATTTGTAATTGTTAAAGACAATCCCTATGGGGAATTAATGTAATGAAGCACTTATTATTAGTATTTTTATGCTATTTCTGTGTGCCCACTGAACTACGTGCAAGTACTTTGAAAAAGGTGAAAATAAGATAAGGGTGTTATACTAATGCAAGGAGTGATTTTCTAGGATAGAGCACGAAGTTGTTGGAAGGATATGGGAAATACAATTCAGGGAAGTTCACTTGATCATGAGCTTATATATAAAATGTTAGAGTGCCTATATGATTATTGGTCAATTTTGGGTAGTATTGAGCCTACCTTAAGAATGTGGTTGATTTTAACTCTCATTTGAATTATGGATGACATGAACTTGCAGTATTGGTATTTAATGTGTTGAAAAATATGTGAATGCTAGTGAATTTTATCATTAACCTCGTGTTCACGGTGCTTTTTTTGTGTGAAAGAGAGTTTGGATGTGATAAGCTGATTTTGGTATTTTAATGGATGCATGATACTTGTTTAATGGTGTTTGGATGAGTTTTGGGTATGGTTGTGTTGTTTATTTTGCTATTTGTGAGTCTATCAAAAATTGGCTTGGGCTAACAAGTTGTGTGATGAAGCCAATATGGTGTTTTTCTGAAGTGTTTTGCTTACTGTATCATGTGCTTCGGCAGACAAATTGTTGGTTGGAGCACATTTTCCCCATGTCAGGAAGCCTTCTCTGTGTCACTGGCTTTAGCACACATGGTGTTGGCTGAAGCCAATTGTCCATTCCAAAATAGTTTTTCTGTGTTAATGGCTTCAGCACACAAGGTGTGTGCCGAAGTCATTATATTCTTGATCAATCTGTACATGCGTTGTCTAAAAAAAATTCAAAATTAATTAATCAAAAAATATATATATATAAAACTTCTTTTCCCCTCTGCCTTTTCCTGTTATTCCAATTTTATCCCTATGAATTTGGCCTATCATTGGGCCCCAATCCATTTCTAAATTCAAATCCCTAATCCCCAAATAAGATGATATTAAAGGACCTATAAACGGCCATTTCTAAGTTTGGACATTTACAAATAAACTAAGATGCAAAGATGATATAAAGGAGGAGAAACTGCTCCCCTCATTATATTGAGCTTCAAGAACCTCCAGATAATATTAAACAAACTAAACAAACTATCTTACTCAAGAACCAGACCCACCTGTTTAGACAAAATGCCAGCTCCAAATGAGATTAGGACGATCTCCACTCTTCTTTAAAAAAAATGACAAACAAAAATAAATTTTCATAACAAGAAAAAACAAACACATCAACAACCAACTTTTGGAAAAACAAGAACAAGTAAATAAAACTTTCCTTAGAACTATCAACCAAAGGACACATATGTACATCAGATATATGTGGATATTGAGCACCTTTAAGTTAAAGTAGGGATTTAAGATTGCATTACCTCAACACCTAATCTTTTGGAAATATAAAAAACAGCAGGACAATTTAAGCCACAAAATAGGGGTTCTCATTGTCTGCCTGCAACAAAACAGACCAATCTTTTCTAAGCCATATTATCGATCGGAGACCGACGGCCTGTGTGTTGCATGGGGAGAAGCTCCTAGTCAACTTTACACTCTAAATCTCGTGTGACCCGCTCCATAATCCAATTACGTTTCACCTAGGTCAAATAATCACGATCCTAATTACATTAAAACACATTTATGATGATAGGAAAATCATAATTGGGCATAACATTTCAAATTTCAAATAATCTAATTACATTGAAATGCATTTATGATGATTGACAAATAATAATTGGAAGTAGAATTTCAAATTTCAAATAACCTAATTACATTGATACACATTTATGATGATTGACAAATAATAATTGGGAGTAGCATTTCAAATTTCAATTAACCTAATTACATTGAAACACATTTATGATGATTGGCAAATAATAATTGGGCATATCCTTTCAAATTTTAAACAAATAATAATTTCTTAGTACCGCAAATAATAATTGCTCTAAAAGGAATAATTTGGAAGGAAGAGGTCATAACATAAATTGAGGAAAGGATATTACCGCTAAAATCACCCAAAATTACCTAAATAATAATACGCTGATGAAATAAGAAAAGAAAAAAAGTATTAAATATGAGGGATACGTCCAATTAACTATTTTAAAGGCAATGGATGATTTTTTTTAATGGCAATGTTTTCTGCTTGCATCTAATATCCTACCCAAATTACCTAAATAACAATACGCTGATGAAATAAGAAAAGAAAAAAAGTATTAAATATGAGGGATACATCCAATTAATTAATTTAATGGCAATGGGTGATTTTTTTAATGGCATTTTTTTCTGCTTCTGCTTGCATCTAATATCCTTTTCCCATTGATAGATATAGAGTATGGGGTAGACAATCACAATATTCAAATTTCAAACAAATAATAATTGCTCTAATATGAATAATTTTGAAGGAAGAGGTCATGGACATAAATTGAGGAAAGGATATTACAGCTAAAATCACCCAAATCACCTAAAGGAGCCTAAAGGCCCAAAAAAAAAATATAAATCAAAGTTATCCACATTACTTAAAAAAAATATAATAAGCAAAGGGTATTAAATCACTTAAAAAAATTGGACGGATCACTTTAATTGAGAATTAAAATTATGATGTTGGACAATTCATTATAAAAATGTTCGAAAATTCATCATATACAGCCCACATACGGTTATATATCTCATAAAAAACCTCCCATCCTCATATACATCAACTCAAGCAATGGCAATCACTGCTCATGCTTTGCTCAAAGACGTTGATGATGGCAAGGAAACCTGGAGCATTATTGTTAGGGTACTTAGGAAGTGGACAATGGCAAAGAAGGCCTCACCATTTGATGTCTGGAAAATCAGTATGATATTAGTCGACAAACAAGTAAGTATCTAATGTAGTCTTCACATTCACCAATTCACTAAGTGAAAATTATGTGTTGCTTATATTTCATCTAACTATTTGCAAACAGGGTGATCGAATTGAGAGTTCAATTGTCTAGAGGGGACAAATCCGTAGGTACATTGAGGATTTAAAAGAGGGTGAGGTGTACTGATTTGAGAACTTTGAAATGTTGGCCAACAATGCTGACTACAAAACATGCTCACACCATTGGAAGATTACATTTCACGCTAACACATTTTTTCAAAAAACATGAGTTCCAAATCCCTCTTCATGCATTCAACTTTGTCCCAGTCAATAACATCACCAGCGGTGAAGCCACACATGAAGAGCTAATTGGTTAGTGTATATTTCTACCATGTTTTTTTATTCAAAACACTTTATTCTAACCTAGACAACAAATTCATCTAGATGTGAAGGGCTACCTCCAAGCATTTGGGAACTTAGTTTATCTAGGGAGAGACTTCAGCACGATGAAAAAATTGGATTTCACAATTGCAAATTATAACATACTCTCTAGATTTAACATTAATTAATTCACGCTATTAATATCTACTTTCATGTTAGTTCATTATCATCATAATCATATGATAACATGTGTAGTGAAGTACGCGTCAACTATCACTATTTGGGGAGGTTGTAGTCAAAGCCTTTGAGGACAAACTAGAATATCTGGATATGCCCACCTTAGTTGTCTTACGATTTGCTAAGATTACAAAAAAACAAAAGTATTACATGTATCACACATAATCATATGGACGGCATCAATATGTTAATACTTGATTTAGACAATAAACCCACCAAGAAGACAACTACTGTGGTTTATAGAGAAATTTTTCAAAATATCATGTAAGATTCATTTTTTTTGTTATTGAAAGTTTCTTTCAGTGATATATTTAGTAAAAAATCAAAATTGTAGTCATTTTACCTCTGCTTTATCAAATTTTATCCCCCACATGGCCTTCCATTTATTAATTTATTGACACTTTGTTGGCACACCAAGGCATAATAAATTCTCCAAAAAAATGTTCCCTCAAAATATGATATATAAGCATGATTATAATTACCCTTTATGCATTTCTAAGTTGAAAATTTAGTTTTATAGATATATAAATAAATGCATTATAGTCATAAAAAATTAATCTTGCAATGTACCATTAATCAGAATTCACGTTCTCGTGTAATGCACGGGGGTAAACACTAGTTACCTTCTAAATTTCACATATGATCATATTTAATATTACTCTATCTAGTCATTAATATATGACATATTTGCCTAATTTGATTAGATTGAGGAAATTAGTTAAGTTAGTTAATATGACATGTTTTTTCTATAACACCTTAGTTATATTTTTTTAATTCTCTCATTGCCTCTCCTCCTTAGTTATTGTTGAAAGAGCATCAACAGGGGTAAATTAAAAATTGACAAATATGCAACTTTTTCCGGTCCCTAACTCAATTTTTCATTATTCCACCTGGCCAATTTCTCACTCAAACCGACCAAATATTTAGTCCTAAGTCCTTCATAAGGGCACTAATGATTTTATATGTCCTAAGAAAAAAAAAGATGTTACAATATGTACATTAACAGATCTGCTAAAACATGCTATTGGTTGTACTGGGTCGGATATGACCTTACCTAGATTGCTAAAATCCTTTAAGCATATTTCTCTATCCTTGATACTCCCTCCCGTGTTTAATGTACGACGTAATTGAAGAGTTAATTTTGGCTCTAAATGCAATACCTATTTTTTTATATTTGTCAATTTTTTTCTAATTTACCTCTATTGATATTTCCCCAATAATAATCAAGTAGGAGTAAGAGGGAGGGAATTAAGTAAGTTGATTAGAGTGTTTTAGGAAAAAAAATGTCATTTTACCTAACTTTACTAAATTCCTTAATCTAAGCAAATTAGATAAATATGTATTACGTTAAGGACCAAAGGAAGTATCACATTAGGATAAACAATCTGCCAAATGGTTGGCTGCTGCTACCTCAAGGGAGATGGAGCATGTATGTTGAGATTTATGGAAGGCCAATTGATATACGAAAAGGAATAAACAATTGAAAATGAGTGATAATAAATAAGTATGATGTTAGAGATATGATATTTTTTAAGTAGAAAAGATAATAATAAAAAATTCACAAAAGATTATATAGAAACTTGAGTCATAATATATATCAACAATCTCCAATCAAGTTCTGCGAATGTAAATTTTGATATTTATACATTTCACCTTATTCTTCCTAATTGACAGATTCTTTTATATTCCCTCCGGCTCTTAATATAAGACATCTTTACCTAATTTGATTATATTAAGAGAGTTAGTTAAGTTGGTTAATATAATATGTATTTTCTAAAACACCCTAATCGTCTTCCTTAATTCCCCTCTTCCCTCTCCTCTTTGATTATTGTTGACAGAGCATTAATAGGGGTAAATTTGGAAAAGATTGACAAATATAAACGGTATCTTATATTTAGAACCAAGACCCAAATATATCTTCTATTAACAAAATTTACACAATTGTGAAGGAGAAAACGGCACCACTATATGTTTTATTTTTTAAATTTACATCAAGTTTCAGTTAAATAAGACTAATGATATTAAGATTAAGAGACTAAAAATATATTTTATAAACTTATGTGACTAACTAAAATTTGAGGTAAACTTCCAAAGGTATACTTTAGTCAAGTAATTTTGCTAATCCAACTAGCTTATCAAAATAAGGTAAACTGATTTTTTTTTCCCCAACACATCACAATCTTTCCCCAAGGTTCCCCCTGTAACTCTCCATATTTAATTAACCAAAATCACTTTATTCTCAGTCAATTAAATAATTTTATTTTGATATTTTGTGTCTCCTATTTTTTATTAAATTTATATATAAATATTACCTTCTTTCATTTTTCTGTTTAATACACACTTATATAAAATACACGCATACACATGTGTGTGTTTTTTAATTTCGTGAGAAAAGTGATATATAGTTGGTCATACCAAGGAAGTAGGGAAAATATCAATTAGCCCATATGGAAGCAATTTTATTTCAATGGACCCCCAAAATATTATGAAATTTCACTACAACCCATAAGTCAAAATGAAATTAAGTGTTCTGGGTGAAAAAGACAATGATGCCCTTGCTTTATTTTTTGAATTTATTTATTTGTTTTGTAAATGCCCATATTTGTCTTGTAAATTTCTTTATTTATCTTGTGAATGACTAAAATTTTAAACTCCCTGGATTCTTTTAAATCCATTTATTTGTCTTATGAATTTTTTTATTTCTCTTGTAAATGGCCAAAATGTTTTTTTTTTGGATCCCTTTATTTATCTTATAAATGTCCATTTTTGTCTTGTAAATGCTCTTATGAAAAAAAAATAAAGGGCATTATTATCTTTCCACTGACAAAACTTAATTTTATTTTAATCTAGGGATACAATGAAATTTCAGAATCTCTTAGAGGTTTACTAAAATAAAATTGTGTCTATGGGGTTAAGTGAAATTTTCCCAAAAAGGATAATATATGGTTGGTTCGATTTTTTAACTCATTCATATGGCATGCATAACAGGTATTAGGTAACGTTTTCCTTCATGCTTTTGTTTACATTTCAACTATTTGTATGATAGTTTCTTATATATAGGGCTGCTGAAAGATATACCAATAGCAATATTTTTAAAGTTAGATAGGACGTCAAACTAAAAAGGCTAGTGTGTCACAGTTAAAATGTTCTTAGATCAGTGGCATAAAAATTGAATTAAAAAACAATGTTATATACCTATATAATATTATATGGGTAAACATAAAGTATGAAAGTTAAATAAATTTTAAAAAATTATATTGTTTGACTGTATGGTTGACCATGGCTCAATAAGTCATAATTAGATTATTATTACTATTATAGAAGCAGTGATGCTTTGGCCCATCTAGCTAACCAAACCAACCAGAGGAAAGGTGACTTGGGATGATCCGGTGTG
Source organism: Inga laurina (assembly GCA_963855925.1). Taxonomy (NCBI): domain Eukaryota; kingdom Viridiplantae; phylum Streptophyta; class Magnoliopsida; order Fabales; family Fabaceae; genus Inga; species Inga laurina. The sequence goes on from OY979704.1 coordinate 27,413,205, forward strand.
ACTTGGGTGATCGGGTAACCCAATCGTAAGTTGGATAAGGGTGAGTTATTGGGCATCGAAAGTTTAGCTTTATATGACAAGCATGGCATCTTATTGGTTTTAGATGTTTGAATATGAAACATCCTACTGTTGAAAAAAAAAAAAAAAAGAAACATCCTACAGAACTATCAATGAAATGAGCTACTTCAATTTGGGATTGGTTTTAGATGTTTGAATATGAAACATCCTACAGAACTATCAATGAAATGAGCTATTTCAATTTGGGTTGACATTCATAACACATCCCATCTAGACCTACATAGAGAATATATACTTTTATTTTTTTAAAAAAATATAATATATAAGTATAAAAAACAGAATATTTAAATATGATAATGCACAGATACTTGAACTCACCTTATTTTGGATTTAATCAGAATAATTTAAATTTAAATATTATTCTTGATAGAATCAACTTATTTTAAATAATTTTAAGCTGCGTGAAATATAGATTTAAGATGAATTTTGTTTTATTGAACAACAGTATTTTTACAAAGCTTACAACCTCTCAAAACAAAATCTTAAAACTTGCAAAATCACCTTTGAAGCAAGAAAATAATACCATGATAATTTTACAAAATATCGAGTTTGGGCCAATGAACTCATTCATTGATTTACGTGTGATATAAAAAATAAATATAATTATATTTTTCATCTGTAGGGAGATGGTCAAAGATTGACAAAGGTGGTGCATGGTTGGGCTTTGTTGCAAGTAGAGGCTAAAAGAATAATAATATCACTGATTATATGATTTGTTTTGCATGAAAATTTAAAAAGAGTTAAATATTCTGAAAATTAGGTGTAGGGGCTGATTATGAATTTTGATTGCAAAAAAGGGCGGACACGAATAAAAGAATGTGGATGGGCATGAAAAAACATGTTAGCAGTAGTTGTTTCTTATTAAAAAAAAAAGAGTAAAATACATTCACTACCCCTCTGTTTTACCTAAATTACACAAACATCCCCTCTATTTTGAAAATGCATATAGACCTCCCTTGAAATTAAAATGCAAGTTACAGAAACCTCCCTTACGTATTTAATATTTCATTTCCATCCACCCAACCGTTAGTTGACCGTTAAATTTGACTATTAAACATTTACTTTGACCAAAATACCCCTTTTTCAACAAATAAATAAGCATTATATTTGCCTAAAAATAAATTTTTATATTAAAAAATAATTCTAATACATGTATGTTCAAAATTTCCAATATATTATAAAATTTTTTAATTTTTATTATATTATAAAATTTTTTAATTTTTATCATATTTATTGAAACTTATTTATTTAGTATTCTTTTAAATGACTGAAAAATATGCCATTCAAATGAAAGGAAAAAAAATATGTTTTATTCACGATATGTTATTAATAATATAAATTTGATCCAGTACATAACTTATATTAATTTTAGATTTTAATTTTTTAAATACATTTTTTACACAAACATTTATAAACATGTTTATTTTAGTATGCATCTATTAATAAGATTAATCATATTTTAATTAAGTTTTCTATGTCTACATTAATTAAATTAATTAAGTATTTATCTTAATATGAAACAAATATAACATATAACTATTTTCAAAAGTACAAAATAAGTTAAGAAAAAGAAAAAGAAACTCTTAAATTACTTAAACAATTTTAGTCAAAATTAGGAATTAGTAACTATGAAGGATAAATTAGTAAATAAAATTTATTTTAATATAAATTTTAATTAAAAAATAAAAATCCTTAACGGAGTTAACGGTTTGGACTTAAATGTATGTTTTTAAAATAGAGGGGAGGTCCGTGTAATTAAGGCAAAACACAAGGGAGGTTAGAGTATTTTACTCAAAAAAAAAAAGATAAATCAACAAAAAAAATTGAAAGAACTTCTAAATGTATTTTGTCATAATCTGGATTTAAAGCCGAAAAGTTCAAGAATTAGTATGAATTAAATAGGCTACCAAGCCTAATTGGGCAAGGGTCTCGAAAGATAGAATGATTCCCAGGGACCATGTAATATTTGGCCTTCTCGATTAAAGGTTAAACACATAATCAAGGGTTATGTAAAGGCCAAATAAAATAGTAGAGTTTTCAAAGTAACATGGAATATTTGTTGTCCCGGGTTTGGGCAAAAGCGTAATTTCTAGAAATTACAGGTGAGAGGGTAATTTTGTATATTATGCCTGAAATTTCATGAAAAATCCCCGGAAACACAAGAAGTTAGAGAATAATTCACTTGAATATATTTGATGTTTAATTGAGGTATAAATAAGAAAACTACCTCAAAAACGAATTTTAAAGAATTATTAGAATTTTGGTTAATTAAGGGATAATTAGCCAAATTCAATTATGAAAAATTCCTGGAGGCCTCAAATAATTGGAAAAAATAAGGAGAATTTATTTTAAGGTTAATGTGACCTTATAAAAATGGCTTCATACCCTAGAAATGGAAATTTTACCCCTAAAGAATATTTTATAGGCATTTTATCCATGAATAAGGTAATTTATTGGAAATTATGAAAAAAAAATAGTTAAGGACCAAATTTAAGCTGGGAAAAATTAGGGAATTACTTCCTAATAAATGTGAATTTTTGATGATATCACATTAGTTATATGATGAAAGAATCTCCAAAAGGCAATTGTAAGTGATTAAACTCACTTAAACGAAGAATCAAGCTTGGGCAAAGTATTTAGCTCAGGGGAGGAAAAGTATGTGGTCTCTTAAGAGGCCAAGTGGCGTGCTCAAGATGAAGAAAAATAGCAAGATGAAATTTCAATAGAATTTTAATAGTACTAGTGCAAATTTTATAAAAATAGTTATGATTTTTTGAAGTTGAACCACAAAGCTAGAAATTCGAAAAGGAATAGTAACTCGAGGATAAAAATGTGAATTTTGATTTATGGGCTTCAATTAATGAATCTTCTGAACCATAGTGCTTCCAAATGAATTGTAAGGGTGGTAAAATAATGGATGTAACATTTTAGTATCACAGCAGAGGTTTTGGCATTGGATAGAATGCTCTGCTCATTGATCTGTTACTAGTCTACATAATAATGATTATAATAGATTTTAGATGACTTGTTTGTAAGATTTTCCTTGGAAAATGAGCACAAAATTGAGGCAAGAGGATAAGTCGGAGCGAAGGTTCAGACAAAGCCTGTAACAAAGTAAGAAATGGCTTATGCAACAGTGATCCAATGAAAGACATGAGTTTGAGGTGATTGCTCTAGAAGAACTTACTCTTGTTTAGTCTGATCATGTTTGATGATATTCAGTGCTCTGTGCATAGTTGATGATGTGCTAGATGCCTAACTGAAATGCTTGCTCAGCAAAAATGTTGAAAGGTTTGTGTATGCTGAGTATCGTGATTGTAGGCTTATTAACAAAGGTATGACCGTATGAATAAAAATGGTCAAAGAAATGAATTGTTAGAAAGAATACGACGAGTTAGGCAATTCTAAAAAAAAAATCCTTAGGATAGATAATGAAGGGATGATTTGACCGTGTCTTTACGTTTTGGGGTCAAATACAAAATTTTAAATCCAAGAATTGCAATATAATGCAATACTCAGGTCGTTCTCTCTTTTCTCGAGGAGCCTTTAATTGAATCATAGGTAATACTAAATGTCATGCAAAAGCAAATTCAATGAAACAAGGTAAAATTGATTTTTGGGTTTTTCTTGTTAAAAGAAAAATAAAAGAAAATACAATTAAATGTATAAATAAACACACCACTCAAATTAATTTTAATCATAGGCAAAGTATATATATAAATCCTACAACACAAATTTAATCACACAAATTTTATTTACACATTACAAACAATTATCAAGTTTCACACAAAAACAAAAATACATAAATAGGAAACAAAACTAAATCAAACAAGAAGAAATAATAGAACAATAACTCCCCTGTGAAGTTTCACGTGCGTTCTTGGAGTCAAAGATTGCAATATGGATGATGATGTCAGCATGCATTAATCCAATACGTATTGATAATGAAAATGCATTTCTCATTCGCAGATCCTCAAACTCGTGGCTCCAGGTGGTGTAACTCGAAATTTCAGCTGCCTCAGTTTCTGCAACTCGGATTGGTGGTTGATGATCAAGAGCTCGCCGGAATTGAGGAAGAGAGTGATGAGAGGTCGCCAGAAATGGGGGCCGAAAAACTGCAAAACTTCACCGGAAAATTGGAAACCACACGGGAGTCACAGAAAAACCGATGAAAAATGATGATGCGGTATTTGCATGATGAAAGGACGATGGTAGGAAGAAAATAAGACAATGGAGGAGAAAATGGGTCACAAGAAATTGAAAATCGCCGGAAAACTAGAATAGTTCATTGGAAAATGCAAAACTTGCTGAATTATCACAGAGAGGAGATGAGGGTGCTGCACTGGTAGTTTTCGATGGCTTTTGGTGGAGAAAACAGAGAAAACCGAAGGTGATGGTGGTTGGGATGAAAATGAAGAGAAGGTGGTGGTGGTGTTAATAACAGAGGAAGAAGAAAGGAAAGAAAATGATGTAGGTGGTGAAACGGAGCATAGGAAAATGCCAGAGGCTAGTAAAGGTGAATGGTGGTGATGAAGGGAAAAGGTTGGTGGTGACCTCATTCTTACTTCGTCTCCCCGTTCTGCAGTACCTAGGCAAAAGAAAATAGAAGACGGAAAACTAAAGAAGGAAGAGCTGCAGGTTTTCTCGATGCCCTCATGGTGGTGAAGATGGGGTATATATAGTGAGATTGCTGCCATCCATTTCCCTTCACCAACCATAGCCACTACTATTTGTTAGGTGCTGCCATCGTTGATTGCAATCTGAAAGCAAGCTGCAACACAAATCTTTCTGTGATATGCGCGCATGTAATTTCTACATATTCCAGAAGCTCACATGACAAAACCTCCCAGATTTTGCTTTTCTATCGGTTTGAATGTTGAATTTGTGGCTTGGGTCTTGTTCTGTAATTTTCCCCAGTAAATTTTCTTCATGAAAAAGCTGATGGGTACTTTTCTGTAATTTTCTCTAGCCCTTTTCTATAATTTTCCTTGTCTTCAAAATATTAATTCAGACTCCAAAAATCACCAATTGTGTCCCAAAGCACTACAATGCAAAATTAATCACACGGTAGTATTAAAAGTTCAAGAGATCATATGTATAAATATTTAATAATTATGGCCATTTTACCCTTTTATTACAATTAATTCAATACAAATGCCTCTAATTAAAATGAGTGCTTAATCATGCGATAATGCCCTGAAAAATACATTAAGAGTCCCTATTTAATTAATTAAAACTATATAAAATTATGGTTAAATCAACTTCCCCACACTTAGACCTTTGTACTCCTGAACGAAGGAAATTAAATACAAGACTCCAAATCCAAATCATCAACGCATTGAAAGGTGAGCAATTTCATAATTAGAAAGCAATAGATCAATTAATCATATCCTTCAAGCCAACATTAGTTATTGTTAATTGATGCAAAGAAATTAGTTAACGGCACAAAATTTAGATGAAGCACAAGAGACTCTCAGGGTATTATTGTTTCACTCATCTCACCTCATTGGGATAATTTCACTCTAGTTCACTCAATGAACAACTTACCATAGGCTTGTAACAACTCTAACATCTCCACTACTAATAGCAATTAATGGAATGAATCAAGAGGACTTCAAAGGGTTGTAATGATGGATGAAGGCTGAATGGAATGAAGAAAATAAATAGTTGATATGCAAGTCAAAATTGTTGAACAAGTTCATAGTAACTAATTAACTTTAATAACTATTGCCAATTTTTTTCTTAATTCACGAACAGATGCCTTTTATTCACCTTCTTCTCTCTCTCTTTTTTTAACTGCTTTTTTTTTTTTTTTTTGCATTTCAAATTACTCAATTGTCTATCAGCAATTTACTTTGATTTTAGAATGCCATGAACACTATGAATAAATGACTTGCATACAACATAGGAATGGCTCAAAATGGGTAACAAAAAGGTGATAAATAAGGGTTTGTGTTTTGGTGAATGTGTTTAAAATGAATGCCTCTTTCATTTTCATCACACTAATGCAAATGCCGTTTTGAAGAAGAGTTAAAACAAGTTCTAGAAGATGAAAAATAAGTGAACATGCACACATGAAAAGAATTTAAGGTCCAAATAACCTTCCAACAAGGTTTTTGTCTAATGCTTCTTCTAACATAATTAATTGCATAGGAAACTAACCACAAAACATCCTCTTAACTTCTAGTGCTAACCTTACAAACACAATTAATAAAAACATTGCAATCAATTATAATCATGCTCAAATATTAAACATACTAATGATACAAAAAACTGTTTTTTTTAACTATATAATTTTTTTTTTTCAAAACAAGGAGTAAACAAGAATCCAATTGTGGGTTCATTTCTTTTCCCATTCACTTGAAAACAAAATATGGTTTGTTAAAAAAATTGCCAAAAACTAGATCTCATGGAAGCTCAAAAAAAATTTCTTGCAAATTACATGTCCAAAATGGCAAATGCGACCCTTTACCATTTATGTCATGCTTCAAAGCAATTCATTCTTGAAAAAATTTTGAAAAATTTTCTAGTTTAAGGCATTTTCACATTTAAAATCAACCATTGGGATTCAAAATGTATTTCCCTCCCCCACACTTAATCAACACATTGTCCTCAATGTGTAAAGCAGGTTGAAATTAAAGGAACAATGGTAATTAAGTGCACACACAAAGGAAGAACAAAAGAAAAAAAATTACACAAATTTTTTTTTAAACTACACTACTTCTACTAGAATGCCCTTCCCCCACACTTATCTCAAGCAATCAATAAAGCATACAAAATAACTTATGAAAGATCATTGAAAGCAAAAGATAGTGAAAGGAGAAGAAGCAACCTGGCCTCAAGTAGGCTTTAATGGTGAATCACAGTAGAGCTTGAGCAGGTGTCTATTGACTTGGAACTCTTTTCCAGCAGTCTTATCAAGTAGCTCTACCATGCCAAATGAATGCACTTTGGTGACGGTGAAAGGCCCATACCATTTATCTTTAAGCTTCCCACTTAACAACTTGAATTGGGCCTTGTACAACAGCACATGGTCACCTACTTTGAAATCCTTTCTCAAGATCTTCTTATCATGCAGCAACTTGGTCTTCTCTTTGTAAATGCGAGAGCTCTCATAAGCATCCAGTCGCATTTCTTCAAGTTCTTGTAGTTGCAATTTCCTTTCCCAGCCTGTCTCTTCTATATCCATGTTGCACATTTTCACAGCCCAATAGGTTTTGTGCTCCAATTCCACTGGAATATGACAAGCCTTTCCATGGATAAGTCGGTAAGGAGACATTCCTATTGGTGTCTTAAAAGCAGTTCTATAGGCCCATAGTGCTTCCTCCAACCTTAAGCTCCAATCCTTCCTTGAAGGCTTGACTATCTTTTCTAGAATCTGTTTGATCTCTCGGTTGGATACTTCTGCTTGCCCATTTGTTTGTGGATGGTAAGGGGTAGAAGTTTTGTGAGTCACCCCAAGCTTTACAAGTAAGTTATCAATAACCTTATTGCAAAAGTGGGTTCCTCTATCACTTACTATAGCCCGCAGTACTCCAAATCTGCAAAAGATACAAGACTTGAGAAACTTGGAAACTGTTTGGGCATCATCCTTCCTAGTAGGAATAGCTTTGATCCATCTAGCTATAGCCTGATAAGGGTGGAAAAGGGCCCATAAAGTCTATACCCCATACATCAAATATCTCACAAAAAAGCATAGGTTGTTGTGGCATCTCGTGCCGTTTTCCTAGCCCCCCAAATCTTTGTCATTTATCACATACCTTACAATATGAGTATGAATCTTTGAAAAGGGTGGGCCAGTAAAACCCAGCATCTAATACTTTCCTAGATGTCTTCTTGGCACTAAAGTGTCCACCACAAATCATAGAGTGGCAAGCGGACAATATGCCCTTAGTTTCAGTCTCTGGAACACATCTCCTAATAACTTGATCATTGTATAGTCTCCAAAAATAGGGCTCATCCCAAATGTAGTGTTCGGATTCTCGTCTAAGTTTCTGAGCCTGAAAGGAAGATATATGCTCAGGGATGAGACCGGTCACAATATAGTTGACAAGACTAGCAAACCAAGGAACATAAACAGAGATAGACATTAGGGATGCATCAGGAAAGTTATCACAAACAAGATCAGAGTCAAGTACTCCCCTTGTGCCATCCGGTAGTCTACTCAAGTGATCCGCTACAAGGTTTGCTATTCCAGGCCTATCCTTAATACTAATGTCAAACTCTTGTAGCAGTAACATCCATCTAATAAGCCTTGGCTTGGATTGAGGCTTGGTGAAGAGAAACTTCACAGCTGCATGATTTGTATACACAACCACTTTGGAATTGATTAAATATTGTCTGAACTTATCTAATGCAAATATCACAGCAAACAGTTCTTTTTCAGTGGTAGTGTAATTCCTTTGTGCACTATCCAGGGTTTTGGATGCGTAAGCAATCACATGGAACAACTTGTTATGCTTTTGCCCTAGCATGACCCCCACAGTAGAATTGGAGGCATCGCATGCTAGTTCAAAAGGTAATGTCCAATCTGGTGCACTCAGAATAGGGGGCAAAATCAAGTGTGATTTTAATTCATCAAATGCTTGTTTACATAAATCATCAAAGATGAAATCAACATTCTTTTGCAATAATTTGGATAATGGTAGAGCTATCTTACTGAAATCTTTTATGAATTGTCGGTAAAAACCCACATGCCCTAAGAAAGAACGAAGCGTTTTAACATTAGTGGGGTAGGGCAAGGAGGAAATTACCTCAATTTTAGCTCTATCAACTTCAATGCCCTTGCTAGATATCAAGTGACCAAGTACTATTCCTTGATCAACCATGAAATGGCATTTCTCATAATTCAAAATTAAATTTTTGGCGATGCATCTAGCAAGAACCTTGTCCAAACTATCTAAACAAATATCAAATGAATTGCCATACACTGTAAAATCATCCATAAAAACTTCCATACAATTTTCTAGGAAATCGCTGAACAGTGACATCATACAACGTTGGAAGGTGCCAGGTGCATTGCACAATCCAAACGGCATTCTCCTATACGCATAGGTACCAAATGGACAAGTAAAGGTGGTCTTTTCTTGATCTTCAGGAGCCACTGGGATCTGAAAATATCCTGAATAACCATCTAAAAAATAATAGTGACTCTTACCTGCCAACCTTTCAAGCCTCTGATCAATGAAAGGCAGGGGAAAATGATCTTTCCTAGAGGCTTCATTCAATTTCTTGTAATCTATGCATACTCGCCAAGCATTTTACACCCTGGTAGGTATTAATTCATTATTTTCATTTTTTATCACAGTGATCCCACTCTTCTTAGGTACAACTTGTACTGGACTAACCCATTCACTATCAGATATTGGGTAGATGATACCTGCACTCAATAATTTTGTCACTTCTTTCTTGACCACATCTAGAATAAGGGGGTTGAGTCACCGTTGAGGCTGGCTAAGAGGTTTGGATTCCTCATGCAAGAGGATCCGATGGGTACAAACAGCAGTATTGATTCCAGGAATATCAGCTGAAGTCCAACCTATAGCTTTTCGATTTTTACTCAAAACATCAAGCAATCTCTCCTCCTCACTCACAGATAAAGAATTTGAAATAATCACAGGCAATTTCCCATTAGCAGCAAGGAAAGCATATTTCAAATTAAGGGGGAGAGGTTTAAGCTCTAATTCAGGAGGTTAAACAATAGAGGGAATTAGTGTAGGAAGATTAAGGGTAGTGAAAATACTCCCTTTTTCAGACTTAGAAGATGCATGACTTGTGCTAAGCTTCGTAGATTTTACCAATTGAGCATTGGTCTTCCCAAGTATTGAACCAACATTTGGTTGGTCTACAGCAGCAACAGGCTTGGGGAAAGCAGCTTCCTTCATACCTACTTCACAAGAAGTGATTAGTTCATTCAAAAATCGTAAGGTATGAGGAGTAATCTTTGTTCGAGGCTTAGATGATGAGTTAAGAAGTGGCCCTTTAACCATATTGCATTTAGCATCAATATGAGTCACACAAGAGGAGGTCTTGATTGGCGTAAGGGCTATCTCATGCAAAGTGTCCATGTCTTGATTACCAACCTCGCATTCAGACTCTTTAGCTGGTTTATGACCTAAAATATTGGCAAGTATACCTTCCTCACAAGCATCATCACTAAAGCATGAATTATCAAATGAGTTAAGTTCCCATGAATCAAGAGAAGTAAGAGAAAAATCACTTAGGGAAGATAACCAACAATCAATCATTGATGAGTTAAGATTGGAAATATCACTCCCCTGTGAATCAAAATTATCAACAGAAGAAGGAGGAGAGATTTTATCATCACATGAATCCAATGCAATGCCACAATTAAGATCACAATTATCAGTGTACAAGTTGAGCTCACATTCATTAACCATATCATCAAATGCTAAGTCAATCAAATTCACACCTAATAAAGAGCAATCTTCAAAAGGGTGTTTCATGGCTTCATACATATTGAAACTTAGCTTATGGTTACCCACTTCCATGGTAATTGAACCATGTTTCATGTCTATCAAGGTACTGGTTGTCATCATAAAGGGTCTCCCTAAGATAAGGGTGGATTCACTAGGTTCTTGAGACATGTCTAACACATAGAAATCAGCCGGAAAAACTAAATCCTTGACTTTGACATGTAAATCTTCAATGATACCTTGCGGTTGCCTAATGCTTTTATCAGCTAGTTGGAGAACCACAGTAGTTCTCTTAAGTTCCTTGACACCAAGAGACTTAAAAATGGAACTAGGCATGACATTAATGGCTGCACCTAAGTCTAACAAGGCTTGGGCTACATTTACATTACCTATGGTACAAGGTATAGTGAATGAGCCACGATCCTTGCATTTATCAGGGATTTGAGGTTTGAATAGGGCACACACATTAGAGCTAACTTGAACTCTCTTATTAGGCTTGAATTTCCTCTTATTTGTGCAAAGGTCTTTAAGGAATTTGCAATAACTGGGCATAGACTTGACCAATTGGAAGAAAGGAACATTGATATGTAGCTTACTAAACAAGTCATACATTTCTTTCTCAGTTTGTTCATCATGCATTTTCTTGCCTTGAAAGTAAGCTTTAGGGAAAGGGAGTTGAGAAATTTTTACCTCTTTACCAGTAGCATTGGAAAAGCTGCCATGCTTGCTTGTCTCACCTTCCTCAAAAGTGCTTCTCTCCTTGGAGCCAACCTCTCTCAGAAGTGGTTGTTGTTCCACTTGAGGTTGTTTAGCTGCTTTGTCCTTCTTCCTTTCAAGAATAGCCTTCTCTTTAGAGCTTTCAGGATTTGGAAACTTCATTGGGCTCGAAGGTGGACTTTCAACTTCTATTCCTCATCTACTTCATTGTCTATCTCTTCAGGAAAGTGTACCTTTTTACCACTTCTTAGTTTAATAGCATTTAGGGACTTAGGATTGATGACTGTGTTTGAAGGAATAGACCCACCAGTCTTAGCATGCACATCACTCAAGGAATTGGAGAATTGGGTTAAATGAGATTGAACTGTGTTGTTTTTCAACTCCAACTCTTCAAACTTCTTGTATATATAAGCCATTTGAGTACTTTCACTTGCCCTGTCATTGTGTAGCTTTTGTAGAGATACGTTGATAGAGGAGAATTGACCCTGATTCAGAGCTTTTTCTTCCATCATCCGGTTATCAATGCTAGCAATTTGAGCAGCCAAGCTCTTTAATAATTAATTGGTTTCATCGCCTTTGGATTCTTGAATAGGCACCATTTGTCCACGATTTGACCCATATGGTTGGACTTGATAAGATGAACCTTCTTGATTCCTCCAACCAAAATTAGGATTAGGTCTTCTGTTTTCATTGTAGGTGGTGGTGTTAGAGTCCCATCTTTGTTGATTAGGCCTTCCTTGATACATAGCATTGACTTCGTCATGAGGATTAGGGCATAGGCTTGTAATGTGCATCATTGAACTGCAATTATCGCAACTGGGTGCAACAAGAGCTTGTGAAGCAAGACAATGAGTTACTTGTAGGGTACTTAGATGTTGAAGTTCAGCGGTGACAAGAGAAAGCTGCGAAGTGGGTGTATCCATCTTAGACTCAAGTGTGATCATCCTTTGGTTAGATCCGATATCACAGACACTTCTGATCTCTCTTACATTGTATTGTTGAGTCTTTTGGGCTCTCATTTTAATTTGAGCCCATGCTTCCTCTGCAGTGCAATCTTCTAAGGAACCCCCAGCTGAAGCATCTAGAATACCCTTTTCATTAGGTAAAAGACCATCATGAAAGTATTGGATTAATTGCTCATTGCTGATTTGATGGTGTGGGCACTTAGCCAAAAGCTCCTGAAAGCTGCTTCAATACTCATAAAAAGACTCTGAGGGGTCTTGTTTGATAGAGTAAATCTCCTTCTTGAGCTCAGCAATCCTTGCAGTGGGAAAGTACTTTTCCAAGAAGGCTTTTTTTAGATTTCCCCATGAATGAAGAGCGTCATTAACCTGCCTTGGTAGCATCATATACCACTCTTTCGCCTTCCCTTCCAAGGTGAAGTAAAACACCTTCAGTTGAACATCTTCTAGGCGAGCACCGACATGCTTCATATTTGAGCAAGGCACGTGTAATGCATTGAGGTGGTTGTAAGGGTTTTCCTTCTCAAGTCCATGAAAACGAGGTAGTGAGGCAAGCAAAGGTCCCTTAAGCTCGAAATTGACATTAAGGTTAGGGCATGCGTCACTAAAAGGATCAATAGTGACGTATGATCTTGTCACATCCCTGATAGTTCTTCTCCTTGGTTGTCCTTCACCATTATTTGCCATAGTGGTATCAAAAATGACTCCCCGGCAATGGCGCCATTGATTTGACCGTGTCTTTGCGTCTTGGGGTCAAATACAAAATTTTAAATCCAAGAATTGCAATATAGTGCAATACTCAGGTCGTTCTCTCTTTTCTCGAGGAGCCTTTAATTGAATCCTAGGTAATACTAAATGTCATGCAAAAGCAAATTCAATGAAACAAGGTAAAATTGATTTTTGGGTTTTTCTTGTTAAAAGAAAAATAAAAGAAAATACAATTAAATGTATAAATAAACACACCACTCAAATTAATTTTAATCATAGGCAAAGTATATATATAAATCCCACAACACAAATTTAATTTACACATTACAAACAATTATCAAGTTTCACACAAAAACAAAACTAAATCAAAAGTTTCACATCCGTTCTTGGAGTCAAAGATTGCAATATGGATGATGATAACAGCATGCATGGATGATGATGTCAGCATGCATTAATCCAACATGTATTGATAATGAAAACGCATTTCTCATTCGCAGATCCTCAAACTCGTGGCTCCAGGTGCTGTAACTCAAAATTTCATCTGCCTCAGTTTCTGCAACTCGGACTGGTGGTTGATGATGAAGAGCTCACCGGAATTGAGAAAGAGAGTGATGAGAGGTCGCCGGAAATGGGGGCCGGAAAATTGCAAAACTTCACTGGAAAATTGGAAACCACACGGGAGTCACACAAAAACCGATGAAAAATGATGATGCGGTATTTGCATGATGAAAGGACGATGGTAGGAAGAAAATAAGACACAACGGAGGAGAAAATGGGTCACAAGAAATTGAAAATCGCCGGAAGTGGGGGCCGGAAAACTAGAATAGTTCATCGGAAAATGCAAAACTTGCTGAATTATCACAGAGAGGAGATGAGGGTGCTGCACTGGTAGTTTTCGATGGCTTTTGGTGGAGAAAACAGAGAAAACCGAAGGTGATGGTGGTTGGGATGAAAATGAAGAGAAGGTGATGGTGGTGTTAATAACAGAGGAAGAAGAAAGGAAAGAAAATGATGTAGGTGGTGAAACGGAGCAGAGGAAAATGCCAGAGGCTAGTAAAGGTGAATGGTGGTGATGAAGGGAAGAGGTTGGTGGTGAGAGTGGTGACCTCATTCTTACTTCATCTCCCCGTTCTGCAGTACCTAGGCAAAAGAAAATGGAAGACGGAAAACTAAAGAAGGAAGAGCTGCAGGTTTTCTCGATGCCCTCATGGTGGTAAAGATGGGGTATATATAGTGAGATTGCCGCCATCCATTTCCCTTCATCAACCATAGCCACTACTGATTGTTAGGTGTAGCTATCGTTGATTGCAATCTGAAAGCAAGCTGCAACACAAATCTTTCCGTGATATGCGCGCATGTAATTTCTACATATTCCAGAAGCTCACATGACAAAACCCCCCCAGATTTTGCTTTTCTATCGGTTTGAATGTTGAATTTGTGGCTTGGGTCTTGTTCTATAATTTTCCCCAGTAAATTTTCTTCATGAAAAAGCTAATGGGTACTTTTCTGTAATTTTTTCTGGCCCTTTTCTTTAATTTTCCTTGTCTTCAAAATATTAATTCAGACTCCAAAAATCACCAATTGTGTCCCAAAGCACTGCAATGCAAAATTAATCACAAGGTAGTATTAATAGTTCAAGAGATCATATGTATAAATATTTAATAATTATGGCCATTTTACCCTTTTATTACAATTAATTCAATACAAATGCCTCTAATTAAAATGAGTGCTTAATCATGCGATAATGCCCTGAAAAATACATTAAGAGTCCCTATTTAATTAATTAAAAATATATAAAATTATGGTTAAATCAAGGGAACTAGACAAAGATGTGTTAAGATGTAGTGACTATTTGGGAGTCATACCCTAGCCTCGAAGCTATGACTTTAGCATGCATGTATATGGCTTCCTAGTTTGTTCTCTTTTCCTGGGCATAGTCACTATTTCAATGTATAATGTATAGTAAATGAAGTTCAGTGCTCATGAGAATCGGTGTGTGTAAAATAGTCACATAGAGCTTTCCAAAAAGTCCTAAATCATGTATATTAGATGTTTGACCGATGAGTTATGATATTTTGAATTAAAGATGCAGGATCTGTCTAAAAACATAGCTGGTTTAGAAATTCAATGAATGGTATCACATGGACAATATCAGGCTAGAATGATTTTTTTATCATGTAAAGAACTTCAAAAGAATTCAAAATAATTTTAGAGCACCCTCATATGATATTTCTAGAATTAGTTATGAAAGTTAGACCAAAAATCTGTACAGACGAATAGAATAGTAACCCAACAATAAAGATGCAAGTTTCTATTTATGGGTTTTGTTATTAATTCGCCGAAACCATAGTGCTTTCATTTGCGTAATAACAGTGAGGAAATGACGGATGTTACATTTTTCATAAATAGGAACAAGCCGAATGCACTAGTTGTTTATTATAAAAACAAAACAGAGGGAGAATTAACTTTTGGCGCCAATTGTGGACACCTCCTGTGCTGAAAGTAATTACTTTTATTCTAAAAATTACCCTTATTTTTTTTTAAAAAAAAACATTGGTTGTCAACATAACCGGGGTTAAAATTCACCCTTTTTACACTAGTTGATTGTGTTGAAAGTCACATTTAATAAATGTTGAAAGTATTTTCTGAAGTAACACATTAGTGCTCCTTGCATAATATTATCCAATAAAAAAAATTGAATTCGAACCTTTAAAATAAAATAAAGGAAAAAAAGTGATCGAGGCTTGCAATAAATTATCTAGGCCATAACAATTTTAATCATTGTTTAATTATAAAATATTTCTTCTATTTTCAAAATTGACATTAACTTTAAATGTGGCATTATTTATAAAAATAAGAAATAGTGTAGCTTTTACCATGTGTCATGTAAAAGATATGTTAGGTAACCCAGATCATTGTCATGCATTGGAGACTACAACTGAAATTAAAATCTACATATTTATAAAATCACCATACCTACATTAAGTTTTCCAATTATACATATAGTCATGTTTCCTATTTTTTCATATGGGTTTATAGTTAAACGATAATATTTCAAAAATAGGATATATGACCAAGAGTTATTGGAGCACTTAATATAATTAATATAAAGGACTTAATCTAATCATTTTTAAAATTTATAATAAATAATGCTATTTTTAATTTTTTAAAAATGCAATTACTTGTGCATTTTGTATTTTTAATTTAACCTATATTTATTTATATATAATATAAAATTAAAAAAAAACTGTGCTGTGTGTGTAGTGTGTGCGTATTGCTCCAAATTCTTAACAAAGCACCTGACTTACATTTTAGTTTATGATTATCTTTCAACCTAACTCAAACACATCATGCAATGCGCAAAAATGTTACTTAAATATAAAATTTATAAAGAATGGGGGCTATTAATAGGTTATAAAGCATGATGTCTCATGTCACATTTTGTATAAAATATAATTGAGAGCTAAGATATAGAAAGATACTTTTTGCACAAGTGTCACTATCTCAGCCAAAGGAAGAATAGAGAATGGTGCTCTCTGCATGAGTAACCAACCACTATGTGCCAAGTGGTGGCATACGACGTAGTAAAATAATTCAACAAATCCTCAATTGACATCATCAGCCCAACATCAATGCATGTTTAGATTGTAACAACACACAAGTAAAATGATTAAGCTAAATTAATCAATAATTTCGGTCTAAGGTTACAAGCATGCTTGAAAAAGTTTCAGCTAGTATCCTAACAACTCCGACAGTTTACACACACACTCTTTGTATCAAAATAAAACAATAAGTTGAATAATAGTGAGAGATAGCACACAAACCGAATTCGCATATGTATAGAAATATCCAGAGTTATTTATTACTCTTCTAAATTTCACATCTGATCATGTTTAATATGAGCTTTATAATGCTAATTATTTATTCCACCTCTTTCTCACTCAAACAGACCTAATATTCAATTGTAAGTCCTTCATAGTGGCACTTATGATAGTATACGTCCTAAGAAAAAAAAAATCAAGATGTTACAATATGTACCTTAACAGATCTGCTAAAACATGCTATTGATTGTACTAGGGGTCGAATATGTCCTCACCTAGATGGCTAAGTCCTTTAAGCATATTTTTTAAGGGAATTACTGTGAGTTCCCAAGGAGGAGACTATAATTATCAATAAGTCCCAATAACAAGTGAGGTGTTTTCATTTTTTATATTGAAACTTGTCATTTCATGCTTCTCAGTTGTTATTGGGACTTTTTAGTAATTAAGTTCATTCCCTAGAACCTATGGTAATTTCCCCCTGTTTCTTTCTCCTTGATATCACATTTAGGGAAAACAAACTGCCCACAGCTGGTTGGCTGCTTCTACTTCAAGGAAGATGGAACATACACGTTGAGGTTTAGTGAAGGCAATGGATATAAGAAAAGGAATAAACAATTGAAAACCATCAATAATATATAACTATGATGTAGAGATATGATATATTTTAAGCGAAGATAATAAATTAAATAAAAATCACAATGGATTATAATGAAACTTGAGTCATAATATATATCAACAATATAATATCTCCTTTTAATCCATTTCAGTAATCGCATGCCCTTGCCAAATAGCCTTAAAGAACAATCAAGTTATGTGAATGCCAACTAAGTCCAGGTAGTATTTACAGTTTTGAGCAAAAAAAAAGGTAGTATTTACAGCCTGTGAACGCCATCCCAAAAGTGGTTTTTTTTTTTTCAAAAAAACAAAAGAAGCTTGGTAGTGTCGTTTTCTAGTGTTTGGGTTCCTGTTTTAGAAAATGAGCTTTTTTTCTTTTTTTTCCAAAAGTAGTTGAGAAGAAGCTCAAAAATCTGGCTTTTTGAAAAAAAAAAAAAAGTCACTTCTACCACCGCCTATCCAAACACAAATCCAATTTACAATCTTACTTTTATCCTATCTTAAGTTTGTAAAAGTCAAATTGAAAAAAAAAAAAAAAAAGCCATTTCTACCACTACTAACCCAAACAAGCCCTTAGAAGGCAAAAGTTGAAGTGGTGTGTGGAACTAGTTCTAGTGCTCATCGCAATGACGAGCGGTGAGAGCTTTTCACTACTGAGAACCATTTGGATTTAATTTTGATGGTTGAGATTGAATTTTTTTTAACTCTTACTTTTTTGGAAAAAAAATGTTACTGTGTGCATAATTAAACTAAAATAAACACAATCTCTTAACTGTAAGTTTTTCAAAAAATGATTTTTTATTTAAAAGTATTCCCCTAAAAATCATAAATCTGAGAAGAAGACGACAACAATGATGATCTGTGGGAGGATATGCTCGTTTTGCAACCTTTCCTTCATTTCTTCGACCTCCATTCATTCCTCTTTCTCTCCGCTGCAATTACGTTATTGGGTTGCAATTACGTTTCTGACATTAAGAAAACCTTGAGGATGCTTCAGATGAACCAGACTCACAACCCCTATTTAGATATTAAAGGATGAGCAAGGAACAATAATTGAACAACAATCAACCAAATACTAACAGCAACTTCTTGTAGTGTTTGAAAAGTTCAGATCATAGTGATATTTGATTTTACATTGTCTCTTGTGGGCTGGTTTTTTCATTTTTTTTGGGGATCTGGTCTTAGTGACCACTATTAGGGGATGCAATCTGTGTTTTTGGATTAATAAAAATGATTTTTGTTTTGCCAAGAAAAAAAAAAACGAAATAGAGTCAAATCCTATTATGAATCTGATATCAATTTTTCTTTTTCTTTTTTTTTTTTACGAAACAATTTTTCTTTTTAATGTGGATATATACAGCAAACTAAATAGAACATACAGTAACAGGGCCATTTTTTCGGGAAGGTTTTTTTTTTTAAATTTTAAAATCTACAAATGTTATATTAAAATTAAAATTTAAGTCTACTTTGTCGGTGGTATAGTTATCACTTTAATTTATTGAGTGATTATTTTCTATTAGTGAATTTAACCGTGTTTAATTATAGGACTGTCTTTTTAAAATAACACTCAAGGAAAAGGAGATAATTCCACATAATTTCTAAATCCAACTTTAGGACATACAGCCTGATTATTCATTTGTCAAGTTTAATTACAAACTCAAATTAGAATTTGTCAACTTTGGTGACCTAAATTAGAATTTGGATATTTTTCAGATTACTTTTTAGAATATTTTTCTATCTTCTAGTATATTTTATTTTTTAATATAGTATATACAAATACATGCATACATACTCTTGCTTGTGTGTGTGTGCTTTTTTTTTTTTTTTTTAATTCCATGAGAAAAGTGATGGTTGGTTCGATTTAACTCATTCATATTGCATGCATAACAAGTATTAGGTAAGGTTTTCCTTCATGCTTTGGTTTACACTTCAACCATTTGTGTGATATATAGTTCCCTTTATTTATTGTTGCTGAAAGATATATAGTAGCAACGTTTTAAATAGTAGCAACGTTTTAAAAGTGGGACCAGCACTACAAACAAAAAAAAAAAAAAAATAGATTTTCAGCGACCACTTTCAGCGATGGCTTTTGATAGTCGCCATTGAAAGTGTCACTTTCATAATATATAGATATAATATTTAACGATATAAGTTATATTTCATAATATATATTTATTTATGTTTGTGTTGTTATATATATATATATTATACATATATATTATTTTGCAATAATAATCAATAGGTTCTTTCTTACTTAGTGGTAAAGGCATGACCACAAAAAGAGGTAGTCTTGGGTTAAGCCTTGGAAT
The DNA here is from genome assembly GCA_963855925.1 of Inga laurina. Lineage (NCBI taxonomy): Eukaryota > Viridiplantae > Streptophyta > Magnoliopsida > Fabales > Fabaceae > Inga > Inga laurina. Next base: position 27,432,851 of record OY979704.1, read on the forward strand.
GACTATAAATGAGTTGATTTTCACACAAATGTGGTACAACAAGGTGGCGACACGTGGCGTAGGGTGAGGTGGTAAGGTACAAGGTGACATGTGGGCCTTTGTGATGATGTGGACGACGGCTGGCTGGTGATGATGCAGACTGCTGGTGACGAGTGGTTGTTGACCACCAACCTAATTTCTTTTTAAAAAAATCGACACTTTCAACAGTGACAAAAGTCGCTGCTGAAAGTATAGTTTTAGCAGCGGCATTTGAAAGTCGTCTTTAGCGGTGACACAAAAGTCGCTGCTAAAAGTCACCTTTAGCGGCGACAAAAGTCACCACTAAAAGTATACTTTTAGCGGAAACAAAAATTGTCGCCGCTAAAACTTTCAGTGAAAGTCACAACTGTCACCGCTAAAAACCTTTAGTGGTGACTTTTGGACTTTTAGTGCTGATTTTTGTCACCACCGAAAGTCATTTTTTTTGTAATGTGGGGATTAAACAAGCAAGGACAATAGGCTACAACTACATGCAAACATACTTTTGCTTGTGTGTGTGTGTGTGTGTTTTTTTTTTTTTTTTTAATGTATTAAGAAAAGCGATGGTTGGATTGATTTAACTCATTCATATTGCATGCATAAAAATTTTAGGTAAGGATTTTCATGCATTTGTTTACACTTCAACTATTTTGTGTGATATATACTTTCCTTTATATTATGTTGCTGAAAGATATATAAGTAGCAATGTTTTAAAAGCGAGATCAGACATTTAACAAGCAAGGACAATAGGCTACGCTTTAAACCATCAGATTTTGTTTAGATCCCTCAATCAGATTGGTGACATAAAAAATTAAATTCAGAATAATATTATATACATATATAATTTTATATATAATAAAAAGTAAAATATCAAAATTAAATCAATTTTTTTAAAAAATTATATAGGCTAATTTTTTGGTTGACCGTGGTTGAGGTCGATGACACAGCATATTAGAATTAAAATTTCTGATTAGATTAAAATTTTCATATATGCAAATTAGATTTTCCAGTCAAAAGGTTTTGTTTAAGAGTCATATTATTAGATTAAAATTTTTATACAGGCAAATTAGATTTTCCCGTCAAAATGTTTTGTTTAAGTTTTGAAAGTTATTGAGATTGGATCTTACATGTATTAAAGGGAGAAGGCCACAAAGTCTGGTGTGCAACTTTGTCGTCAGATTAAAGAAGGGTTTTTATTCAGAAAATGCGAGCAGATCTTAAAGATGATGGGAAATGGGTCTAAGATGATGTGGCAGTCGATGTATCGATGGATAAAGATGATGTGGCGCTCCATGTGTTGCAAAGATGATTTGAGGGCACTTATTGGTATGATGTGGACGTGGGAACCAAAAAGCCTCGTGACTTACAGTACTGAAGTTCAGCATGGTGTAACTCTCGAAACTTACAAGTAACTAGTTTGAGAAAATGAGCATTAGTATTTCATGAGTTCCAAATATAAACTTTGTTAATTTTTATAGGGAAAATCCCAGATAAATACCTTTTGAATTAACAAAACCCCTAAAAGTCTATTAACACTTTAAAAAGACTTAAAGGTACAAAGGACCAAATTGGGTTTTTCAAGTTTTGACACATTTACCATTTTACCCCTCAAATTTTTTTTTTTAAATAACAGTGGTGCCCCCGCCGGAGCACCACCGCCGGCCTGCCGACCAGGACCCCCGACGGCCGGAGCTCCGATCACCGGTGGGAGGAGCTCCGGCCGGTGGAAGCTTTTTTGGTGGGGAGGGGGTTTTTTTTTTTTGAAAAAAAGTTTCATTGAAATGGCAAGGGGTGGGATCGAACCCATCCCACCCCTTTACAAGGCAAGCATGGTGGCCACTGGGCCAGCAAAGCTTCTTTGTTATATATATGCATTATTAAATATGTATAATATAATTAAACGTGTAGTAGCTTTGACAAAGTCAGTAATGGCGTTGACAAATTCAATAATGGAAATAACAAGATTCTTAATGGTATTGACAAAACCGTTTGCTGTTGCATGTTTTCATCAGCATTTTTGCACAAAACGTTTTTGTCAAAATCATTACTAAACTTATCAATCTCATTACTAAATTTGTTAAAATCCTTTTATTTATATTATAAATATTTTCATAATGGAATTGTCAAAACTATTACAATTCTTGTCAATCTCATTACTAAACTTGTCAATCTCATTACTGAATTTGTTAAAATCCTTTTATTTATATTATGAATATTTTCATAATGGAATTGTCAAAACGATTACAATTCTTGTCAATCTCATTACTAAACTTGTCAATCTCATTACTAAATTTGTTAAAATCCTTTTATTTATATTATAAATATTTTCATAATGGAATTGTCAAAACTATTACAATTCTTGTCAATCTCATTACTAAACTTGTCAATCTCATTACTGAATTTGTTAAAAATCCTTTTATTAACATACAAAAAAAAAAACAGAATTGTCCTATTTATCTACATGTACGATAAGAAAAATTAATAATGAGGCAGCACAGGTACTAGGTGGAGACCAATAAACATTGGCTCTGGAACATACAGTAGTGGATATTGAGGCTCTGGAATAGTTGGTATCATAGTATTGACTTCGAAACTATAGAGAATCCCTTGAAATTTTTCAAGCCCAGGATGTTCATTGAAATAAACATCCTTTAACTTTATAAATGTTTTTAGAATAAGCAAACTATCAGATCCAGCTTGGTGACGGTTCCCAACTACACGATCCACATTTAATAGCTTTGCCACCCTTTCTAGGCCACCATATAAGCCTTTGCAGAACTTGATTATATGCTTCATGTCATAAGTTTTGGTTCCAAAGAAATGAGCAACCAACTGTCTGAACACATGAACATTAGGAGGCAATTGTCTCCCGATTAGAAGTTTGATTAAGAATCCAAAATCATAAGAACTATGGAATGTGATCCATGTGAGGTGAGAATTGAACAATAATCCAGATCTTAAAACAAAATCCCGAAAAAGCCAAGACGGAATCCCCTCATTTTTGTTCTTCAAGAAATCAATCCCTTGCTTCTTCAATAGTCTAATGGACTCAACATTATGATAATCCCGCTCAACATCAAAGTCAGAGAAGTTGAACTGCCAAATATGTCCGTTTTGAGTTCCAAACTGGGGTAAATTCCCATTAGAATCAGATAAGGTAAGACCTAATTGGATGATGTTCAATGTATCAACATTCGCCTTCATGAAACTGTAATTAGTTGTGGGAGACAGCATTGAGTAGTAGTGCTTATCAACATTTGGAGTGATAATTGTACCAGGAAACTCAGTATCAAAGGCGGCAAAAGAGAAGTAAGGTGTAACAGAATGAATCAAAGACAACTCGTTATGTAAATTTGAAGCCCAGACTTCACGAACAATCACTTGCTGATTTGGATTAGAATTCATTTTGATTCAATTTGTTTTATAAAACACGAGAGAATGCAAGTCTTTCCAGCCCTATAACATTGACAAAAATGTAGAAGAATTACATTAAAATAAGATTGAGTAAGTAGAGACTGAGAACCAATTAAGTAGAATATTTTGTCATATAATAGACATAAAAAGAAGACAAAACATTTTAGTTGCATGATTTAATATACTAACATAAGATCCAGTTTGTCTAATCAAAATACATATGCTTAATAAAATATAGGGCGACTAATGAAATCAATTTCAAAACCATACAATTTAAAAGTACTGGGAGAGAAAAATACATAAATAAATTATAAACTTATAAACTAGGTAAAGAGAGGGAAAGCTAAGGGAGAGAAGCCAAATCCTAACACATAAAAAACAGCTGCACAAAAAGTCTATTATTTCGTTAGGTGTTCACCTAACTTTTTTTTTTTTTTGCAAAAGTTTCTTTTAATCCTTTCCTAACAATCTAAAGACTATGATTTGGTAACCCTTGAATATGTATGTACGTTGAAACAGAAATACACACTTACCTTCAATCAAAGTTGGCCGAGACAAAGTCAGAGTTAAGACAAGAAGCCGTTCGCTGACCAACAGACAAATGAGAAGAGCCAAGAGATAGAAAAGGGAGATTTGAAGAACAAGTTGTAACGGTTAGTTTCCTAAAGCCCTCAAGAGTCTAACTTATAGGCGCTAATAGATAACCCCTCATATTTAATAATAGATTTGAGATATATTTTGATAATAGATTAAATTAAAAGGATTTAATTGAGATTTTGATATGATATCAATTATTTTAGTTTAAATAATATAGTTTTAATCTAAAATATAAATAATAGTTTATGATAATAATGATAATGATTTAAAAAGAAAAAAATTGAAGACTTTTGTTTTTTAATAATAGATTTGAGGTATATTTTAATATATTTGGTTTTAATAAGATATCAATTTAATGTATTATTTGAGAATTTTAGTTTAAATAATATAGTCTTAAACTAAAATAAAAATAATAATTTAGGATAATATAATGATATTGATTTAAAAATAAAACATAAAAAAAATATTTAGTTTAGTTTTACTTGGGGAAAATCACATTAAAAGACGGCTCAAATACTCAAATTCTAAATTACGTTATTAAATTTAACAAATCCTATATTAAGTTAGATGATTTAAAATAGGATTTCATAATTTGATAATTTTATCTTATCACCCTCTTGATCACTACGTCTCCCTCCTTCCATCAACCATTGCAAATCTTGTATCGTGATCTTTGTTAAACTCACAATTAGACCTCTGCTATGTGAGACGAGTTTTGTTAATATTCATTCCATGCTGAACAAGATCTTCGATGGTGTTTCCTACTGCAAAAATCTGATGTTCTCCAAGTCTCCATCATTTTCCTCATAATCTTTATAATCTCCAATAACATTACCCATTAATATAGCCGTAGATGGGGTATGGTACTCCAAAGGTAACCCCAAAGTTGAATGCAGGTTTGCCTTTTATTATCACATACGGCATTAAGTAATTCAAAAATTAGGCATATCCTTTCCTTTAATTTTTTTTTCGTTTTAAGAATTAAAGAGAAGTAATTTTCTTGTTTGTAGTGAGAAATTTTTCTCCTGCGGTGGTAAATGTGAGATAATCTTACATATAGCCAAACTCTTGAAGTTTTGTCAATATCGACAATGGAGGGAGGCGGACGCTTGCAGAGCATGCGGTTGAATAAAGCAACAAGATCTACGATGTCATTTGGATTTGGAGAATAGGAATAAAAGAAGAACTTGAGAAGGAGGGTATGAGATAAAGAGAGAAGAAGGTGTGAAGAAGATGAATGAGTAAAGAATGGAAATTGAAGGAATGCATAAGCAGTAGAAAGACATCTTCAAAGGAAACCGATGAAAGTAATCAGGGGTAATAAGATAAATATTATCTCATTTTGAAATTCTATTTTAGAATATTTGACCTAATTTGTTAAATTTATCAACTCAATTTCGAATTTATATAATTCTGCTGTCTTTTTACAGGATTTTTTCTTTTACTTACGCTTATTTCCTTTTATTATTATAATTTTCTATTATGCTTTGTTTGAGGAAAAAGGGAAAACCAATTTACAAGGGTCAGTTGCCTAAACTTTTATTTCATTTTCACAAAATTAGAGGAAGTTATAGCCTTATAGGTACGTGCAAATAAGTTTTTTTTTTTAAAAAAAAAAAACTGAATCTCTAACCTAAAGCTAAGAAGCCACAGTTGAGAAAAAATGAGAAAAGAGCGGCCACTATGAAATGATCATCATCACTCACCGTCTTCTTCAGCGAGTTGACCGGAGATGAGAGCGTAGAAAGGAGACATTGTTCATAGTATTACCTTGTCCTCTATGTAAGAAGCCTAAAATTGAGGGACTGAACGATCTTACAGATTTGAGAGGAAAATATCTTGAGGGTCCAGAGGACCAAGTCTCGTGGAGATGTAATCACAGATTTACAGAGATGGCTTTGATCAACGCCATTATCGGTTGGAGCGACCAACTCTACAAAATATCAATAAAGAAGAAATTACATCTTCTCTCTGGTTGCTCGCCGGAAATGTACGACCCCCGTGAAGTCGATGTCTCCAGTGGTACATCGTCGAGAGGCAAACAAAGAAATAAATAAAGGAATAAGATAGGAATCGAGAATAAGATCTGACCGGAACAAAGGAGGCCGATGAAGGAGGTCGCCGTAAAGGAGTAGCGGAAGGAAGCCACAGTGCGCAAGCTTCGAATCCTCGTGTAATCGCCGGAGTGAGTCAAGTTTGAAAACCCTGCGACCATTGGACGGTTTAGGGCATTCTGAATGTTCTAGAAGCAACTGAGGAGTGCAAGGTAAAGCTCAAAGAGAAGCATTTTTGTTTTCAATTTTCCATTTTAATCTCTAGATTGATTTCCCTTGCCATTTGATAATTTGTTTATGGATTTTGTTTCTGATTTTCCCTCCCATCGATATTTTATTTTCCAATTTTTCTTCTTTGTTCATGAAGCTCAATTGGTTAAGGAACTCTGCCATCTTTCGGCTTTGTTTTTGGTTGGGTAAATATAACTTTTGGTCCCTAAAATTTGACTTGATTTTTGTTTTGGTCCCTCAAGTTTGAAATCGGTGGTTTTTGTTCCTCAAGTTTACGCCATTTATCACCGTTAATCCCTCAAGTTTGAAAAGTACTCAGTGCCACCTTTGATGGCATTAATTCGCCTAGTGTGGCACTAACGTCATTAAAATAGTTTAGGGTTAATGCAACTTTTGGTTTTTGAAGTTTGACCCGATTTTGGTTTTGGTCTCTCAAGTTTACTCCATTTATATCTGTTGGACCTTCAAGTTTAAAAAAAACTTGGTAGCCAAGTTATAAAACTCGGACTGGACCGGACTGGCCAGTTTGGCCTAGAAACCGCTGAACCAGTCTGGTCCAAGAATCAATCTAGTTTAGCTTCTTTCTTAAATCAATTTTTTTTTAATTTCTTTATAATTTCATATTAATAACATTGAAATTTTCACTTTCTCACTGGTTTGACTCTGGTCTGACCTACTGACCCTTGACCCAGTATCCTGGTTGGTTCAGTGACCGATCCAGGTTAAATTACCTTGCTTGGTGGCACCTTTGATGACTTTTGATTTGTCCAATATTGCGCTAACTTCGTTAAAATAGCTTATGTGTAATGCCTTTTAGGACAACTAACATGGCAAATACACTATAATATGTTATATATTGTGCTGAACAAAAAAAGGAAAAAAAAGACATCAAAATGAAATGCACAAGCTAAAATTAGCTTATGTGTCATGCCTTTTAGGATAGTTGATATGGTAAAATATACTAAAATATATTATATTGTGCTAAATAAACGGAAAATGAGCAACAAAAGGAAATGCACGAGCTTTAAAGACATGACACATAAGCTATTTTTCTGACTTGTGTGTTTTGTTTTAGTGCCCTTTTTTTTCAGCACAATATAATATATTACAGTATATTTGTCATGTCATCTATCCTAAAAAGCATGACATATAAGCTATTTTAACAGTGTTAGTGCCACATCAGATGAATTAACGCAGTCAAAAACGCCACTAGGATCTTTTCAAATTCTAGGGAGCAACAGTTATAATGGAGTAAACTTGAGAAACCAAAACCACTTATTTCAAACTTGAAGGACCAAACCAAAATCGAGTCAAACCTTAGGGACTAAAAGTTGTATTGACCCTAACCTATTTTAACGGCATTAGTGTCACGTTGGATGAGTTAACGTCTTTAAATGCACCACCAAGTCCTTTTCAAACTTGTGGGACTAATGGTGATAAACGGAGTAAACTTGACTGACCAAAACTACCAATTTCAAACTTGAGAGACTAAAACCAAAATCAGCTCAACTTTCAGGGACCAAAAGTTATACTTAATCTTTATATTTTTTATCTGAATTTTGTTCATGGATTTATGAATTGATTTTTGTATATTTTTTTGTCTGGATTAATGTGAGGTTAAAGTGATTATGAGAAGACAGACGAGAAGGAAGAGCATTGGGATAGGAGAAGGCAAATTGATGGGAAAAAAAAAAGAGACGGAGAAAGAGAAGCGATAGAGGATATGTTGAGTGTTTTTTTTTTTCAGACTTCCAAAGTTCTTACCGGACAAAATTGAGATTTCATGAATATTTCCCGCCTGACAATGCACCTTAACCCAATTTGTTAAAGTAACATACTTATATTAAGTTTCTTATATCCATTTCATCAAGTTCTCTAACTACACATGACCATGTGTCCTATTTTTTTAATGTGAATTTTAGTTAAGTGATAATAATTCAAAAATAAAACACATGATCATCTATGATTGTGAACTTGACGAAATAGATATAAGCAACTTAATATGAGTATTTTCTTCTGTAAAAAATGTGATTACTAAGTTATAAACAATTACTGACCAAAAAATTTATAACCAATTCATTAAACATTATATCTCATGCCAGATTTTATATAAAGCATGAGAATTTTTTGGTCATATATAAACATGAGAATTGAGACCCTCGTCCTGTAATTAAAAAATAAAAATTTGAGACCCTCGTCCGTTGCTATTGTTTAATTTAAAATTGAGCCTTAGTTCAGTATTTTAAAAAGAAAAATGCATGCATCAAAATCTCTCCTTCACACACGATGAATGCACCATAATTTACTTCTGTTATTTTGTATTCATAAGCATAGAAAACTTTTTATTTAAAAGTTGTTTTTTCTTCCAGTCCCCATTATATTACATATATTTAATATGTCATACAAAATATAATGCTACATCATTCTCAGATTTGGAATGCGCTTTCTTTTTCACTTAATACTACCTCCTATCGTTAATATAAGACATATTTAGGGAGCTGATCTTGGTCCTAAATATATGATATATTTTTCATATATGTTAATCTTTTCTTAAATAGCATAAACAATTTACATAATCAACAAACTAATATAAATTAATTACGAAAATACCTTTCATATACTAGTCGCAATAAATTAAAGAGAATAGAAAAGGCTCACTTTTTCATATAGCACAAACAATTTACATAATCACCAAAGTAATATAAATTAATCATGAAAATACATTTCATATACTAGTTAGAAATAAAGAGAGTAGGGAGAACAAGCTTACTTTTGAATATAGCATACACAATTTACATAATCACCAAAGTAACGTAAATTAATTATGAAAATACATTTCATATTCTATGTCACAGATAAAGAGAATAGGCTTACTTTTCTGATTAAAATCTTGGAGTTTTGTAGACTTGCATCATGATCAGAAACTTTGCCGGTGAGAAAATCTATGTGACCAAAAGATTTAAGGTTAGGTCCAGACAAGGCGTGAGAGAGCCGACTATCATCATCAAAAACAAGACCTTCTTGCCAAACATGATTCACCAGCTTTGAATTCCCAGGAAGCTTAAAGCTGGCGTATAAGATCATGGTGCCATCCTCAAAACTCGTAGAAACTTCATAAACCTCAAAGTTCAAACTCCTTTCCTCCAACGTCGTTCCGTATGAGGTTATCGGAGAGATGTAAGCCGCCATAGTTCCATCGGATTTCTGGAAAGCGACAAAATCCTGAGAGCCCGCCATGCTTGCAGATGTTGGGTTAATAGCCCAAGCTATCCAACTCTTATGGTCGGCGTTGTTTTTCTTGAAAGCTATTTCGACGGAGTTTGAAGAACAGCGGTAGGTCCAATAAAGAGAAGAATCAAGAACGGGTAGGTCTTTACGGGCTAAAAATTTTGTGGCATTAGGAAACTTGTATGATTCGCAAGCTTGTGGTTGTTGTTGGGGCTGTGAGGCTACAGGGATGATGAAGATGAAGATCAGCGTAAAGAAGGGGGCCAAGAACAGGGCAAGATTGCGAAAGAAAGTCATGAAAAGAGATATGATAGAGAAGAGGTAGTAATGATGGACGAATGGTGAGTGCAGGAGAAGTAGGGTTTTAGGAATGATCTCTCATCCAATTCTAGCTAGTAATTTATAGAGTTATGTGCCAAGAAATTAATTGCAGAGAATCCTAATACAAATGGGATAACCGACTCTTTTCCTTACCCCGTGGATAATCGACTCTTAACCGATAGGTGATAACTTCTTCGTCAATATGATTGTTGTCAATAATATATATAAATATATATATTAACGTAGTGAAACAAGCTGCGGCTACATTAATTAAAAAAAAAAAATTGCAGGCTACCTGGTTGATATCTATCACTTCTTTTCAATTACTATTTGATAAATTTTACAATATATATATATATATATATATATATATATATATATATATATATATATATATATATATATATATATATATATATATATATATATATATATATATATATATATATAAAATACCTGAGGTATACTTTGTCAAGTTATTTTGCTAATCCAACTAGCTTATCAAAATAAGGTAAACTGATTTTTTCCCCAACACATCACAATCTTTCCCCAAGGTTCCCCTGTAACTCTCCATATTTAATTAACCAAAATCACTCTATTCTCAGTCAATTAAATAATTTTATTTTGATATTTTGTGTCTCCTATTTTTTATTAAATTTATATATAAATATTACCTTCTTTCATTTTTCTGTTTAATACACACTTTTATAAAATACACGCATACACGTGTGTGTGTTTTTTAATTTCATGAGAAAAGTGATATATGGTTGGTCATACCAAGAAAGTAGGGAAAATATCAATTAGCCCATGTGGAAGCAATTTTATTTCAATGGACCCCCAAATTATTATGAAATTTCACTGCAACCCATAAGTCAAAATCAAATTAAGTGTTCTGGGTGAAAAAGACAATGATGCCCTTGCTTCATTTTTTGAATCTATTTATTTGTTTTTAAATGCCCATATTTGTCTTGTAAATTTCTTTATTTATCTTGTGAATGACTAAAATTTTAAACTCCCCGGATTCTTTTAAATCCATTTATTTGTCTTATGAATTTTTTTGTTTCTCTTGTAAATGGCCAAAATGTTTTTTTGGATCCCTTTATTTATCTTATAAATGCTCTTATGAAAAAAAAAATAAAGTAAGGGCATTATTGTCTTTCCACTGACAAAACTTAATTTTTTTTTTTAATCTAGGGATACAATGAAATTTCAGAATCTCTTAGAGGTCTACTGAAATAAAATTGCGTCTATGGGGTTAAGTGGAATTTTCCCAAAAAAGATAATATCTGGTTGGTTCGATTTTTTAACTCACTCATATGGCATGTGTAATACCCCAAATTTTGAGACTTGAGCATAGAGAATAAGCCTGAGATTAGTGGATTGTTAAGCCCCGGTTTAGCAAGATCCCAAATTGTGATTAGGGTTTAATGACTACAAAAGTGGACGTGGTTAGTGATTAATGAACCCTTTTAGAGAATATAAAGTGGATTGTAGTCGCTTGTGTTATGAGCAACGCCAAAACCCTGTATTTGAGTTCAATTGTTGATTAACATCCAAATTGATTTAGAATAGAGGGAAGAATTGAATGGGGTATTGTGATGGAAATGGTGTCATGTTGTGGTATTTAATCATTGGAATTGATTTAAATTGGATTGGACACATTGGTTGCAAAATTGGAAATGCTGTCCAGTGTGAATTCTGTCTGGGCAGTCTTCTCGTGTGGACGTTTTTACTAGGCAAATGATGTCAGCAAATTATGAAACTTTCCAGTCTTAAAGTTTACATCCCAAGCTTCAAAATGGATAGATAATTTGTGACATTTCATGTTGGGAACTGGGAGATATGACTGTCCAAAATTTGAGGTCGAAAATGGACTCTGTTTTAGGGCAATGATGAAATTTGTGTAATTCTGGAATTGTGAGGTGATTTCTAGTATTGGTAAATATTATTTCTATAAAGAGGACTTAAATACCTTTCATTGGCTTTAGAATCACCTCATTTCGATTTTTCTAGAATTAGTTATGATTTTACAAAGTTTGGGCAGAAATCTGCCAAAAATCCGAAAATTGAGAATTATGACATCATCATGTTACATTGATGACATAAGCATAGGATATGTTATTGAACGGTTTTTTCCTTCCTCCTCCTCATTTCTGACGCTGAGAACTGCTGAAATAGAGAGAGAGTATATGGGATCTTTAGAGAGAGAAAGAGGAAGAAATCTCGTAAGGTAAGCCCATTTCTCCGACGATCTAGCTCCTAACGTGTATAACCTTGTTCCTAAGCTTCTCTTCTACATGGATTAAGGTACTTGAAGCTTAATTTTGCTGTTTAAAATGGGCTAGGGTTCAGCCATATTGAGTAAAAGCCAGAGGGAGCTTGAGGTAACTTCCGAAACTTCAATCTTTGATTGTTCTGGCTGTTGTGGTTGATTTAATCAGTGAAATTTCACTGGATTATCTTTGTTTGTAAATTTGGAAAATGGGTTGGCCTAGGGGTTATGATGCCCAAATTGGGTCTTAATGTTAGTTGTAACCTAATGTAATGGTTAATAAAGTGGTTAGGAGTAAAAAGAAACATGTTTACGGAGCCGAAACTGAAAAACCCCAATTTTCCCCGGAGTACTTGTATATTTCAGTTATGGCTATAAATGGGTCTTACAGTTGGATTTTCAATGATTTGATGGCTCCATTGAGTTCAGGAGCGAAAATTAGGTGGGGTTACAGTTGGTCACTTTTTCGGAAAAGGCCGAAAAAGCATAATTACGAAAACGCCCATGAAACCCTTATAGTGGGGCTGCCAAGGTTAAATTTGTAAATTGACATTGAATTTGATAATTCCAAGTCCGGAAATGGATTCCTTGGGTGAAAATATGTCAGAATAGCCCATGTCGAAATTTCAAGAAAAGTACAGCCGGACCGGGTACGGCGGGGCCGGGCCGGGTCCCCGGGGGTATTTTAGTAATTTTTCAATATAGCTTCATATAACCCCTAGAAACACTATGGAAGTATCTAAATAGTACATTTGACATTATAGGATCAAATGTGAAGGCCCGAGTTGTTGGCACGTAAATCGAGAAGAAAAGACTGGAGGTAGGGAACTTATCTCTCCTGCATGCTCTGATTACTGTATTAATGTGTTGATGCATGTTATTGCTTTGTTTGATTATGTGGAACATGTATGAATGATTTGAAGCTATGTTCAATATATGCTATGGCCATATATGTATCGTTCGAAGCATTGAGCTTATAGATTTGTCATTGTATATGTGCATGAGTTATGTGATGCAAGTGTGTCATGCATTAAACACTTATCTTGCCTGCATATTGATAATGTTTCCCTACTGAGATTCTCTCGAATCTCACCCTCCCTTACCAACAATTTAGACAGGGCAAGTGGCTCGTGGAGGGAGCGGCAGGACTCATTCGAGATGAGATTGTGTAATCCCCATTTGAAGAATTGTAATAGGCAATTGTGCCCTGTATATCTTTAGCAAAGGTATGTACCCGAGATTGCCAGGATGATTATGTTGTGCACTCTGATATTTATATGAATGTGATTTATCTTCGCATAGTAATTGTATTCAAAATGTGAATATGAGACCAAGTTTATAAATGATTTCGAAAGGTATTTTTGAAAACCCCATCATGTGATGGGTTAGTAAATGTTATTTGATTATTATTGGTCTCTATTTCATTTTAATCACGTATTTCGGATATAATTACGGAGGGGGTTACAGCATGCATAACAGGTAATCCCTCCAGTCCTAACTATAAGACAAAGTTGACTTTTTTGGAGAAATTAAGGAAGCCAATTAAATTACTTTAGAGTATTTTTATTTTTATTTTTTTCTCCAAACTAATTAATTTAACTAATAAACTAGTATATAATCTAAGGATACTAAAAATATAAACACTCTAAAGTAATTTAATTGGCATCCTTAATTTCTCCAAAAAAAGTCAACTTTGTCTTATAATTAGGACCGGAGGGAGTATTAGGTAACGTTTTCCTTCATGCTTTTGTTTACATTTCAACTATTTGTATGATAGTTTCTTATATATAGGGCTGCTGAAAGATATACCAATAGCAATATTTTTAAAGTTAGATAGGACGTCAAACTAAAAAGGCTAGTGCGTCACAGTTAAAATGTTCTTAGATCAGTGGCATAAATATTGAATTAAAAAACAATGTTATATACCTATATAATATTATATGAGTAAACATAAAGTATGAAAGTTAAATAAATTTTAAAAAATTATATTGTTTCACTATATGGTTGACCATGGCTCAATCAGTCATAATTAGATTATTATTACTATTATAGAAGCAGTGATGCTTTGGCCCATCTAGCCAACCAAACCAACCAGAGGAAAGGTGACTTGGGATGATCCGGTGTGACTTGGGTGATCGGGTAACCCAATCGTAAGTTGGATAAGGGTGAGTTATTGGGCATCGAAAGTTTAGCTTTATATGACAAGCATGGCATCTTATTGGTTTTAGATGTTTGAATATGAAACATCCTACAGAACTATCAATGAAATGAGCTACTTCAATTTGGGATTGGTTTTAGATGTTTGAATATGAAACATCCTACAGAACTATCAATGAAATGAGCTATTTCAATTTGGGTTGACATTCATAACACATCCCATCTAGACCTACATAGAGAATATATACTTTTATTTTTTTAAAAAAATATAATATATAAGTATAAAAAACAGAATATTTAAATCCGATAATGCACAGATACTTCACCTCACCTTATTTTGGATTTAATCAGAATAATTTAAATTTAAATATTATTCTTGATAGAATCAACTTATTTTAAATAATTTTAAGCTGCGTGAAATATAGATTTAAGATGAATTTTGTTTTATTGAACACAAGTATTTTTACAAAGCTTACAACCTCCAAAAACAAAATCTTAAAAGTTGCAAAATCACCTTTGAAGCGAGAAAATAATACCATGATAATTTTACAAAATATCGAGTTTGGGCCAATGACATCTTTCATTGATTTACGTGTGATATAAAAAATAAATTTAATTATATTTTTCATCTGTAGGGAGATGGTCAAAGATTGACAAAGGTGGTGCATGGTTGGGCTTTGTTGCAAGTAGAGGCTAAAAGAATAATAATATCACTGATGATATGATTTGTTTTGCATGAAAATTTAAAAAGAGAGTTAAATATTCTGAAAATTAGGTGTAGGGGCTGATTATGAATTTTGATTGCAAAAAAGGGCGGACATGGATAAAAGAATGTGGATGGGCATGAAAAAACATGTTAGTAGTAGTTGTGTCTTATTAAAAAAAAACAGAGAAATCAACAAAAAAAAAATTGAAAGAACTTCTAAATGTATTTTGTCATAATCTGGATTTAAAGCCTAAAAGTTCAAGAATCAGTATGAATTAAATAGGCTACCAAACCTAATTAGGCAAGGGTCTCGAAAGATAGAATGATTCCCAGGGACCATGTAATATTTAGCCTTCTCGATTAAAGGTTAAACACATAATCAAGGGTAATGTAAAGGCCAAATAAAATAGTAGACTTTTCAAAGTAACATGGTATATTTGTTGTCCCGGGTTTGGGCACAAGCGTAATTTCTAGAAATTACGGGTGAAATGGTAATTTTGGATATTATGCCTGAAATTTCACGAAAAATCCCCGGAAACACAAGAAGTTAGAGAATAATTCACTTGACAATATTTGAGGTTTAATTGAGGTATAAATAGCAAGATGAAATTTCAAGATGAAGAAAAAATAGCAAGATGAAATTTCAATAGAATTTTAATAATACTAGTGCAAATTTTATAAAAATAGTTATGATTTTTTGAAGTTGGACCACAAAGCTAGATATTCGAGAAGGAATAGCAACTCGAGGATAAAAATGTGAATTTTGATTTATGGGCTTCAATTAATGAATCGTCTGAACCATAGTGCTTCCAAATGAATTGTAAGGGTGGTAAAATAATGGATGTAACATTTTAGTATCACAGCAGAGGTTCTGGCATTGGATAGAATGCTCTGCTCATTGATCTGTTACTAGTCTACCTAATAATGATTATAATCGATTTAAGTAGACTTGTTTGTAAGATTTTGCTTGGAAAATGAGCACAAAATTGAGGCAAGAGGATAAGTCGGAGCAAAGGTTCAGACAAAGCCCGTAACAAAGTAAGAAATGGCTTATGCAACAGTGATCCAATGAAAGACATGAGTTTGAGGCGATTGCTCTAGAAGAACTTGCCCTTGTTTAGTCTGATCATGTTTGTTGATATTCAGTGCTCTGTGCATAGTTGATGATGTGCTAGATGCCTAACTGAAATGGTTGCTCAGCAAAAATGTTGAAAGGTTTGTGTATGCTGAGTGAGTATTGTGATTGTAGGCTTATTAACAAAGGTATGACGGTATGAATAAAAATGGTCAAAGAAATGAATTGTTAGAAAGAATACGACGAGTTAGGCAATTCTAAAAAAAAATCCTTAGGATAGATAATGAAGGGAACTAGACAAAGATGTGTTAAGATGTATAGTGACTATTTGGGAGTCATAGACTAGCCTCGAAGCTATGACTTTAGCATGCATGTATATGGCTTCCTAGTTTGTTCTCTTTTCCTGGGCATAGTCACTATTTCAATGTATAATGTATAGTAAATGAAGTTCAGTGCTCATGAGAATCGTTGTGTGTAAAATAGACACATAGAGCTTTCCAAAAAGTCCTAAATCATGTATATTAGATGTTTGACCGATGAGTTATGATATTTTGAATTAAAGATGCATGATCTGTCTAAAAACATAGCAGGTTTAGAAATTCAATGAATGGTATCACATGGACAATATCAGGCTACAATGATTTTTTTATCATGTAAAGAACTTCAAAAGAATTCAAAATAATTTTAGAGCACCCTCATATGAGATTTCTAGAATTAGTTATGAAAGTTTGACCAAAAATCTGTGCAGACAAATAGAATAGTAACCCAACAATAAAGATGCAAGTTTCTATTTATGGGTTTTCTTATTAACTCGCCAAAACCATAGTGCTTTCATTTGCGTAATAACAATGAGGAAATGACGGATGTTACATTTTTCATTAATAGGAACAAGCCGTATGCACTAGTTGTTTATTATAACTAGGGTTAAGCTGTAAATTTATCCCGAAAGTTTCCGATGAGGAGCAATGTTGTCAGTGTTTTCAGATTCAATGTTGCCCCTTATTGTTAAGAAGTTAACAGTCAACATCAAACTTTTAACGGTCAACGATAGTTCTCTAACGGTATGGGGGCAACATTGCAACATTCTTAAATTTTCCCGGACACCATTGAACCTGAAGAAATTTTCCAGGCAACGTTGCTCCTCAACCTGAAAAGATTTGCACATTAACCCATGAAATTATATAAACACATACAAATACATACACTTGTAATAATTGTATACCTTCATAAACAAAATGGTACACATGAAGCAACCAAATTTAGTCAAAAGCACTTAAATTTATAGTTTCGAATTCTTGATTTTTAAAATAATAATTTCTATTTTCAGGGATCAACCAGCTTAATCATAAAGGACAAATTGAAACCAAAAAAGAATATATATATTGAATCATGATCTCTAGAGTAACCTTTCCTATGTGTTCTCTTTCGGAAGTGAGCATCGTTACCCGTCCCCGATGACGTTAATCTGCGTTGGCCCATACATACTCCTTTGTTAAAATAATGTTTATAACATTTTGGCATGCTTAATTTGTTACAATAATATAATGAAATACGATCTTGATGAAGGCAAACGAAATTGGGAAAACAGAACGTATATAAAATTGATGACGATATATAAGACAGAACATCAAGAAGGCTACGAGTATGATATATGAAAATAGTGTAATCTTAAAAATGCATTACACAATACTGTATATACAATTATAATATAAGGGAGACGTCCTAGCTAGTAATATATGGCTCATATGATCTCATGGGGAGGAATGTTGTCATCAGCAGAAACATCCTTCATCGTCTTCTTCTCCCTTCTTTTGCAGGCAAGAACCCAAGTTATGACTTCCAATATGAGAGCCACGCAGCCCAATGAAACAATGACGCCAAAATAAGCATTCCTCCAACTATGGCCAGAGCTTGAAACGGAGAAGCCTCTGAACATGTTGATGATGGAGAGGACGATGACTCCATAGCCAATCACGTAGTGGAAGATGTTCCAGAAGGCTCTGAGCTTGTGATGTTTGTCAGGTCTGAGGAATATAGCAGCCAAGACCTGAACGGTTGCAGAGACGAACACAGCGATTCCAATGGAGGCATGTACAAAACCAGAAGGTGACAGAGACGACAGAGATGGGTTTGACCAGAAGATGCCGAAAGCGAAGCCGACGGTGCCAACGATATAAGCAAGAATCTGACATGCTCTGTGCAAATGGAACCATGCTGATCCAGCAGCTTGAACCATGCTGATCCAGCAGCTTCGAATGTTTTTAAATAACGTCCCATTATTGCTCCTGTTGGCATCATAATCCCCCACCCTATCCCATTCAATATTCCGTGAACCTGGGCACACCAAATTCAAAATCCAATCCAACTGTTATTAATTAAGAGTTCATGAATTTAAATATTCAAAAAAGATTGATGATTTTAGCTGTGTCACGCTGTTATGGTTACTTTTGAATATTGCATAAACGATATACATAATCATTAAACTAATATAAATTAATCTTGAAAATACATTTCATATAGTAGTCACAAATAGAGAGCATAGGGAGCACAGGCTTACATTTGCATCTATCATAAACGATTTACGTAAGCAACATAATAATATAAATTAATTATGAAAATACATTTCACATACTACGTTAGAATAAAGAGGATAGAGAGATAGGTGGCTTACTTCTACATATAGCATAAGCAATTTATATAATCACCAAAAGAATATAAATTAATTACGAAAATACCTTTTGTACACTAGTCGCAATAAATTAAAGAGGACAGGGAGAAAAGGCTCACTTTTTCATATAGCACGAACAATTTACATAATCACCGAAGTAATATAAATTAATCATGAAAAATACATTTCATATACTAGGTCACAGATAAAGAGAATAGGCTTACTTTTCTGATTAAAATCTTGGCGTTTTGTAGACTTGCATCATGATCAGAAACTTTGCCGGTGAGAAAATCTATGTGATCAAAAGATTTAAGGTTAGGTCCAGACAAGGCGTGAGAGAGCGGACTATCATCGTCAGAAACAGGACCTTCTTGCCAAACATGATTCACCAGCTTTGAATTCCCAGGAAGCTTAAAGCTGGCGTATAAGATCATGGTGCCATCCTCAAAACTCGCAGAAACTTCATAAACCTCAAAGTTCAAACTCCTTTCCTCCAACGTCGTTCCGTACGAGGTTATCGGAGAGGTGTAAGCCGCCATAGTTCCATCGGATTTCTGGAAAGCGACAAAAGCCTGAGAGCCCGCCATGCCTGCAGATGTTGGGTTAATAGCCCAAGCTATCCAACTCTTATGGTCGGCGTTGTTTTTCTTGAAAGCGATTTCGACGGAGTTTGAAGAAGAGCGGTAGGTCCAATAAAGAGAAGAATCAAGAACGGGTTGGTCTTTGCAGGATAAAAATTTTGTGGCATTAGGAAACTTGTATGATTCGCAAGCTTGTGGTTGTGGTTGGGGTTGTGAGGCTGCAGGTATGATGAAGATGAAGATCAGCGTAAAGAAGGGGGCTAAGAACAGGGAAAGATTGCAAACGAAAGCCATGAAAAGAGATATGATAGATAAGAGGTAATAATGATGGACGAATGGTGAGTGCAGGAGAAGTAGGGTTTTAGGAATGATCTCTCATCCAACGCTAGCTAGTAATTTATAGAGTTATGTGCCAAGAAATTAATTGTTGAGAATCCTAATACAAATGGGATAACCGACTCTTTTCCTTACCCCGTGGATAACCGACTCTTAACCGATAGGTGATAACTTCTTCGTCAATATAATTGTTGTCAATAATATATATAAATAAATACTGGATTGTGGGTGACGTTGTCATTAGAACAACTAACTAATTGAAAAAAATGTCCGAGTCACATTGAGTGAGAAAAGCTTGGTGAGAGAAGCTGTGTATTGGAATACTAGCTGGTGTGGTCTTTGACTCCAGATGGAGGACTCCGACGCTCTGGTTGCTTCGCCGGGGAGAACGTTGGCTACTAATGGGGCTGCTGAATTGATTGGGGTGGCTGAGATTGCAGAGAAGTCTCCTACGGGAAATCTAGCCAAGAACAACCTCATGACTGTTCTACCGAGAGTAGGATCTGAACTGGTTGGGTCTTGCTCAAATAGCACTCAAAGGAATTTTGTGAAGGTACTCTCATACAAAGATTCACTTACGGGATGCAAGGGTACAGAGTTTAATGGGATTGTTCATGGAAGATCTAACCTGGAAGAAGAAGATAACATTGAAGATCTTTTTGATCATTCATGGGAACTGCCTGAGCCTTCACCTGAGATCAAACAGCTTATGGACATTTATCCAACTATGGAAATGTCAAAAAATGAATATAACCGATGGGCTAGACCATGGAACAAGTCTCTCATCATCACTGTCCTAGATGCAAAATTTAATTTCCACAGATTGAAAGAACATCTTTCCAGAATCTGGAAAACAAAGTACTTCGATTTTATTGACATTCCTAACAACTACTATGTTGTTAAATTCAAGACGCATGAAATGTGGGAACAACATTACAAAAAAATTCTTATGGGCGGGCCTTGGACTATAATGCAATTCACCATTTTAGTTCAAAGGTGGACTCCTTACTTTGATCCTTTCCACAACCCTTTTGGTAGAGTAGCTACCTGGATTAGAATCCCCAACATACCCCTTTTATGCTACAACAAAGAATGCCTATGGAGGTTGGGTGATATGGTTGGAAAAACTCTCAAGGTCGATATGAATACAATTGAAAATCCTGAGGAAGAGGATGCCAAAATTCACAGAGGTCGATTTGCCAGATTATGTATTGAAGTGGATTTACAGAAAAAATTGGTCCCTAAGATCATCTCTGCCTCATCGGTTTTTAACATTGAGTATGAGGGTTTGGGATCAATTTGCTTTACCTGCGGCAAGTATGGTCACAGGAAAGAGTTATGTCCCTCAAGGGATATCGCAGCCGCTGGTCCTTCTTGCTCTTCTTTGTGTCTTCCTCCTCCATCGTCAAAAGCCTCGTTGCCCTTAGATAAGCTGAAGCAGGCAGAATTGGATCCAACAAAGCTTGCCCACGGCGAAGCAGGCAAAGCCGTCCCCTCTGTGAAGGAAGACCCTTTCGGGCCATGGATGCACGTGAGGAAGACAGCCAAAGCACGAAATCCAAGAAGGAAGGAAGATAGGTCTAGGGTGGGTGGCAAGAGCCATACCGATTTAACAGAGGAGGTCGGCTATGACAGGGCTGTTCAGTCCAAATACGCTGTCCTAGCTGAGATGGATATAGAAGAAGGTGTGGTCCACGAGAGGGATTCAAATTTGAACCACAAATTGAGGAAATGCGTTGCAGCTATTGACGGACAGAAGCTTACCGAGGGCGACTCTGTGGTTCAGGTTGTGCAGTGGTCAACAAAATCTGGGCAAAGAAAAAGCACCGTTGGCTTTCACGTGGGTGCTAAGCATTGGACTGAAGTGAAGAAGCCCAAAGTCAATAACAGAATTATCTTGAACAAGAATAAAGAAGAAGTCCAGCATTCTGGTGTGGGCCTTAAGGGAGCATGTGATGTGGGAGAGAACAAGAATCTGAAGCCCCATAATATCAAATCCAAAAGGGCTCACAACGTTGTCCAAGGATGCATTCAGGAGGGTGGGCCTTCCAAAGAGCATGTTGATATTCTTAAGCCCATCTCTTCTCTTCAAGCCCCTAGCACGTGCAAGAATGATAAGGGCCGTGAAGAGCAAATTCTGAATGAGATAATACATGCGGATAAGGTCCAAGATAAGCCAATTCAGAATGAGATTTTGCATGCGAAATCCTCAGACTCTCAAGGGACCACTTCTGCTCCTGAGGCACCGAACTTGAGCCTGCACTCTCTAAAGAAGGCAACCATGGTTGGAAATGATGATGACACACAATCGAAGATGCAATCTGTGTCCCAATTGGAAGTGGTGGTTCTGATGGAAGACAAACCGCCGGACAAGTAAGTCCCGTCTGTTCCCTTTTCCTTTTTATTTATTTTTTTTATGATTATATCTTCCTGGAATTGCCATGGGGCGGGTGGTCGCACGTTCCCACGTGTTTTGAAAGATGTGGTCCTTAATTATGGCATCAATGTGTTGTGCCTTGTGGAGCCCAGGATTAGTGGTAGTAGAGCGGATAAGGCTGTTAGGAAATTGGGTTTCAATGACTGGTTAAGAGTTGAAGCAACTGGGTATGCTGGGGGTATTTGGGTTTTATGGAATCGATGGGAGTTTCAGATTGATTATTTATTCTCTAACTCCCAACTCCTCCACTGCAAAGTTTCTCACATAAATAATCCCAACCCTTCATTTGTCTATGGTGACACTAATAGTCTAATGAGGAGGAACCTGTGGGATTTGCTATGTGCTATCAAGCAAATGGTGACTATCCCCTGGCTGGTCTTAGGGGATTTTAATGCCTTCCTCTCTCCTAGTGATAAAGAAGGGGGAGCTACTCCTATTCTCAGCTCTATGAAGGACTTCCAGAACTGTATTGACAGCTGTGATCTTATTGAGGTTCCGTTAGTTGGTGACAAATTTACCTAGGAAAAAAATGGAGTTAAGGAGAGACTTGACTGGGTGTTCTGCAATTTTGATTGGGATATTCTTAATCCTTAGGTCAAGGTTTATCATAATCTCAGGTTCAAGTCTGACCACCGCGTGATTGTTGTTGCGGACAAAACTAAGACTAAAGGCATTAATAGGGGAAGAAATTTCCTCTACCAGGCAGCTTGGTGCATAGAAGAAGGTTTTCATGATGTTGTCAATGATGCTTGGCAGGGGAAGAATTGGACTCAAGGGCAAAAGCAGTTCACAAAGGACGCCTCGGCATGGAACTCTAGAGTGGTGGGAAATGTTGCCAAAAAAAAAGAGAGCTCATCCGAAGGCTGGAAGGGATCGATCGGGCCAGGAGTAGAG
This sequence comes from Inga laurina, assembly GCA_963855925.1. Lineage (NCBI taxonomy): Eukaryota > Viridiplantae > Streptophyta > Magnoliopsida > Fabales > Fabaceae > Inga > Inga laurina. The sequence continues at coordinate 27,455,840 of OY979704.1, forward strand.
GGGGTGGTCCCAATGGTCTTTTTAAGATTGAAAGGCAACTTTGGGACATGTACCATAAAATCGCCTTACAAGCGGAATTGATCTGGTCCCAGAAATCAAGATGTAAGTGGATCAGTGGTGGGGACAGAAACATGAAATTCTTCCATGCAAGTGTTTCTGCAAATAGGAAGAGAAGTAAAATCGAGGCTTTACAGGATGATAATGGTAACTAGGTGTCTGATGAATCTCAGCTTCGGAATATGGCCCTTGATTTTTTTCAGAACCTCTACTCGGCTGAGACTTCATCTTCTCCTTTCTCTCCTTGGAGGGCAAGTTTCCCTCCTCTCGATGATACTCAACTTGACCTTATTCAAAGGACTGTTTCGCCCACTGAGATAAAAAATGCTGCTTTTGAGATGGGAGCTTTTAAAGCTCCTGGGCCGGATGGTTTAAATCCCCATTTCTTTCATACCCAGTGGAGTGTTATTGGCCATAAGATGAGCGATTTGGTAATCAAGATCTTTGATAATCCTGAGGTCATCCAAGACATTAATCATACGAACATCACCCTTATCCCTAAGGTCGATCATCCGACTACCCTGAAGGATTTTAGACCCATATCCCTTTGCAATGTTAGCTACAAAATTGTCAGCAAAATTATTGCTAACCGCTTTAAGAGAGTCATGAATCATCTGGTTGTTGAAAACCAATATAGCTTTATTGCAGGAAGACAGGGTGTGGATAATATCATTATTGCCCAGGAGGCAATCCATTCCATGCGTTATAAGAGAGGTAAAAAGGGTTATATTGCCATGAAGGTTGATATGGAAAAGGCTTTTGACCGTCTTGACTGGCGTTTTCTCAAATTCACTCTTAACAGCCTGGGTCTGGGTTCTGATTTTGTTAAGCTGATTATGTCATGTGTTTCGTCCCCTTCCATGAGCATTATCTGGAATGGAATTGCCACTGAGCGCTTCCGGCCTTCTAGAGGGGTGAGACAGGGTGATCCTTTGAGTCCTTATTTGTTCGTCTTGTGTATGGAAATGCTTGGCCAACTTATCCACCGTGAAGTTGACCTGGGAAATTGGCTTCCTATTAAATTGAGCTCTAATGGCCCTAAGCTATCCCACATCTTCTTCGTGGATGATCTTGTCCTTTTCGGTGAGGCTTCAAACGAGCAGATGGCTGTGATTAGAGATGTCATGACTCTTTTCTGCCGAGTCTCTGGCCACAAGATTAATCTGAATAAATCTAAAATGTTCGTATCTAAAAATGTTCATTTTAACAAGGCTTACGAATTAAGTCAATCTGTTGGGATTGGTCTGACTGCGGACCTTGGGAAATACTTGGGCGTCCCCCTCCTGCACAAGAGGATGGTTAAGAGGACGTTTGCTCCTCTTCTCCAAAAGGTGAAATTGAAATTGGCTAACTGGAAGGGTAAATACCTAAGTATGGCAGGTAGATCGACTCTCATCAAGTCTGTCCTTTCGGCGATACCTCAATACCAGATGCAATCAACTCTTATTCTGAAAGGGGTGTTAGCTATGATTGAAAAGCTCAGCCATGATTTCTTTTGGAATCATCATGAGGAATCCAAGAAGCTGCACCTGCTTTCATGGGACGTTCTTAAAAGACGTAAGTATGAGGGTGGATTGGGTATAAAAGACTTGCATTGTCAAACTAAAGCTTTTCTCATGAAATTGTACTGGGGTCTTATCAAGAAACCGGATGCCTTTTTGGGTGAAATGCTTAAGAGCGAAATATGCATGTGGATCTGCTGTTGTTCCACATGTTCAGAGGTGGCGTAACCAATCGGCAGTTTGGTGTGGGGTGGTGATTGTCTGGGACGATTTCTTAAGAGGCCTTGGTAAATGCCTGAGAAGTGGCTGAAATACGCTTGCTTGGCAAGAACGCTGGGCCTCTGTGGATAAACCTCTAAAATACTTTATCGTCAAAAACAGCCACCTTGTTGATTTGAGTGCTAATGTTTGCTCCTTTAGGACTCAATCGGGGCATTGGGATAGAGCTAAATGGGAATCCTTCCTTCCAAATTGGGTGGTGGATAAAATTTTGTTGATTCCTCCTCCTTCGAGTTTTGATGAGGATACTATCTGTTGGCGAAATGCTCCTGATGGGAACTTTAGTGTAAAATCAGCATACGACGCAATCTTTCATCAGCACATTCATAGCCAACATGGTCACTGGCAGTCTCTATGGCGCTGGGGTATTCCTGAACGTGTCAAATTCTTTCTCTGGCAAGTATTCCATGATAGGCTTCCCACTAATAAGATCAGAGCGAGGCACAATCCGAGAGCCTTAAGCACTTGTCCTTTTCAGTGTGATAGTGTGGAGAGCATCCTTCATATCTTGAGAGATTGTGAGCAAGCTCAGAGAGTGTGGTCAGCTTTAACTAACCCTCTATATTATAGTATGTTTTTCTCTGGTAATTTGCAGGATTGGCTCAATTGGAACTTACAGCACTCACCAGGAAACAACAAGATGGCTAGATGGCCTTGGCAAAATGTCTTCAGTACCGCATGTTGGATACTATGGAAAAACCGTTGTGGCCAAGCTTTTGAAGGGTCATCAGACAGCCTGAAAGAGATTGTTCACAGATGCATTTATCAACTCTCAGAAGGTGTGCAGAACGGCAAGTTTCGGCATCAGATATTCCAAGTCCCAGAACGAGGAGTGCTTCACTAGCAACCTCTTGATCCGGGCGTTCATCGCTTAGATGTTGATGGTTCAGTTCTCAGAGACGGCCAGGCTGCTTGTGGAGGTGTTATTCATGATCATCAGGGTAATTGGATACGTGGATTTCAACAGAAGTTAGGACATACTTTCCCAACTGCTGCGGAAATCCATGCAATCCGATGTGGCCTCCTGCTATGTAAACAATTGGGGCTAAAGAAAATCAGGATTTTCACTTACTCACTTCAGGCAGTCCATCTATTATCCACTCATTTTGACTCGGACCATCCAATGTACGACGTGATCTTGCCAACCAGATCTCTTATTTATAGTGATTGGGAGGTACAAATTTCCCACGCTCACAGGGAAAGCCTTCGTTGTGCGGATTATCTTACTAGAATGGCTCACATGATTCCGCAGGAACATGAGGAACTTGGGATTTCCCCAATTGATTGTTTTCATTTCTTTGCTTTGGACTGTGGTTTATTAGACCACGATCATCTTGTAGGATCTAGCCTATAGTGGATGTCATCTTCAAGCTTTGCTTGCCTTTATATCAAAAAAAAATATATATATAAATATATATATATTAACGTAGTGAAACAAGCTGCGGCTACTTTAATTAAAAAAAAATTGCAGGCTACCTGGTTGATATCTATCACTTCTTTTCAATTACTATTTGATTAATTTTACAAATATATATATATATATATATAATACCTGAGGTATACTTTAGTCAAGTTATTTTGCTAATCCAACTAGCTTATCAAAATAAGGTAAACTGATTTTTTCCCCAACACATCACAATCTTTCCCCAAGGTTCCCCTGTAACTCTCCATATTTAATTAACCAAAATCACTCTATTCTCAGTCAATTAAATAATTTTATTTTGATATTTTGTGTCTCCTATTTTTTATTAAATTTATATATAAATATTACCTTCTTTCATTTTTCTGTTTAATACACACTTTTATAAAATACACGCATACACGTGTGTGTGTTTTTTAATTTCATGAGAAAAGTGATATATGGTTGGTCATACCAAGAAAGTAGGGAAAATATCAATTAGCCCATGTGGAAGCAATTTTATTTCAATGGACCCCCAAATTATTATGAAATTTCACTGCAACCCATAAGTCAAAATCAAATTAAGTGTTCTGGGTGAAAAAGACAATGATGCCCTTGCTTCATTTTTTAAATCTATTTATTTGTTTTTTAAACGCCCATATTTTTTTTGTAAATTTCTTTATTTATCTTGTGAATGACTAAAATTTTAAACTCCCCGGATTCTTTTAAATCCATTTATTTGTCTTATGAATTTTTTTATTTCTCTTGTAAATGGCCAAAATGTTTTTTTGGATCCCTTTATTTATCTTATAAATGTCCATTTTTGTCTTGTAAATGCTCTTATGAAAAAAAAATAAAGTAAGGGCATTATTGTCTTTCCACTGACAAAACTTAATTTTTTTTAATCTAGGGATACAATGAAATTTCAGAATCTCTTAGAGGTCCACTGAAATAAAATTGCGTCTATGGGGTTAAGTGGAATTTTCCCAAAAAAGATAATATATGGTTGGTTCGATTTTTTAACTCACTCATATGGCATGCATAACAGGTACTCCCCCCAGTCCTAATTATAAGACAAAGTTGAGTTTTTTGGAGAAATTAAGGAAGCCAATTAAATTACTTTAGAGTATCTTTATTTTTATTTTTTTCTCCAAACTAATTAATGTAACTAATAAACTAGTATATAATCTAAGGATACTAAAAATCTAAACACTCTAAAGTAATTTAATTGGCCCCCTTAATTTCTCCAAAAAAGTCAACTTTGTCTTATAATTAGGACCGGAGGGAGTATTAGGTAACGTTTTCCTTCATGCTTTTGTTTACATTTCAACTATTTGTATGACAGTTTCTTATATATAGGGCAGCTGAAAGATATACCAATAGCAATATTTTTAAAGTTAGATAGGACGTCAAACTAAAAAGGCTAGTGTGTCACAGTTAAAATGTTCTTAGATCAGTGGCATAAAAATTGAATTAAAAAACAATGTTATATACCTATATAATATTATATGGGTAAACATAAAGTATGAAAGTTAAATAAATTTTAAAAAATTATATTGTTTAACTGTATGGTTGACCATGGCTCAATCAGTCATAATTAGATTATTATTACTATTATAGAAGCAGTGATGCTTTGGCCCATCTAGCCAACCAAACTAACCAGAGGAAAGGTGACTTGGGATGATCCGGTGTGACTTGGGTGATCGGGTAACCCAATCGTAAGTTGGATGAGGGTGAGTTATTGGGCATCGAAAGTTTAGCTTCATGGCATCTTATTGGTTTTAGATGTTTGAATATGAAACATCCTACTGTTCAAAAAAAAAAAAATAAAACATCCCACAGAACTATCAATGAAATGAGCTACTTCAATTTGGGATTGGTTTTAGATGTTTGAATATGAAACATCCTACAGAACTATCAATGAAATGAGCTATTTCAATTTGGGTTGACATTCATAACACATCCCATCTAGACCTACATAGAGAATATGTACTTTTATTTTTTTAAAAAAATATAATATATAAGTATGAAAAACAGAATATTTAAATCCGATAATGCACGGATACTTGACCTCACCGTATTTTGGATTTAATCAGAATAATTTAAATTTAAATATTATTCTTGGTAGAATCAACTTATTTTAAATAATTTTAAGCTGCGTGAAATATAGATTTAAGATGAATTTTGTTTTATTGAACACAAGTATTTTTACAAAGCTTACAACCTCCAAAAACAAAATCTTAAAAGTTGCAAAATCACCTTTGAAGCGAGAAAATAATACCATGATAATTTTACAAAATATCGAGTTTGGGCCAATGAACTCATTCATTGATTTACGTGTGATATAAAAAATAAATGTAATTATATTTTTCATCTGTAGGGAGATGGTCAAAGATTGACAAAGGTGGTGCATGGTTGGGCTTTGTTGCAAGTAGAGGCTAAAAGAATAATAATATCACTGATGATATGATTTGTTTTGCATGAAAATTTAAAAAGAGAGTTAAATATTCTGAAAATTAGGTGTAGGGGCTGATTATGAATTTTGATTGCAAGAAAGGGCGGACATGGATAAAAGAATGTGGATGGGCATGAAAAAACATGTTAGTAGTAGTTGTGTCTTATTAAAAAAAAAACAGAGAAATCAACAAAAAAAAATTGAAAGAACTTCTAAATGTATTTTGTCATAATCTGGATTTAAAGCCTAAAAGTTCAAGAATCAGTATGAATTAAATAGGCTACCAAACCTAATTAGGCAAGGGTCTTGAAAGATAGAATGATTCCCAGGGACCATGTAATATTTAGCCTTCTCGATTAAAGGTTAAACACATAATCAAGGGTTATGTAAAGGCCAAATAAAATAGTAGACTTTTCAAAGTAACATGGTATATTTGTTGTCCCGGGTTTGGGCACAAGCGTAATTTCTAGAAATTACGGGTGAAATGGTAATTTTGGATATTATGCCTGAAATTTCACGAAAAATCCCCGGAAACACAAGAAGTTAGAGAATAATTCACTTGACAATATTTGAGGTTTAATTGAGGTATAAATAAGAAAACTACCTCAAAAAGGAATTTTAAAGAATTATTAGAATTTTGGTTAATTAAGGGATAATTAGCAAAATTCAATTATGAAAAATTCCTGGAGGCCTCAAATAATTGGAAAAAATAAGGAGAATTTATTTTAAGGTTAATGTGACCTTATAAAAATGGCTTCATACCCTAGAAATGGAAATTTTACCCCTAAAGAATATTTTTTAGGCATTTTATCCATGAATAAGGTAATTTATTGGAAATTATGAAAAAAAAAATAGTTAAGGACCAAATTTGAGCTGGGAAAAATTAGGTAATTACTTCCTAATAAATGGAAATTTTTATGATTCACATTAGTTATATGATGAAAGAATCTCCAAAAGGCAATTGTAAGTGATTAAATTCACTTAAACGAAGAATCAAGTTTGGGCAAAGTATTTAGCTCAGGGGAGGAAAAGTATGTGGTCTCTTAAGAGGCCAAGTGACGCGCGTGCTCAAGATGAAGAAAAATAGCAAGATGAAATTTCAATAGAATTTTAATAATACTAGTGCAAATTTTATAAAAATAGTTATGATTTTTTGATGTTGGACCACAAAGCTAGAAATTCGAGAAGGAATAGCAACTCGAGCATAAAAATGTGAATTTTGATTTATGGGCTTCAATTAATGAATCGTCTGAACCATAGTGCTTTCAAATGAATTGTAAGGGTGGTAAAATAATGGATGCAACATTTTAGTATCACAGCAGAGGTTCTGGCATTGGATAGAATGCTCTGCTCATTGATCTGTTACTAGTCTACCTAATAATGATTACAATCGATTTTAGTAGACTTGTTTGTAAGAATTTGCATGGAAAATGAGCACAAAATTGAGGCAAGAGGATAAGTAGGAGAAAAGGTTCACACAAAGCCTGTAACAAAGTAAGAAATGGCTTATGCAACAGTGATCCAATGAAAGACATGAGTTTGAGGTGATTGCTCTCGAAGAACTTGCTCTTGTTTAGTCTGATCATGTTTGTTGATATTCAGTGCTCTGTGCATAGTTGATGATGTGCTAGATGCCTAACTGAAATGCTTGCTCAGCAAAAATGTTGAAAGGTTTGTGTATGCTGAGTGAGTATTGTGATTGTAGGCTTATTAACAAAGGTATGACGGTATGAATAAAAATGGTCAAAGAAATGAATTGTTAGAAAGAATACGACGAGTTAGGCAATTCTAAAAAAAAATCCTTAGGATAGATAATGAAGGGAACTAGACAAAGATGTGTTAAGATGTATAGTGACTATTTGGGAGTCATAGACTAGCCTCGAAGCTATGACTTTAGCATGCATGTATATGGCTTCCTAGTTTGTTCTCTTTTCCTGGGCATAGTCACTATTTCAATGTATAATGTATAGTAAATGAAGTTCAGTGCTCATGAGAATCGGTGAGTGTAAAATAGACACATAGAGCTTTCCAAAAAGTCCTAAATCATGTATATTAGATGTTTGACCGATGAGTTATGATATTTTGAATTAAAGATGCAGGATCTGTCTAAAAACATAGCAGGTTTAGAAATTCAATGAATGGTATCACATGGACAATATCAGGCTACAATGATTTTTTTATCATGTAAAGAACTTCAAAAGAATTCAAAATAATTTTAGAGCACCCTCATATGAGATTTCTAGAATTAGTTATGAAAGTTTGACCAAAAATCTGTGCAGACGAATAGAATAGTAACCCAACAATAAAGATGCAAGTTTCTATTTATGGGTTTTGTTATTAACTCGCCAAAACCATAGTGCTTTCATTTGCGTAATAACAGTGAGGAAATGACGGATGTTACATTTTTCATTAATAGGAACAAGCCGTATGCACTAGTTGTTTATTATAACTAGGGTTAAGCTTTAAATTTATCTCGAAAGTTTCCGATGAGGAGCAATGTTGTCAGTGTTTTCAAATTCAATGTTGCCCCTTATTGTTAAGAAGTTAACAGTCAACATCAAACTTTTAACGGTCAACGATAGTTCTCTAACGGTATGGGGGCAACATTGCAACATTCTTAAATTTTTCGGACACCATTGAACCTGAAGGAATTTTCCAGGCAACGTTGCCCCTCAACCTGAAAAGATTTGCACATTAACCCATGAAATTGTATAAACACGTACATATACATACATTTGTAATAATTGTATACGTTCATAAACAAAATGGTACACATGAAGCAACCAAATTTAGTCAAAAGCACTTAAATTTATAGTTTCGAATTCTTGATTTTTAAAATAATAATTTCTCCTTTCAGGGATCAACCAGCTTAATCCTAAAGGACAAATTGAAACCAAAAAAAAAATATTGAATCATGATCTCTAGAGTAACCTTTCCTATGTGTTCTCTTGCGGAAGTAAGCATCGTTACCCGTCCACGATGACGTTAACCTGCGTTGTCCCATACATACTCCTTTGTTAAAATAATGTTTAGAACATTTTGGCATGCTTAATTTGTTACAATAATATAATGAAATACGATCTTGATGAAGGCAAACGAAATTGGGAAAACAGAACGTATATAAAATTGATGACGATATATAAGACAGAACATCAAGAAGGCTACGAGTATGATATTTGAAAATAGTGTAATCTTAAAAATGCATTACACAATACTGTATATACAATTATAATATAAGGGAGACGTCCTAGCTAGTAATATATGGCTCATATGATCTCATGGGGAGGAATGTTGTCATCAGCAGAAACATCCTTCATCGTCTTCTTCTCCCTTCTTTTGCAGGCAAGAAACCAAGTTATGACTTCCAATATGAGAGCCACGCAGCCCAATGAAACAATGACGCCAAAATAAGCATTCCTCCAACTATGGCCAGAGCTTGAAACGGAGAAACCTCTGAACATGTTGATGATGGAGAGGACGATGACTCCATAGCCAATCACGTAGTGGAAGATGTTCCAGAAGGCTCTGAGCTTGTGATGCTTGTCAGGTCTGAGAAATATAGCAGCCAAGACCTGAACGGTTGCAGAGACGAACACAGCGATTCCAATGGAGGCATGTACAAAACCAGAAGGTGACAGAGACGACAGAGATGGGTTTGACAAGAAGATGCCGAGAGCGAAGCCGACGGTGCCAACGATATAAGCATGAATCTGACATGCTCTGTGCAAATGGAACCATGCTGATCCAGCAGCTTCGAATGTTTTTAAATAACGTCCCATTATTGCTCCTGTTGGCATCATAATCCCCCACCCTATCCCATTCAATATTCCGTGGACCTGGGCACACCAAATTCAAAATCCAATCCAACTGTTATTAATTAAGAGTTCATGAATTTAAATATTCAAAAAAGATTGATGATTTTAGCTGTGTCACGCTGTTATGGTTACTTTTGAATATTGCATAAACGATATACATAATCATGAAACTAATATAAATTAATCTTGAAAAAACATTTCATATAGTAGTCACAAAGAGAGAGCTTAGGGAAAACAGGCTTACATTTGCATCTATCATAAACGATTAGGTAATCAACAAAATAATATATATTAATTATGAAAATACATTTCACATACTACGTTAGAATAAAGAGGATAGAGAGGATATGCGGCTTACTTCAACATATAGCATAAGCAATTTATATAATCACCAAACGAATATAAATTAATTACGAAAATACCTTTCGTACACTAGTCGCAATAAATTAAAGAGGGCAGGGAGAAAAGGCTCACTTTTTCATATAGCACGAACAATTTACATAATCACCGACGTAATATAAATTAATCATGAAAAATACATTTCATATACTAGTCATAAATAAAGAGAATAGGGAGAACAAGCTTACTTTTGCATATAGCGTTTTGTAGACTTGCATCATGATCAGAAACTTTGCCGGTTAGAAAATCTATGTGACCAAAAGATTTAAGGTTAGGTCCAGACAAGGCGTGAGAGAGTGGACTATCATCGTCAGAAACAGGACCTTCTTGCCAAACATGATTCACCAGCTTTGAATTCCCAGGAAGCTTAAAGCTGGCGTATAAGATCATGGTGCCATCCTCAAAACTCGCAGAAACTTCATAAACCTCAAAGTTCAAACTCCTTTCCTCCAACGTCGTTCCGTACGAGGTTATCGGAGAGGTGTAAGCCGCCATAGTTCCATCGGATTTCTGGAAAGCGACAAAAGCCTGAGAGCCCACCATGCCTGCATATGTTGGGTTAATAGCCCAAGCTATCCAACTCTTATGGTCGGCGTTGTTTTTCTTGAAAGCGATTTCGACGGAGTTTGAAGAAGAGCGGTAGGTCCAATAAAGAGAAGAATCAAGAATGGGTAGGTCTTTGCAGGCTAAAAATTTTGTGGCATTAGGAAACTTGTATGATTCGCAAGCTTGTGGTTGTGGTTGGGGCTGTGAGGCTACAGGGATGATGAAGATGAAGATCAGCGTAAAGAAGGGGGCCAAGAACAGGGAAAGATTGCAAACGAAAGCCATGAAAAGAGATATGATAGAGAAGAGGTAATAATGATGGACGAATGGTGAGTGCAGGAGAAGTAGGGTTTTAGGAATGATCTCTCATCCAACGCTAGCTAGTAATTTATAGAGTCATGTGCCAAGAAATTAATTGCTGAGAATCCTAAAACAAATGGGATAACCGACTCTTTTCCTTACCCCGTGGATAACCGACTCTTAACCGATAGGTGATAACTTCTTCGTCAATATAATTGTTGTCAATAATCTATCTAAATATATATATTAACGTAGTGAAACAAGCTGCGGCTACTTTAATTAAAAAAAAAATTGCAGGCTACCTGGTTGATATCTATCACTTCTTTTTAATTACTATTTGATTAATTTTACAAATATATATATATATAGATATAAATAAAATACCTGAGGTATACTTTAGTCAAGTTATTTTGCTAATCCAACTAGCGTATCAAAATAAGGTAAAGTGATTTTTTCCCCAACACATCACAATCTTTCCCCAAGGTTCCCCTGTAACTCTCCATATTTAATTAACCAAAATCACTCTATTCTCAGTCAATTAAATAATTTTATTTTGATATTTTGTGTCTCCTATTTTTTATTAAATTTATATATAAATATTACCTTCTTTTATTTTTCTGTTTAATACACACTTTTATAAAATACACGCATACACGTGTGTGTGTGTTTTTTAATTTCATGAGAAAAGTGATATATGGTTGGTCATACCAAGAAAGTAGGGAAAATATCAATTAGCCCATGTGGAAGCAATTTTATTTCAATGGACTCCCAAAATATTATGAAATTTCACTGCAACCCATAAGTCAAAATCAAATTAAGTGTTCTGGGTGAAAAAGGACAATGATGCCCTTGCTTCATTTTTTAAATTTATTTATTTGTTTTTAAATGCCCATATTTGTCTTGTAAATTTCTTTGTTTATCTTGTGAATGACTAAAATTTTAAACTCCCCGGATTCTTTTAAATCCATTTATTTGTCTTATGAATTTTTTTATTTCTCTTGTAAATGGCCAAAATGTTTTTTTGGATCCCTTTATTTATCTTATAAATGTCCATTTTTGTCTTGTAAATGCTCTTATGAAAAAAAAAATAAAGTAAGGGCATTATTGTCTTTCCACTGACAAAACTTAATTTTTTTTAATCTAGGGATACAATGAAATTTCAGAATCTCTTAGAGGTCTCCTGAAATAAAATTGCGTCTATGGGGTTAAGTGGAATTTTCCCTAAAAAGATAATATATGGTTGGTTCGATTTTTTAACTCACTCATATGGCATGCATAACAGGTACTCCCCCCCGATGCTAATTATAAGACAAAGTTGACTTTTTTGGAGAAATTAAGGAAGCCAATTAAATTACTTTAGAGTATCTTTATTTTTATTTTTTTTCTCCAAACTAATTAATTTACTAATAGACTAGTATATAATCTAAGGATACTAAAAATATAAACACTCTAAAGTAATTTAATTGGCCCCCTTAATTTCTCCAAAAAAGTCAACTTTGTCTTATAATTAGAACCGGAGGGAGTATTAGGTAACGTTTTCCTTCATGCTTTTGTTTACATTTCAACTATTTGTATGATAGTTTCTTATATATAGGGCTGCTGAAAGATATACCAATAGCAATATTTTTAAAGTTAGATAGGACGTCAAACTAAAAAGGCTAGTGTGTCACAGTTAAAATGTTCTTAGATCAGTGGCATAAAAATTGAATTAAAAAACAATGTTATATACCTATATAATATTATATGGGTAAACATAAAGTATGAAAATTAAATAAATTTTAAAAAATTATATTGTTTGACTGTATGGTTGACCATGGCTCAATCAGTCATAATTAGATTATTATTACTATTATAGAAGCAGTGATGCTTTGGCCCATCTAGCCAACCAAACAACCCAGAGGAAAGGTGACTTGGGATGATCCGGTGTGACTTGGGTGATCGGGTAACCCAATCGTAAGTTGGATGAGGGTGAGTTATTGGGCATCGAAAGTTTAGCTTTATATGACAAGCATGGCATCTTATTGGTTTTAGATGTTTGAATATGAAACATCCTACTGTTCAAAAAAAAAAAATGAAACTTCCTACAGAACTATCAATGAAATGAGCTACTTCAATTTGGGATTGGTTTTAGATGTTTGAATATGAAACATCCTACTGTTCAAAAAAAAAAATGAAACATCCTACAGAACTATCAATGAAATGAGCTACTTCAATTTGGGATTGGTTTTAGATGTTTGAATATGAAACATCCTACAGAACTATCAATGAAATGAGCTATTTCAATTTGGGTTGACATTCATAACACATCCCGTCTAGACCTACATAGAGAATATATACTTTTATTTTTTTAAAAAAAAATATAATATATAAGTATGAAAAACAGAATATTTAAATCCGATAATGCACGGATGCTTGACCTCACCGTATTTTGGATTTAATCAGAATAATTTAAATTTAAATATTATTCTTGATAGAATCAACTTATTTTAAATAATTTTAAGCTGCGTGAAATATAGATTTAAGATGAATTTTGTTTTATTGAACACAAGTATTTTTACAAAGCTTACAACCTCCAAAAACAAAATCTTAAAAGTTGCAAAATCACCTTTGAAGCGAGAAAATAATACCATGATAATTTTACAAAATATCGAGTTTGGGCCAATGAACTCATTCATTGATTTACGTGTGATATAAAAAATAAATGTAATTATATTTTTCATCTGTAGGGAGATGGTCAAAGATTGACAAAGGTGGTGCATGGTTGGGCTTTGTTGCAAGTAGAGGCTAAAAGAATAATAATATCACTGATGATATGATTTGTTTTGCATGAAAATTTAAAAAGAGAGTTAAATATTCTGAAAATTAGGTGTAGGGGCTGATTATGAATTTTGATTGCAAAAAAGGGCGGACATGGATAAAAGAATGTGGATGGGCATGAAAAAACATGTTAGTAGTAGTTGTGTCTTATTAAAAAAAAACAGAGAAATCAACAAAAAAAAAAATTGAAAGAACTTCTAAATGTATTTTGTCATAATCTGGATTTAAAGCCTAAAAGTTCAAGAATCAGTATGAATTAAATAGGCTACCAAACCTAATTAGGCAAGGGTCTCGAAAGATAGAATGATTCCCAGGGACCATGTAATATTTAGCCTTCTCGATTAAAGGTTAAACACATAATCAAGGGTTATGTAAAGGCCAAATAAAATAGTAGACTTTTCAAAGTAACATGGTATATTTGTTGTCCCGGGTTTGGGCACAAGCGTAATTTCTAGAAATTACGGGTGAAATGGTAATTTTGGATATTATTCCTGAAATTTCACGAAAAATCCCCGGAAACACAAGAAGTTAGAGAATAATTCACTTGACAATATTTGAGGTTTAATTGAGGTATAAATAAGAAAACTACCTCAAAAAGGAATTTTAAAGAATTATTAGAATCTTGGTTAATTAAGGGATAATTAGCCAAATTCAATTATGAAAAATTCCTGGAGGCCTCAAATAATTGGAAAAAATAAGGAGAATTTCTTTTAAGGTTAATGTGACCTTATAAAAATGTCTTCATACCCTAGAAATGGAAATTTTACCCCTAAAGAATATTTTATAGGCATTTTTTCCATGAATAAGGTAATTTATTGGAAATTATGAAAAAAAAAATAGTTAAGGACCAAATTTGAGCTGCGAAAAATTAGGGAATTGCTTCCTAATAAATGTGAATTTTTGATGATATCACATTAGTTATATGATCAAAGAATCTCCAAAAGGCAATTGTAAGTGATTAAATTCACTTAAACGAAGAATCAAGCTTGGGCAAAGTATTTAGCTCAGGGGAGGAAAAGTATGTGGTCTCTTAAGAGGCCAAGTGCCGCGCGTGCTCAAGATGAAGAAAAATAGCAAGATGAAATTTCAATAGAATTTTAATAATACTAGTGCAAATTTTATAAAAATAGTTATGATTTTTTGAAGTTGGACCACAAAGCTAGAAATTCGAGAAGGAATAGCAACTCGAGGATAAAAATGTGAATTTTGATTTATGGGCTTCAATTAATGAATCGTCTGAACCATAGTGCTTCCAAATGAATTGTAAGGGTGGTAAAATAATGGATGTAACATTTTAGTATCACAACAGAGGTTCTAGCATTGGATAGAATGCTCTGCTCATTATCCACCGGACACAGGATTTCATCGACTAGATGTAGACGGTTCGGTGATTAGGGATGGTCAGGCCGCGTGCGGAGGTACTATCCGGGATCACCAGGGTAACTGGATTCGTGGATTTCAACAGAAGTTAGGTCTTACCTTCCCAACTGCTGCTGAAATTCATGCAATTCGCCGAGGCCTTCTTCTATGCAAAAAGCTGGGACTGAAGAAAATCAAATTGTTCACAGATTCTCTACAGGCAGTTCACCTATTATCCACCCACTGTGATCCTAATCATCCTTTGTATGACGTCATTGTTGATACTAGATCTCTTGTCTACAGCGACTGGGAGTTGGAAATTTCCCACACTCATAGGGAAAGTATTCATTGTGCAGATTGCCTAGCGGGAACGGCGCATTTGATTTCACAAGACTATGTCGAGCTAGGCCTTCCCCCAATGGAATGTATTCACCTTTTTGCTTTGGATTGTGGTTCGTTACCACAAGACCAGTCTGTAGGTCCTAGCCTATAGACTCTTTTTATTATCAAGCTTTGCTTGCCCTTGTAACAAAAAAAAAAAAAAAACAAGAATGCTCTGCTCATTGATCTGTTACTAGTCTACCTAATAATGATTATAATCGATTTTAGTAGACTTGTTTGTAAGATTTTGCTTGGAAAATGAGCACAAAATTTGTAATATCCCAAATTTAATGAAGGTTAAATTTTCTAAAAATAAAATTTAAATGGGAATTTGATAATAAGTCAAATTATGGAACCTACAAAATTTAAGGAATCTTAAATTAGACAAAGGGAAAAATTAGGGCCTAGTGTGTGTAATGAATAGGATAAAAATATACCTATATATATCTATATTAAAACACACCGACAGATATTCACATCCTGCGTCTTGATTATTTTTAGTGGAGCACCGAAAGTGGACAGCTTCACTCCTCTTTCATCATTAGATAGACACATTATACACACACACTTACACCTACATCCTCATGATTCACATAGCAACAATTATCTCACTTTCTTCAACCATATAACCCCACACTTCATGCACTCCCTCACTCTCCGTTGCTTCAAGTCAGAAAAGAAGAGAGAGCTTTAGGAGAGAGAAATCAGAGTTGAGAAAGGGAGAGAGAGAGACGTGAGTGAAAGAGGTGAACGGAGGAAGAAAACGATCGGAGAAGAGGAAGAAGGAAGTGTTAAACCTTTCATGCATCACCATAAACGTTTTTAGGTGAGTCTTATCTATCTTTTTCAATTGTTATTTCGTTGGTTTGGGGTATTCATGAGGATTTATAGCTGCTAGAAGTTGTGTGATTCTGAAAATAAGTTGATGTCATGGGTGGACGTAAAACAGAGCATGTATATTGATTTTGGAGTGAATTTTGGTGTTCTTTGATTCTGAAATTCGATCATTAACCTCAGGAAATATGTGTAGGAGAGTATAGAGTTAAAATTCGTGAGGTTTAGAGTACAAATTCATGTATACATGTTAGTTTTCTCAATTCTGTTTTGCTGTCCGAAAAACAGAGTACATACTTGAAACTTGTAAAATCTTAAACAGAGGCTATAGTTGGAATTTTCGAATGGGTCTTTTTATATAGATAGTTTAGGATGTTTAGTTGATGATAGAATCAAGAAAAGTACAATTTGGAATGAAAATGGATGAGTTCTTGATTTTTGAAGTTAGACTGTCAAAACTGACGTTTTCGGGAGTCAGTCAGATTCATGTTGCGTTTTGACTAGGAAACCCTTAGTGAAAAATTATGAAATTTTACAGGAATATATTAGACATTCATAGCTTTCCAATGAGTCCAAGAAACCATTATTTTGATATCTTTAGGGAGAGTTATGATTTTTGAAAGTTAAGTCAGTAACAGTGAACATTCTGGACGTTCAAGCCTCACAGTTATGGTTTTCGAAAATTCTGGGAACAATTAGATAACATCTAGTAGTTTTGGATATTTTTTCATGAAACTAAACTTAAATAGCTTTCCATAGAATTTTAGAACACTCCATTTAGATTTTTGTAGAGTTAATTATGAATTTTTGAAGTTCAGTTGCTGACAGATTATATTTTTGAAAGTTAGATTGGTTGTGGCGAAAGTTTGGAAAACCAAAACTTAACAAAAAATTATGAAACTTTCCAGATTTAAGGAAGACATTTAGACCTTTAAATTGATGGGTAGAACATAATTTTTGGGCTAATAGATTAAAAGATATGGATTTTTGAAGTTGAGCTTTGTTTCTGAATTTCCATCTGGAACAGTAATAGTTGGCCGAATTTCTGAGTAATATATGTAGTTAGTAATCATATTTGGATATTCTTCCATGAAAGTACGTTTAAAGACCTTCATTTAGGCTTTGAAATAAGTCAATTTAGAATTTTCTACAATTAGTTATGAATTTTCAAAGTTGACTGAAAATATGTCAGTTTCTGGAAAATTGTGAAACTGTCGTTTGGCAGTGATTTTGTAAAAACCGAGGTTAAAAATGGATTCCTTGGATGAAAATATGTTAGAATAGCCTGGGTCAAAATTTCTGAAAAAGTATAGTCAGACCGGGTACAGTGGGGCCAGGATTGGGTCCCAGGGGCATTTTGGTAAATTTTCAGTATAGACTAATATAACCACCAAAAATATTATGGGAATCTCTGAAGAGGTACATGAATGGGTTTTAACCTAATTCTTGTACATTTGGAATTTTAGGACCGAATTAATCGCCTGAGCCGTTGGCACATAGTTCGAGGAACTATTCTTGTGTAGCAAAAAGGGACAGAAGGTAGTAACTCTATCTCTCATACACTATGTGAATGTTGATATGCTATATGTTGCTATATTCTGTGATATGAACACGTGCCTGGGGCACATTACCTAGCTGTGGTATGGGACTCAGCTGAGGTACACGGACATGTAGGGGATCCAAACAGTCATTTGGCCCTGAGTGTTGTGTACACACATGTTATAGTATGAATTTTCATTTACATTATATGGTGCATTACATATTTAATTTTCGTATTTTATATGATGGATTATGTGTTACTACTGAGATTCCTTGGAATCTCACCCTTTTTCATAAATAATAAATGTTCCAGCGGAAACCAGTGGCTCCAAAGGCAAAGTGGAAGACATGGGCAATTAAGATGTGCAGGTCCTAAGATCAGAGTTATTTGGTTCTATTAGTTTAATTTTAATACGTTGGATATTTTGGACAAAATTTGTACAATTATCAAACCCTGCGGGGAAGACTCCTGTATGTAAGCTTGAACTTAATATCAGTATGTTTGTGCTATTTCTGTATGCCTGTGGAACTATGCCATTATTACTCTACGAATAACGAAATGTAAACGGGAGTTGACAAAATTGAGGCAAGAGGATAAGTCGGAGCAAAGGTTCAGACAAAGCCTGTAACAAAGTAAGAAATGGCTTATGCAACAGTGATCCAATGAAAGACATGAGTTTGAGGTGATTGCTCTAGAAGAACTTGCTCTTGTTTAGTCTGATCATGTTTGTTGATATTCAGTGCTCTGTGCATAGTTGATGATGTGCTAGATGCCTAACGGAAATGCTTGCTCAGCAAAAATGTTGAAAGGTTTATGCATGCTGAGTGAGTATTGTGATTGCAGGCTTATTAACAAAGGTATGACCGTATGAATAAAAATGGTCAAAGAAATGAATTGCTAGAAAGAATACGACGAGTTAGGCAATTCTAAAAAAAAAAAAAAAAAAAAAAAAAATCCTTAGGATAGATAATGAAGGGAACTAGACAAAGATGTGTTAAGATGTATAGTGACTATTTGGGAGTCATAGACTAGCCTCGAAGCTATGACTTTAGCATGCATGTATATGGCTTCCTAGTTTGTTCTCTTTTCCTGGGCATAGTCACTATTTCAATGTATAATGTATAGTAAATGAAGTTCAGTGCTCATGAGAATCGGTGTGTGTAAAATAGACACATAGAGCTTTCCAAAAAGTCCTAAATCATGTATATAAGATGTTTGACCGATGAGTTATGATATTTTGAATTAAAGATGCAGGATCTGTCTAAAAACATTGCAGGTTTAGAAATTCAATGAATGGTATCACATGGACAATATCAGGCTACAATGATTTTTTTATCATGTAAAGAACTTCAAAATAATTCAAAATAATTTTAGAGCACCCTCATATGAGATTTCTAGAATTAGTTATGAAATTTGGACCAAAAATCTGTACGGACGAATAGAATAGTAACCCAACAATAAAGATGCAAGTTTCTATTTATGGGTTTTGTTATTAACTCGCCAAAACCATAGTGCTTTCATTTGCGTAATAACAGTGAGGAAATGACGGATGTTACATTTTTCATTAATAGGAACAAGCCGTATGCACTATTTGTTTATTATAACTAGGGTTAAGCTGTAAATTTATCCCGAAAGTTTTCGATGAGGAGCAATGTTGTCAGTGTTTTCAGATTCAATGTTGCCCCTTATTGTTAAGAAGTTAACAGTCAACATCAAACTTTTAACGGTCAATGATAGTTCTCTAACGGTATGGGGGCAACATTGCAACGTTCTTAAATTTTCCGGACACCATTGAACCTGAAGAAATTTTCCAGGCAACGTTGCCCCTCAACCTGAAAAGATTTGCACATTAACCCATGAAATTATATAAACACATACAAATACATACACTTGTAATAATTGTATACGTTCATAAACAAAATCGTACACATGAAGCAACCAAATTTAGTGAAAAGCACTTAAATTTATAGTTTCGAATTCTTGATTTTTAAAATAATAATTTCTATTTTCAGGGATCAACCAGCTTAATCCTAAAGGACAAATTGAAACCAAAAAGAAAAAATATTGAATCATGATCTCTAGAGTAACCTTTCCTATGTGTTCTCTTGCGGGAGTAAGCATCGTTACCCGTCCCCGATGACGTTAATCTGCGTTGGCCCATACATACTCCTTTGTTAAAATAATGTTTATAACATTTTGGCATGCTTAATTTGTTACAATAATATAATGAAATACGATCTTGATGAAGGCAAACGAAATTGGGAAAACAGAACGTATATAAAATTGATGACGATATACAAGACAGAACATCAAGAAGGCTACGAGTATGATATTTGAAAATAGTGTAATCTTAAAAATGCATTACACAATACTGTATATACAATTATAATATAAGGGAGACGTCCTAGCTAGTAATATATGGCTCATATGATCTCATGGGGAGGAATGTTGTCATCAGCAGAAATATCCTTCATCGTCTTCTTCTCCCTTCTTTTGCAGGCAAGAAACCAAGTTATGACTTCCAATATGAGAGCCACGCAGCCCAATGAAACAATGACGCCAAAATAAGCATTCCTCCAACTATGGCCAGAGCTTGAAACGGAGAAGCCTCTGAACATGTTGATGATGGAGAGGACGATGACTCCATAGCCAATCACGTAGTGGAAGATGTTCCAGAAGGCTCTGAGCTTGTGATGTTTGTCAGGTCTGAGGAATATAGCAGCCAAGACCTGAACGGTTGCAGAGACGAACACAGCGATTCCAATGGAGGCATGTACAAAACCAGAAGGTGACAGAGACGACAGAGATGGGTTTGACAAGAAGATGCCGAGAGCGAAGCCGACGGTGCCAACGATATAAGCAAGAATCTGACATGCTCTGTGCAAATGGAACCATGCTGATCCAGCAGCTTCGAATGTTTTTAAATAACGTCCCATTATTGCTCCTGTTGGCATCATAATCCCCCACCCTATCCCATTCAATATTCCGTGAACCTGGGCACACCAAATTCAAAATCCAATCCAACTGTTATTAATTAAGAGTTCATGAATTTAAATATTCAAAAAAGATTGATGATTTTAGCTGTGTCACGCTGTTATGGTTACTTTTGAATATTGCGTAAACGATATACATAATCATTAAACTAATATAAATTAATCTTGAAAATACATTTCATATAGTAGTCACAAATAGAGAGCATAGGGAGCACAGGCTTACATTTGCATCTATCATAAACGATTTACGTAAGCAACAAAATAATATAAATTAATTATGAAAATACATTTCACATACTACGTTAGAATAAAGAGGATAGAGAGGAGAGGCGGCTTACTTCTACATATAGCATACACAATTTATATAATCACCAAACGAATATAAATTAATTACGAAAATGCCTTTCGTACACTAGTCGCAATAAATTAAAGAGGGCAGGGAGAAAAGGCTCACTTTTTCATATAGCACGAACAATTTACATAATCACCGACGTAATATAAATTAATCATGAAAAATACATTTCATATACTAGTCATAAATAAAGAGAATAGGGAGAACAGGCTTACTTTTGCATATAGCGTAAACAATTTACATAATCACCAAAGTGACATAAATTAATTATGAAAATACATTTCATATACTAGGTCACAGATAAAGAGAATAGGCTTACTTTTCTGATTAAAATCTTGGCGTTTTGTAGACTTGCATCATGATCAGAAACTTTGCCGGTGAGAAAATCTATGTGACCAAAAGATTTAAGGTTAGGTCCAGACAAGGCGTGAGAGAGCGGACTATCATCGTCAGAAACAGGACCTTCTTGCCAAACATGATTCACCAGCTTTGAATTCCCAGGAAGCTTAAAGCTGGCGTATAAGATCATGGTGCCATCCTCAAAACTCGCAGAAACTTTATAAACCTCAAAGTTCAAACTCCTTTCCTCCAACATCATTCCGTACAAGGTTATCGGAGAGGTGTAAGCCGCCATAGTTCCATCGGATTTCTGGAAAGCGACAAAAGCCTGAGAGCCCGCCATGCCTGCAGATGTTGGGTTGATAGCCCAAGCTATCCAACTCTTATGGTCGGCGTTGTTTTTCTTGAAAGCGATTTCGACGGAGTTTGAAGAAGAACGGTAGGTCCAATAAATAGAAGAATCAAGAACGGGTAGGTCTTTGCAGGCTAAAAATTTTGTGGCATTAGGAAACTTGTATGATTCGCAAGCTTGTGGTTGTGGTTGGGGTTGTGAGGCTACAGGTATGATGAAGATGAAGATCAGCGTAAAGAAGGGGGCCAAGAACAGGGAAAGATTGCAAACGAAAGCCATGAAAAGAGATATGATAGAGAAGAGGTAATAATGATGGACGAATGGTGAGTGCAGGAGAAGTAGGGTTTTAGGAATGATCTCTCATCCAACGCTAGCTAATAATTTATAGAGTCATATGCCAAGAAATTAATTGCTGAGAATCCTAAAACAAATGGGATAACCGACTCTTTTCCTTACCCCGTGGATAACCGACTCTTAACCGATAGGTGATAACTTCTTCGTCAATATGATTGTTGTCAATAATATATATAAATATATATATATTAACGTAGTGAAACAAGCTGCGGCTACTTTAATTAAAAAAAAAATTGCAGGCTACCTGGTTGATATCTATCACTTCTTTTCAATTACAATTTGATTAATTTTACAAATATATATATATATATATATAAAATACCTGAGGTATACTTTAGTCAAGTTATTTTGCTAATCCAACTAGCTTATCAAAATAAGGTAAACTGATTTTTTCCCCAACACATCACAATCTTTCCCCAAGGTTCCCCTGTAACTCTCCATATTTAATTAACCAAAATCACTCTATTCTCAGTCAATTAAATAATTTTTTTTGATATTTTGTGTCTCCTATTTTTTATTAAATTTATATATAAATATTACCTTCTTTTATTTTTCTGTTTAATAAACGCATACACGTGTGTGTGTGTTTTTTAATTTCATGAGAAAAGTGATATATGGTTGGTCATACCAAGAAAGTAGGGAAAATATCAATTAGCCCATGTGGAAGCAATTTTATTTCAATGGACCCCCAAAATATTATGAAATTTCACTGCAACCCATAAGTCAAAATCAAATTAAGTGTTCTGGGTGAAAAAGACAATGATGCCCTTGCTTCATTTTTTGAATCTATTTATTTGTTTTTAAATGCCCATATTTGTCTTGTAAATTTCTTTATTTATCTTGTGAATGACTAAAATTTTAAACTCCCCGGATTCTTTTAAATCCATTTATTTGTCTTATGAATTTTTTTATTTCTCTTGTAAATGGCCAAAATGTTTTTTTGGATCCCTTTATTTATCTTATAAATGTCCATTTTTGTCTTGTAAATGCTCTTATGAAAAAAGAATAAAGTAAGGGCATTATTGTCTTTCCACTGACAGAACTTAATTTTTTTTAATCTAGGGATACAATGAAATTTCAGAATCTCTTAGAGGTCTACTGAAATAAAATTGCATCTATGGGGTTAAGTGGAATTTTCCCAAAAAAGATAATATATGGTTGGTTTGATTTTTTAACTCACTCATATGGCATGCATAACAGGTACTCCCCCCGGTCCTAATTATAAGACAAAGTTGACTTTTTTGGAGAAATTAAGGAAGCCAATTAAATTACTCTAGAGTATCTTTATTTTTATTTTTTTCTCCAAACTAATTAATTTAACTAATAAACTAGTATATAATCTAAGGATACTAAAAATATAAACACTCTAAAGTAATTTAATTGGCTCCCTTAATTTCTCCAAAAAAGTCAACTTTGTCTTATAATTAGGACCGGAGGGAGTATTAGGTAACGTTTTCCTTCATGCTTTTGTTTACATTTCAACTATTTGTATGATAGTTTCTTATATATAGGGCTGCTGAAAGATATACCAATAGCAATATTTTTAAAGTTAGATTGGACGTCAAACTAAAAAGGCTAGTGTGTCACAGTAAAAATGTTCTTAGATCAGTGGCATAAAAATTGAATTAAAAAACAATGTTATATACCTATATAATATTATATGGGTAAACATAAAGTATAAAAATTAAATAAATTTTAAAAAATTATATTGTTTGACTGTATGGTTGACCATGGCTCAATCAGTCATAATTAGATTATTATTACTATTATAGAAGCAGTGATGCTTTGGCCCATCTAGCCAACCAAACCAACCAGAGGAAAGGTGACTTGGGATGATCCGGTGTGACTTGGGTGATCGGGTAACCCAATCATAAGTTGGATGAGGGGTGAGTTATTGGGCATCGAAAGTTTAGCTTTATATGACAAGCATGGCATCTTATTGGTTTTAGATGTTTGAATATGAAACATCCTACTGTTCCAAGAAAAAAAATGAAACATCCTACAGAACTATCAATAAAATGAGCTACTTCAATTTGGGATTGGTTTTAGATGTTTGAATATGAAACATCCTACAGAACTATCAATGAAATGAGCTATTTCAATTTGGGTTGACATTCATAACACATCCCGTCTAGACCTACATAGAGAATATGTACTTTTATATTTTTTAAAAAATATAATATATAAGTATGAAAAACAGAATATTTAAATCCGATAATGCACGGATGCTTGACCTCACCGTATTTTGGATTTAATCAGAATAATTTAAATGTAAATATTATTCTTGATAGAATCAACTTATTTTAAATAATTTTAAGCTGCGTGAAATATAGATTTAAGATGAATTTTGTTTTATTGAACACAAGTATTTTTACAAAGCTTACAACCTCCAAAAACAAAATCTTAAAAGTTGCAAAATCACCTTTGAAGCGAGAAAATAATACCATGATAATTTTACAAAATATCGAGTTTGGGCCAATGAACTCATTCATTGATTTACGTGTGATATAAAAAATAAATTTAATTATATTTTTCATCTGTAGGGAGATGGTCAAAGATTGACAAAGGTGGTGCATGGTTGGGCTTTGTTGCAAGTAGAGGCTAAAAGAATAATAATATCACTGATGATATGATTTGTTTTGCATGAAAATTTAAAAAGAGAGTTAAATATTCTGAAAATTAGGTGTAGGGGCTGATTATGAATTTTGATTGCAAAAAAGGGCGGACATGGATAAAAGAATGTGGATGGGCATGAAAAAACATGTTAGTAGTAGTTGTGTCTTATTAAAAAAAAAAACAGAGAAATCAACAAAAAAAAATTGAAAGAACTTCCAAATGTATTTTGTCATAATCTGGATTTAAAGCCTAAAAGTTCAAGAATCAGTATGAATTAAATAGGCTACCAAACCTAATTAGGCAAGGGTCTCGAAAGATAGAATGATTCCCAGGGACCATGTAATATTTGGCCTTCTCGACTAAAGGTTAAACACATAATCAAGGGTTATGTAAAGGCCAAATAAAATAGTAGACTTTTCAAAATAACATGGTATATTTGTCGTCCCGGGTTTGGGCACAAGCGTAATTTCTAGAAATTACGGTGTGAATGGGTAATTTTGGATATTATGCCTGAAATTTAAAGAAAAATCCCCGGAAACACAAGAAGTTAGAGAATAATTCACTTGACAATATTTGAGGTTTAATTGAGGTATAAATAAGAAAACTACCTCAAAAAGGAATTTTAAAGAATTATTAGAATCTTGGTTAATTAAGGGATAATTAGCCAAATTCAATTATGAAAAATTCCTGGAGGCCTCAAATAATTGGAAAAAATAAGGAGAATTTATTTTAAGGTTAATGTGACCTTATAAAAATGGCTTCATACCCTAGAAATGGAAATTTTACCCCTAAAGAATATTTTATAGGCATTTTATCCATGAATAAGGTAATTTATTGGAAATTAGGGAAAAAAAATAGTTAAGGACCAAATTTGAGCAGGGAAAAATTAGGGAATTGCTTCCTAATAAATGTGAATTTTTGATGATATCACATTAGTTATATGATCAAAGAATCTCCAAAAGGCAACTGTAAGTGATTAAATTCACTTAAACGAAGAATCAAGCTTGGGCAAAGTATTTAGCTCAGGGGAGGAAAAGTATGTGGTCTCTTAAGAGGCCAAGTGGCGTGCTCAAGATGAAGAAAAATAGCAAGATGAAATTTCAATAGAATTTTAATAATACTAGTGCAAATTTTATAAAAATAGTTATGATATTTTGAAGTTGGACCACAAAGCTAGAAATTCGAGAAGGAATAGCAACTCGAGGACAAAAATGTGAATTTTGATTTATGGGCTTCAATTAATGAATTGTCTGAACCATAGTGCTTCCAAATGAATTGTAAGGGTGGTAAAATAATGGATGTAACATTTTAGTATCACAGCAGAGGTTCTAGCATTGGATAGAATGCTCTGCTCATTGATCTGTTACTAGTCTACCTAATAATGATTATAATCGATTTTAGTAGACTTGTTTGTAAGATTTTGCTTAGAAAATGAGCACAAAATTTGTAATATCCTAAATTTAATGAAGGTTAAATTTTCTAAAAATAAAATTTAAATGGGAATTTGATAATAAGTCAAATTATGGAACCTACAAAATTTAAGGAATCTTAAATTAGACAAAGGGAAAAATTAGGACCTAGTGTGTGTAATGAATGGGATAAAAATATACCTATATATATCTATATTAAAACACACCGACAGATATTCACATCCTGCGTCTTGATTATTTTTAGTGGAGCACCGAAAGTGGACAGCTTCACTCCTCTTTCATCATTAGATAGACACATTATACACACACACACTTACACCTACATCCTCATGATTCACATAGCAACAATTATCTCACTTTCTTCAACCATATAACCCCACACTTCATGCACTCCCTCACTCTCCGTTGCTTCAAGTCAGAAAAGAAGAGAGAGCTTTAGGAGAGAGAAATCAGAGTTGAGAAAGGGAGAGAGAGAGACGTGAGTGAAAGAGGTGAACGGAGGAAGAAAACGATCGGAGAAGAGGAAGAAGTGTTAAACCTTTCATGCATCACCATAAACGTTTTTAGGTGAGTCTTATCTATCTCTTTCAATTGTTATTTCGTTGGTTTGGGGTATTCATGAGGATTTATATCTGCTAGAAGTTGTGTGATTCTGAAAATAAGTTGATGTCATGGGTGGACGTAAAACAGAGCATGTATATTGATTTTGGAGTGAATTTTGGTGTTCTTTGATTCTGAAATTCGATCATTAACCTCAGGAAATATGTGTAGGAGAGTATAGAGTTAAAATTCGTGAGGTTTAGAGTACAAATTCATGTATACATGTTAGTTTTCTCAATTCTGTTTTGCTGTCCGAAAAACAGAGTACATACTTGAAACTTGTAAAATCTTAAACAGAGGCTATAGTTGGAATTTTCGAATGGGTCTTTTTATATAGATATTTTAGGAATTTTAGTTGATGATAGAATCAAGAAAAGTACAATTTGGAATGAAAATGGATGAGTTCTTGATTTTTGAAGTTAGACTGTCAAAACTGACGTTTTTGGGAGTCAGTCAGATTCATGTTGCGTTTTGACTAGGAAACCCTTAGTGAAAAATTATGAAATTTTACAGGAATATATTAGACATTCATAGCTTTCCAATGAGTCCAAGAAACCATTATTTTGATATCTTTAGGGAGAGTTATGATTTTTGAAAGTTAAGTCAGTAACAGTGAACATTCTGGACGTTCAAGCCTCACAGTTATGGTTTTCGAAAATTCTGGGAACAATTAGATAACATCTAGTAGTTTTGGATATTTTTTCATGAAACTAAACTTAAATAGCTTTCCATAGAATTTTAGAACACTCCATTTAGATTTTTGTAGAGTTAATTATGAATTTTTGAAGTTCAGTTGCTGACAGATTATATTTTTGAAAGTTAGATTGGTTGTGGCGAAAGTTTGGAAAACCAAAACTTAACAAAAAATTATGAAACTTTCCAGATTTAAGGAAGACATTTAGACCTTTAAATTGATGGGTAGAACATAATTTTTGGGCTAGTAGATTAAAAGATATGGATTTTTGAAGTTGAGCTTTGTTTCTGAATTTCCATCTGGAACAGTAATAGTTGGCCGAATTTCTGAGTAATATATGTAGTTAGTAATCATATTTGGATATTCTTCCACGAAATTACGTTTAAAGACCTTCATTTAGGCTTTGAAATCAGTCAATTTAGAATTTTCTACAATTAGTTATGAATTTTCAAAGTTGACTGAAAATATGTCAGTTTCTGGAAAATTGTGAAACTGTCGTTTGGCAGTGATTTTGTAAAAACCGAGGTTAAAAATGGATTCCTTGGATGAAAATATGTTAGAATAGCCTGGGTCAAAATTTCTGAAAAAGTATAGTCAGACCGGGTACAGTGGGGCCAGGATTGGGTCCCAGGGGCATTTTGGTAAATTTTCAGTATAGACTAATATAACCACCAAAAATATTATGGGAATCTCTGAAGAGGTACATGAATGGGTTTTAACCTAATTCTTGTACATTTGGAATTTTAGGACCGAATTAATCGCCTGAGCCGTTGGCACATAGTTCGAGGAACTATTCTTGTGTAGCAAAAAGGGACAGAAGGTAGTAACTCTATCTCTCATACACTATGTGAATGTTGATATGCTATATGTTGCTATATTCTGTGATATGAACACGTGCCTGGGGCACATTACCTAGCTGTGGTATGGGACTCAGCTGAGGTACACGGACATGTAGGGGATCCAAACAGTCATTTGGCCCTGAGTGTTGTGTACACACATGTTATAGTATGAATTTTCATTTACATTATATGGTGCATTACATATTTAATTTTCGTATTTTATATGATGGATTATGTGTTACTACTGAGATTCCTTGGAATCTCACCCTTTTTCATAAATAATAAATGTTCCAGCGGAAACCAGTGGCTCCAAAGGCAAAGTGGAAGACATGGGCAATTAAGATGTGCAGGTCCTAAGATCAGAGTTATTTGGTTCTATTAGTTTAATTTTAATACGTTGGATATTTTGGACAAAATTTGTACAATTATCAAACCCTGCGGGGAAGACTCCTGTATGTAAGCTTGAACTTAATATCAGTATGTTTGTGCTATTTCTGTATGCCTGTGGAACTATGCCATTATTACTCTACGAATAACGAAATGTAAACGGGAGTTGACAAAATTGAGGCAAGAGGATAAGTCGGAGCAAAGGTTCAGACAAAGCCTGTAACAAAGTAAGAAATGGCTTATGCAACAGTGATCCAATGAAAGACATGAGTTTGAGGTGATTGCTCTAGAAGAACTTGCTCTTGTTTAGTCTGATCATGTTTGTTGATATTCAGTGCTCTGTGCATAGTTGATGATGTGCTAGATGCCTAACGGAAATGCTTGCTCAGCAAAAATGTTGAAAGGTTTATGCATGCTGAGTGAGTATTGTGATTGCAGGCTTATTAACAAAGGTATGACCGTATGAATAAAAATGGTCAAAGAAATGAATTGCTAGAAAGAATACGACGAGTTAGGCAATTCTAAAAAAAAAAAAAAAAAAAAAAATCCTTAGGATAGATAATGAAGGGAACTAGACAAAGATGTGTTAAGATGTATAGTGACTATTTGGGAGTCATAGACTAGCCTCGAAGCTATGACTTTAGCATGCATGTATATGGCTTCCTAGTTTGTTCTCTTTTCCTGGGCATAGTCACTATTTCAATGTATAATGTATAGTAAATGAAGTTCAGTGCTCATGAGAATCGGTGTGTGTAAAATAGACACATAGAGCTTTCCAAAAAGTCCTAAATCATGTATATAAGATGTTTGACCGATGAGTTATGATATTTTGAATTAAAGATGCAGGATCTGTCTAAAAACATTGCAGGTTTAGAAATTCAATGAATGGTATCACATGGACAATATCAGGCTACAATGATTTTTTTATCATGTAAAGAACTTCAAAATAATTCAAAATAATTTTAGAGCACCCTCATATGAGATTTCTAGAATTAGTTATGAAATTTGGACCAAAAATCTGTACGGACGAATAGAATAGTAACCCAACAATAAAGATGCAAGTTTCTATTTATGGGTTTTGTTATTAACTCGCCAAAACCATAGTGCTTTCATTTGCGTAATAACAGTGAGGAAATGACGGATGTTACATTTTTCATTAATAGGAACAAGCCGTATGCACTATTTGTTTATTATAACTAGGGTTAAGCTGTAAATTTATCCCGAAAGTTTTCGATGAGGAGCAATGTTGTCAGTGTTTTCAGATTCAATGTTGCCCCTTATTGTTAAGAAGTTAACAGTCAACATCAAACTTTTAACGGTCAATGATAGTTCTCTAACGGTATGGGGGCAACATTGCAACGTTCTTAAATTTTCCGGACACCATTGAACCTGAAGAAATTTTCCAGGCAACGTTGCCCCTCAACCTGAAAAGATTTGCACATTAACCCATGAAATTATATAAACACATACAAATACATACACTTGTAATAATTGTATACGTTCATAAACAAAATCGTACACATGAAGCAACCAAATTTAGTGAAAAGCACTTAAATTTATAGTTTCGAATTCTTGATTTTTAAAATAATAATTTCTATTTTCAGGGATCAACCAGCTTAATCCTAAAGGACAAATTGAAACCAAAAAGAAAAAATATTGAATCATGATCTCTAGAGTAACCTTTCCTATGTGTTCTCTTGCGGGAGTAAGCATCGTTACCCGTCCCCGATGACGTTAATCTGCGTTGGCCCATACATACTCCTTTGTTAAAATAATGTTTATAACATTTTGGCATGCTTAATTTGTTACAATAATATAATGAAATACGATCTTGATGAAGGCAAACGAAATTGGGAAAACAGAACGTATATAAAATTGATGACGATATACAAGACAGAACATCAAGAAGGCTACGAGTATGATATTTGAAAATAGTGTAATCTTAAAAATGCATTACACAATACTGTATATACAATTATAATATAAGGGAGACGTCCTAGCTAGTAATATATGGCTCATATGATCTCATGGGGAGGAATGTTGTCATCAGCAGAAATATCCTTCATCGTCTTCTTCTCCCTTCTTTTGCAGGCAAGAAACCAAGTTATGACTTCCAATATGAGAGCCACGCAGCCCAATGAAACAATGACGCCAAAATAAGCATTCCTCCAACTATGGCCAGAGCTTGAAACGGAGAAGCCTCTGAACATGTTGATGATGGAGAGGACGATGACTCCATAGCCAATCACGTAGTGGAAGATGTTCCAGAAGGCTCTGAGCTTGTGATGTTTGTCAGGTCTGAGGAATATAGCAGCCAAGACCTGAACGGTTGCAGAGACGAACACAGCGATTCCAATGGAGGCATGTACAAAACCAGAAGGTGACAGAGACGACAGAGATGGGTTTGACAAGAAGATGCCGAGAGCGAAGCCGACGGTGCCAACGATATAAGCAAGAATCTGACATGCTCTGTGCAAATGGAACCATGCTGATCCAGCAGCTTCGAATGTTTTTAAATAACGTCCCATTATTGCTCCTGTTGGCATCATAATCCCCCACCCTATCCCATTCAATATTCCGTGAACCTGGGCACACCAAATTCAAAATCCAATCCAACTGTTATTAATTAAGAGTTCATGAATTTAAATATTCAAAAAAGATTGATGATTTTAGCTGTGTCACGCTGTTATGGTTACTTTTGAATATTGCGTAAACGATATACATAATCATTAAACTAATATAAATTAATCTTGAAAATACATTTCATATAGTAGTCACAAATAGAGAGCATAGGGAGCACAGGCTTACATTTGCATCTATCATAAACGATTTACGTAAGCAACAAAATAATATAAATTAATTATGAAAATACATTTCACATACTACGTTAGAATAAAGAGGATAGAGAGGAGAGGCGGCTTACTTCTACATATAGCATACACAATTTATATAATCACCAAACGAATATAAATTAATTACGAAAATGCCTTTCGTACACTAGTCGCAATAAATTAAAGAGGGCAGGGAGAAAAGGCTCACTTTTTCATATAGCACGAACAATTTACATAATCACCGACGTAATATAAATTAATCATGAAAAATACATTTCATATACTAGTCATAAATAAAGAGAATAGGGAGAACAGGCTTACTTTTGCATATAGCGTAAACAATTTACATAATCACCAAAGTGACATAAATTAATTATGAAAATACATTTCATATACTAGGTCACAGATAAAGAGAATAGGCTTACTTTTCTGATTAAAATCTTGGCGTTTTGTAGACTTGCATCATGATCAGAAACTTTGCCGGTGAGAAAATCTATGTGACCAAA
This sequence comes from Inga laurina, assembly GCA_963855925.1. Lineage (NCBI taxonomy): Eukaryota > Viridiplantae > Streptophyta > Magnoliopsida > Fabales > Fabaceae > Inga > Inga laurina. The sequence continues at coordinate 27,487,816 of OY979704.1, forward strand.
AGATTTAAGGTTAGGTCCAGACAAGGCGTGAGAGAGCGGACTATCATCGTCAGAAACAGGACCTTCTTGCCAAACATGATTCACCAGCTTTGAATTCCCAGGAAGCTTAAAGCTGGCGTATAAGATCATGGTGCCATCCTCAAAACTCGCAGAAACTTCATAAACCTCAAAGTTCAAACTCCTTTCCTCCAACGTCGTTCCGTACGAGGTTATCGGAGAGGTGTAAGCCGCCATAGTTCCATCGGATTTCTGGAAAGCGACAAAAGCCTGAGAGCCCGCCATGCCTGCAGATGTTGGGTTGATAGCCCAAGCTATCCAACTCTTATGGTCGGCGTTGTTTTTCTTGAAAGCGATTTCGACGGAGTTTGAAGAAGAGCGGTAGGTCCAATAAAGAGAAGAATCAAGAACGGGTAGGTCTTTGCAGGCTAAAAATTTTGTGGCATTAGGAAACTTGTATGATTCGCAAGCTTGTGGTTGTGGTTGGGGCTGTGGGGCTACAGGGATGATGAAGATGAAGATCAGCGTAAAGAAGGGGGCCAAGAACAGGGAAAGATTGCCAAAGAAAGCCATGAAAAGAGATATGCTAGAGAAGAGGTAATAATGATGGACGAATGGTGAGTGCAGGAGAAGTAGGGTTTTAGGAATGATCTCTCATCCAACGCTAGCTAGTAATTTATAGAGTCATGTGCCAAGAAATTAATTGCTGAGAATCCTAAAACAAATGGGATAACCGACTCTTTTCCTTACCCCGTGGATAACCGACTCTTAACCGATAGGTGATAACTTCTTCGTCAATATGATTGTTGTCAATAATATATATAAATATATATATTAACGTAGTGAAACAAGCTGCGGCTACTTTAATTAAAAAAAAAAAAAATTGCAGGCTACCTGGTTGATATCTATCACTTCTTTTCAATTACTATTTGATTAATTTTACAAATATATATATATATATATATATATATATATATATATATATATATATATATATATATATATATATATATAATACCTGAGGTATACTTTAGTCAAGTTATTTTGCTAATCCAACTAGCTTATCAAAATAAGGTAAACTGATTTTCTCCCCAACACATCACAATCTTTCCCCAAGGTTCCCCTGTAACTCTCCATATTTAATTAACCAAAATCACTCTATTCTCAGTCAATTAAATAATTTTATTTTGATATTTTGCGTCTCCTATTTTTTATTAAATTTATATATAAATATTACCTTCTTTCATTTTTCTGTTCAATACACACTTTTATAAAATACACGCATACACGTGTGTGTGTTTTTTAATTTCATGAGAAAAGTGATATATGGTTGGTCATACCAAGAAAGTAGGGAAAATATCAATTAGCCCATGTGGAAGCAATTGTATTTCAATGGACCCCCAAAATTTTATGAAATTTCACTGCAACCCATAAGTCAAAATCAAATTAAGTGTTCTGGGTGAAAAAGACAATGATGCCCTTGCTTCATTTTTTGAATCTATTTGTTTGTTTTTAAATGCCCATATTTGTCTTGTAAATTTCTTTATTTATCTTGTGAATGACTAAAATTTTAAACTCCCCGGATTCTTTTAAATCCATTTATTTGTCTTATGAATTTTTTTATTTCTCTTGTAAATGGCCAAAATGTTTTTTTGGATCCCTTTATTTATCTTATAAATGTCCATTTTTGTCTTGTAAATGCTCTTATGAAAAAAAAATATAAGTAAGGGCATTATTGTCTTTCCACTGACAAAACTTAATTTTTTTTAATCTAGGGATACAATGAAATTTCAGAATCTCTTAGAGGTCTACTGAAATAAAATTGCGTCTATGGGGTTAAGTGGAATTTTCCCAAAAAAGATAATATATGGTTGGTTCGATTTTTTAACTCACTCATATGGCATGCATAACAGGTACTCCCCCCGGTCCTAATTATAAGACAAAGTTGACTTTTTTGGAGAAATTAAGGAAGCCAATTAAATTACTTTAGAGTATCTTTATTTTTATTTTTTTTCTCCAAACTAATTAATTTAACTAATAAACTAGTATATAATCTAAGGATACTAAAAATATAAACACTCTAAAGTAATTTAATTGGCCCCCTTAATTTCTCCAAAAAAGTCAACTTTGTCTTATAATTAGGACCGGAGGGAGTATTAGGTAACGTTTTCCTTCATGCTTTTGTTTACATTTCAACTATTTGTAGGATAGTTTCTTATATATAGGGCTGCTGAAAGATATACCAATAGCAATATTTTTAAAGTTAGATAGGACGTCAAACTAAAAAGGCTAGTGTGTCACAGTTAAAATGTTCTTAGATCAGTGGCATAAAAATTGAATTAAAAAACAATGTTATATACCTATATAATATTATATGGGTAAACATAAAGTATGAAAGTTAAATAAATTTTAGAAAATCATATTGTTTGACTGTATGGATGACCATGGCTCAATCAGTCATAATTAGATTATTATTACTATTATAGAAGCAGTGATGCTTTGGCCCATCTAGCCAACCAAACCAACCAGAGGAAAGGTGACTTGGGATGATCCGGTGTGACTTGGGTGATCGGGTAACCCAATCGTAAGTTGGATGAGGGTGAGTTATTGGGCATCGAAAGTTTAGCTTCATGGCATCTTATTGGTTTTAGATTTTTGAATATGAAACATCCTACTGTTCAAAAAAAAAAAATAAAACATCCTACAGAACTATCAATGAAATGAGCTACTTCAATTTGGGATTGGTTTTAGATGTTTGAATATGAAACATCCTACAGAACTATCAATGAAATGAGCTATTTCAATTTGGGTTGACATTCATAACACATCCCATCTAGACCTACATAGAGAATATATACTTTTATTTTTTAAAAAAAATATAATATATAAGTATAAGAAACAGAATATTTAAATCCGATAATGCACGGATACTTGACCTCACCGTATTTTGGATTTAATCAGAATAATTTAAATTTAAATATTATTCTTGATAGAATCAACTTATTTTAAATAATTTTAAGCTGCGTGAAATATAGATTTAAGATGAATTTTGTTTTATTGAACACAAGTATTTTTACAAAGCTTACAACCTCCAAAAACAAAATCTTAAAAGTTGCAAAATCACCTTTGAAGCGAGAAAATAATACCATGATAATTTTACAAAATATCGAGTTTGGGCCAATGAACTCATTCATTGATTTACGTGTGATATAAAAAATAAATTTAATTATATTTTTCATCTGTAGGGAGATGGTCAAAGATTGACAAAGGTGGTGCATGGTTGGGCTTTGTTGCAAGTAGAGGCTAAAAGAATAATAATATCACTGATGATATGATTTGTTTTGCATGAAAATTTAAAAAGAGAGTTAAATATTCTGAAAATTAGGTGTAGGGGCTGATTATGAATTTTGATTGCAAAAAAGGGCGGACATGGATAAAAGAATGTGGATGGGCATGAAAAAACATGTTAGTAGTAGTTGCGTCTTATTAAAAAAAAAAAAACAGAGAAATCAACAAAAAAAAATTGAAAGAACTTCCAAATGTATTTTGTCATAATCTGGATTTAAATCCTAAAAGTTCAAGAATCAGTATGAATTAAATAGGCTACCAAACCTAATTAGGCAAGGGTCTCGAAAGATAGAATGATTCCCAGGGACCATGTAATATTTGGCCTTCTCGATTAAAGGTTAAACACATAATCAAGGGTTATGTAAAGGCCAAATAAAATAGTAGACTTTTCAAAGTAACATGGTATATTTGTTCTCCCGGGTTTGGGCACAAGCGTAATTTCCAGAAATTACGGGTGAAAGGGTAATTTTGGATATTATGCCTGAAATTTCACGAAAAATCCCCGGAAACACAAGAAGTTAGAGAATAATTCACTTGACAATATTTGAGGTTTAATTGAGGTATAAATAAGAAAACTACCTCAAAAAGGAATTTTAAAGAATTATTAGAATCTTGGTTAATTAAGGGATAATTAGCCAAATTCAATTATGAAATATTCCTGGAGGCCTCAAATAATTGGAAAAAATAAGGAGAATTTATTTTAAGGTTAATGTGACCTTATAGAAATGGCTTCATTCCCTAGAAATGGAAATTTTACCCCTAAAGAATATTTTATAGGCATTTTATCCATGAATAAGGTAATTTATTGGAAATTATGAAAAAAAAATAGTTAAGGACCAAATTTGAGCTCGGCAAGATTAGGGAATTACTTCCTAATAAATGTGAATTTTTTATGATATCACATTAGTTATATGATCAAAGAATCTCCAAAAGGCAATTGTAAGTGATTAAATTCACTTAAACGAAGAATCAAGCTTGGGCAAAGTATTTAGCTCAGGGGAGGAAAAGTATGTGGTCTCTTAAGAGGCCAAGTGGCGTGCTCAAGATGAAGAAAAATAGCAAGATGAAATTTCAATAGAATTTTAATAATACTAGTGCAAATTTTATAAAAATAGTTATGATTTTTTGAAGTTGGACCACAAAGCTAGAAATTCGAGAAGGAATAGCAACTCGAGGATAAAAATGTGAATTTTGATTTATGGGCTTCAATTAATGAATCGTCTGAACCATAGTGCTTCCAAATGAATTGTAAGGGTGGTAAAACAATGGATGTAACATTTCAGTATCACAGCAGAGGTTCTGGCATTGGATAGAATGCTCTGCTCATTGATCTGTTACTAGTCTACCTAATAATGATTATAATCGATTTTAGTAGACTTGTTTGTAAGATTTTGCTTGGAAAATGAGCACAAAATTGAGGCAAGAGGATAAGTCGGAGCAAAGGTTCAGACAAAGCCTGTAACAAAGTAAGAAATGGCTTATGCAACAGTGATCCAATGAAAGACATGAGTTTGAGGTGATTGCTCTAGAAGAACTTGCTCTTGTTTAGTCTGATCATGTTTGTTGATATTCAGTGCTCTGTGCATAGTTGATGATGTGCTAGATGCCTAACTGAAATGCTTGCTCAGCAAAAATGTTGAAAGGTTTGTGTATGCTGAGTGAGTATTGTGATTGTAGGCTTATTAACAAAGGTATGACCGTATGAATAAAAATGGTCAAAGAAATGAATTGTTAGAAAGAATACGACGAGTTAGGCAATTCTAAAAAAAAAAAAAAAAAAAAAAAAAATCCTTAGGATAGATAATGAAGGGAACTAGACAAAGATGTGTTAAGATGTATAGTGACTATTTGGGAGTCATAGACTAGCCTCGAAGCTATGACTTTAGCATGCATGTATATGGCTTCCTAGTTTGTTCTCTTTTCCTGGGCATAGTCACTATTTCAATGTATAATGTATAGTAAATGAAGTTCAGTGCTCATGAGAATCGGTGAGTGTAAAATAGACACATAGAGCTTTCCAAAAAGTCCTAAATCATGTATATTAGATGTTTGACCGATGAGTTATGATATTTTGAATTAAAGATGCAGGATCTGTCTAAAAACATAGCAGGTTTAGAAATTCAATGAATGGTATCACATGGACAATATCAGGCTACAATGATTTTTTTATCATGTAAAGAACTTCAAAAGAATTCAAAATAATTTTAGAGCACCCTCATATGAGATTTCTAGAATTAGTTATGAAATTTGGACCAAAAATCTGTACGGACGAATAGAATAGTAACCCAACAATAAAGATACAAGTTTCTATTTATGGGTTTTGTTATTAACTCGCCAAAACCATAGTGCTTTCATTTGCGTAACAACAGTGAGGAAATGACGGATGTTACATTTTTCATTAATAGGAACAAGCCGTATGCACTAGTTGTTTATTATAACTAGGGTTAAGCTGTAAATTTATCCCGAAAGTTTTCGATGAGGAGCAATGTTGTCAGTGTTTTCAGATTCAATGTTGCCCCTTATCGTTAAGAAGTTAACAGTCAACATCAAACTTTTAACGGTCAACGATAGTTCTCTAACGGTATGGGGGCAACATTGCAACGTTCTTAAATTTTCCGGACACCATTGAACCTGAAGAAATTTTCCAGGCAACGTTGCCCCTCAACCTGAAAAGATTTGCACATTAACCCATGAAATTATATAAACACATACAAATACATACACTTGTAATAATTGTATACGTTCATAAACAAAATGGTACACATGAAGCAACCAAATTTAGTCAAAAGCACTTAAATTTATAGTTTCGAATTCTTGATTTTTAAAATAATAATTTCTATTTTCAGGGATCAACCAGCTTAACCCTAAAGGACAAATTGAAACCAAAAAAAAAAAATATTGAATCATGATCTCTAGAGTAACCTTTCCTATGTGTTCTCTTTCGGAAGTGAGCATCGTTACCCGTCCCCGATGACGTTAATCTGCGTTGTCCCATACATACTCCTTTGTTAAAATAATGTTTAGAACATTTTGGCATGCTTAATTTGTTACAATAATATAATGAAATACGATCTTGATGAAGGCAAACGAAATTGGGAAAACAGAACGTATATAAAATTGATGACGATATACAAGACAGAACATCAAGAAGGCTAAGAGTATGATATTTGAAAATAGTGTAATCTTAAAAATGCATTACACAATACTGTATATACAATTATAATATAAGGGAGACGTCCTAGCTAGTAATATATGACTCATATGATCTCATGGGGAGGAATGTTGTCATCAGCAGAAACATCCTTCATCGTCTTCTTCTCCCTTCTTTTGCAGGCAAGAAACCAAGTTATGACTTCCAATATGAGAGCCACGCAGCCCAATGAAACAATGACGCCAAAATAAGCATTCCTCCAACTATGGCCAGAGCTTGAAACGGAGAAGCCTCTGAACATGTTGATGATGGAGAGGACGATGACTCCATAGCCAATCACGTAGTGGAAGATGTTCCAGAAGGCTCTGAGCTTGTGATGTTTGTCAGGTCTGAGGAATATAGCAGCCAAGACCTGAACGGTTGCAGAGACGAACACAGCGATTCCAATGGAGGCATGTACAAAACCAGAAGGTGACAGAGACGACAGAGATGGGTTTGACAAGAAGATGCCGAGAGCGAAGCCGACGGTGCCAACGATATAAGCAAGAATCTGACATGCTCTGTGCAAATGGAACCATGCTGATCCAGCAGCTTCGAATGTTTTTAAATAACGTCCCATTATTGCTCCTGTTGGCATCATAATCCCCCACCCTATCCCATTCAATATTCCGTGAACCTGGGCACACCAAATTCAAAATCCAATCCAACTGTTATTAATTAAGAGTTCATGAATTTAAATATTCAAAAAAGATTGATGATTTTAGCTGTGTCACGCTGTTATGGTTACTTTTGAATATTGCGTAAACGATATACATAATCATTAAACTAATATAAATTAATCTTGAAAATACATTTCATATAGTAGTCACAAATAGAGAGCATAGGGAGCACAGGCTTACATTTGCATCTATCATAAACGATTTACGTAAGCAACAAAATAATATAAATTAATTATGAAAATACATTTCACATACTACGTTAGAATAAAGAGGATAGAGAGGAGAGGCGGCTTACTTCTACATATAGCATACACAATTTATATAATCACCAAACGAATATAAATTAATTACGAAAATGCCTTTCGTACACTAGTCGCAATAAATTAAAGAGGGCAGGGAGAAAAGGCTCACTTTTTCATATAGCACGAACAATTTACATAATCACCGACGTAATATAAATTAATCATGAAAAATACATTTCATATACTAGTCATAAATAAAGAGAATAGGGAGAACAGGCTTACTTTTGCATATAGCGTAAACAATTTACATAATCACCAAAGTGACATAAATTAATTATGAAAATACATTTCATATACTAGGTCACAGATAAAGAGAATAGGCTTACTTTTCTGATTAAAATCTTGGCGTTTTGTAGACTTGCATCATGATCAGAAACTTTGCCGGTGAGAAAATCTATGTGACCAAAAGATTTAAGGTTAGGTCCAGACAAGGCGTGAGAGAGCGGACTATCATCGTCAGAAACAGGACCTTCTTGCCAAACATGATTCACCAGCTTTGAATTCCCAGGAAGCTTAAAGCTGGCGTATAAGATCATGGTGCCATCCTCAAAACTCGCAGAAACTTCATAAACCTCAAAGTTCAAACTCCTTTCCTCCAACGTCGTTCCGTACGAGGTTATCGGAGAGGTGTAAGCCGCCATAGTTCCATCGGATTTCTGGAAAGCGACAAAAGCCTGAGAGCCCGCCATGCCTGCAGATGTTGGGTTGATAGCCCAAGCTATCCAACTCTTATGGTCGGCGTTGTTTTTCTTGAAAGCGATTTCGACGGAGTTTGAAGAAGAGCGGTAGGTCCAATAAAGAGAAGAATCAAGAACGGGTAGGTCTTTGCAGGCTAAAAATTTTGTGGCATTAGGAAACTTGTATGATTCGCAAGCTTGTGGTTGTGGTTGGGGCTGTGGGGCTACAGGGATGATGAAGATGAAGATCAGCGTAAAGAAGGGGGCCAAGAACAGGGAAAGATTGCCAAAGAAAGCCATGAAAAGAGATATGCTAGAGAAGAGGTAATAATGATGGACGAATGGTGAGTGCAGGAGAAGTAGGGTTTTAGGAATGATATATCATCCAACGCTAGCTAGTAATTTATAGAGTTATTTGCCAAGAAATTAATTGCTGAGAATCCTAATACAAATGGGATAACCGACTCTTTTCCTTACCCCGTGGATAACCGACTCTTAACCGATAGGTGATAACTTCTTCGTCAATATGATTGTTGTCAATAATATATATGAATATACATATTAATGTCGTGAAACAAGCTGCGGCTACTTTAGTTAAAAAAAATTGCAGGCTACCTGGTTGATATCTATCACTTCTTTCCAATTACTATTTGATTAATTTTACAAATATATATATATATATATATAATACCTGATGATATTTTATGTTGTTTCTATTAATTCTTTTTATATTAAAAATATTGATGTCCAAAAATCTGAGAGCTAAGGGATAAATCAAAAGGTTTTTAATGGGGCCTACAAACGTATAGTCGGTTACCGTTTGATAATATCCTTGTACTCATAATAGTATTTGAACCCCATGATTGCCTTATGACATGAGAGCCATAATTTTACCAAGTACCAATTCAGTCTAGCTCTTCTGTATTTGTTTTGGACTTGATATTGGTCTTATGAATCTAAGATCATATGTATTTAATTTAATAGTTGTGACTTACTTTTCTTTGAGTAACACATCGAGTTTCATGATTCTTTTTTAATAAAAAAGTTGATGAATATGGTATTTTCTGGACACCATTGAACCTGAAAAAATTTTTCAGGCAACAATTCCCTATTGATACTTCCACAATAATAAGCAGGGAAAGAGAATGAAGGAATTAAAGAAGATGAATATGATATTTTAGAAAATGTGTTATATTAAGCACCCAAGGGATTTTTTTTTTCCTAACACAGTAATATATGTACTATTTTGTTAAGGGTGGCCGGTTTGGTTACATGAATTGATGCATATTTATTAGGGAAAATCACTCAAAGATCCCAAGGACAAAAAAAACAACAATAAAGTCCCTATGAAAATTCTAAAATCAGAAAAGTCCCTAGGGACTTTTGTGTGATTAATTTTCAAGGTGAAATGACAAAGTTGCCCCCAAGGAATTTGCTAAACGAAAGGCACAAGAGAAGGAGGGAAGGCGCGGTTTTTCTCATTAATGAGAAAGAGGAAATGGACGAACGATATAGGTTGGAGCTGCACATGAAATTCTTGTCAGAATTGCACATTTCCTCCTATTTCTTCCACTTTTTGGGTGTACTAATGGGCATTTGGGAGTGCTGAAGTAGAGAAAATGTGTTCTATACATACCTGGCACAAAAAAAGTATAAATGTGGGGAAAATATGTGAATATCTGTTATGATTACCAAACTATGATCTTTTATGAGTTCTTTGTGTTAAAAGGATAAAAATTCAATCACAGCTGGAGCCAGAGAAAGCCAAACTCAATGAAAAGAAAGTGAAATGGAGTTGAAGCCATCAACCATGCTAGGGAAATGCAAGAAGTGATGAGAACAGATCTTGGCAAGGGACAAATTTGCACTGCAGGGTTTCTGGCCGCAGCCAACATGAGGTCAAAAACACACTGGCCGCGACCAAGTATCCTCTGGGCCATGGCCAACCAGTAGTCAGTAACTTACTAGCCGCGGCCAACACAATCACTGGTCGCAGCCAACAACATCACAAAAGCTCACTGGCCGAGACCAAGTATATTCTGGCCGTGGCCAACGTCCGATACAGCCGTTATGCGTTTTGACATTCAAGACGTATAAATGCTGAAACCAGAGACTGATAAGGGGGCTCCTGATCTAAAAATACCTATGGAGGTGGTTGTGTCACTCCATTGAGCTTGGTTGTGCCAAAAAGCAAGGGAAATCAAGGAGAGATTGAAGATTGGCAGAGATTTGAGATGGTTTTCCTCGGTTTTGCTGATTTCTTTCCCTTTCTTCTTCATTTTGCTCATATGGCAGTTCATGCTCTGTATCTTTGTATTGATTTCTTGAATATGAGCAGCTAAACTTTTATTCTGGGATTGTTTGTGAACCTTTGTATGGATTAAACTTGATTCCTTCTTTCTCTAAGTATCTAATGGCATATATATGTTGATTTTACCTTGTTTTCACTGCTATTCGTGACTGGCCATCACTATGGATGATTTGTTCAATTAAGTTAAGCCTAAGAGAGTTAACTTAATTGTAGAACTTTGGTAAAATTATGCTGGATTCGAAGTTTAGGAACTAAATGGATGGTTTGTTAGTAACATAGAGATATAGTTACTAGCCTAGAATTGTCACATTAAGGTTGGTGCCTAATGAATACTTTCTCTTAACGGTAGCAAAAGATTGTACATGTTAATTGAAGATGCAGAGTTTGTTATGACTTGAGAGAGCTAATCAAACGCTTGTGAACCTTAGACTAACATATATATATCCCATGGAAAGACTCTTGGAGAGGAAATAAATCAAGTTTATGAAATACAAAGGGGATGAACAATTCTGGGTTTATTACAACTGTTGAAATTACAAGGATCAGGTTTTTGGTTCAGTAATTCTTAGTTTTTACAAAAATATCTTTTGAAACTTCTTTGTCTACACCAACAACATGTTTTGGCTCAACTTAATCAAATTCACTAAGCCCATTGCTTGACTAATTTGTTACTTAAATCCTCGAGGGAACGATCTTACTTATCACTTTACTACTTGACGCGATCCATGTACTTGCAGTTGTGAACAAGTTTTTGGCGTCGTTGCCGGGGATTGGTTTAACAAAGCCTTTAGTTTACCTTAGACTTCGCTTGAGCTTTTAGTTAGGTTTACAATTTTTCTTTCCTTCTTTTCTTTGTTAATTTTGTTTTAATTTGATACTTGCTGGCTTGTGCCTCTTGTAGGTACCATCTCGGTACATGCAACACTTGCACCTGGACGGATTGATAGTATTACTTGACAGATTACCTCGCATCGAAGAAGAGACTGAGTTAGAGGAGATTGAATCTGAATCTGAATCTGAATCTGAATCTGAAACAATGGTGATGAATATGATAGGGCTACCGTTAATAACTTCACTAGCAGGAATATACGGGGTACTCAATCTTGCATTCAGATGCCGGAGATGAAGCACACAATTTTGAGATCAAGCCGGTCATGATTACAATGCTTCAAATGCATGGGTTATACCATGGTTTCTACAATGAAGATGCCAACAAGCACTTGATGTACTTCTTGGAGGTGTGTGATTCCTTCAAGTAAAATGGAGTGCCCTAAGATGTGTTGAGGCTATGGCTATTCCCTTTCTTTCTATAAGGGAAGGTGAGAGATTGGTTCAACAATCTTCCAGAAGGATCCATAACTTCCTGGGATAATCTTGAGGCTAAGTTTAGAGCTCGATTTTTCTCTGACGATAAATCTGTGGAAGCTAGGGATGAGTTTCTAAGCTTTAGACAACAGTCGGATGAGCATCTTTATGCCGCTTGGGAGAGATACAAAATGTTAATGAAGCAATGCCCTAATCATGGGGTGGACAAGTAGGTAGTAATTCAAATCTTCTGTACGCGCCTTAATCCTCAATCTAAGGCGATGGTTGACTCTATGACTAATGGAGGTTACCAGAATGTTCCTGTCAATGAGGTCTTTAAGCTTTTGGATCAACTATCTACAAACAATACTCAAGGCAATGATAAAAGGATTACCCAAGCCGTACCTACTACAAAAGAAGACTTTTCATCACAAATTGCCACAATCTTATCCGCTTTGAACAAGTCTTTCGATGTACTAGAATCTCAAATGCAAAAAAGCACTTCTTATAGCGTGCATTCTGTTCATGCTACTCCTATTATATGTGAGCAATACAATGATGTCCACATGCCCAACCATTGCCTTCTTTATATGGGTACTGAATCTATCAACTATATGGGTAAATTTCAACCTCCTTAAGGTAACCCGTATTCACAAACTTACAATCGTACTTGGAGAGCTCACCCCAACTTCTCTTGGAGTTAAGGTAACACCTTGAATCCACCACATGAGTCTACTTCTGGCACTAAGCCTTTTCCTCTACCAGGTTTTCAATTGCAATTAAGGCAAGTTCCTGTAAAAGAAGAGGAATCTAAGACGGACAAGATGCTAGCCCGGATTTTGTCAAAGGTAGAATCTTCAAGGGTAGAGAGTAAGGCAACCTTTTCTCTTCATGAAACTGCAATTAAGAACCTTGTAGTATAAGTGGGACAATTAGCAATACAAGTAAATGTTATGGCACGAAATGGTCTGTCAAGTGATACCATCCTTAATCCAAAGCGAGGTGGAAAAGAGGAATGCAAGGCCATTAACTTGAGAAGTGGCAAAGTGATACCAGATATGCCTAACTCAAGTAAGACTAGCCCGAAGCAAGATAAGCAAGTGGATATTGAGATTGATGATGAAGAAGCGATGACTCAAGAAAGTGTAGTGGAAGAGGATGACACTAGAAAGAGAAAGCAAACTGAAGGAGGTTTGGATGATGTGGTCAAGAACACAAAGGGGGATGAAGAGATGAATAATGAGAAGAAGAGAAAGACAACCAACTCCACTATCATGCCACCACTACCATTCCCTCAACGATTCAAGAATAAAGAGGAAGATGCTCAATTTAAAAAGTTTTTTAACATGTTCAAGAACCTCCATATGAACATTCCGTTTGCCGAAGCTTTAGAGGGCATGCCTAAATATGCTAAGTTCCTCAAGGATGTGTTGTCCAAGAACAGGTGATTCAATGAATTTAAAACCGTGGCATTGATCGAAGAGTGTAGTGTGGTTATTCAAAAGAAGTTACCTACTAAGCTTAAGGATCCGGGAAGCTTCTACATTCCTTGCAATATTGGGACTAACTTCAATGGTAAGGCTCTATGTGACTTGGGTGCTAGTATTAACTTAATGCCTCTAGCTGTTTTCAACCAATTGGGGTTAGGAGAGCTAAGGCCTACCACGATAACCCTTCTCTTTGCTGATCAGAGTATTTCTAAACCTAGAGGGATTGTTGAAGACATCCTAGTTAAAGTAAACCCAACGAACTTCATTGTGCTTGATTATGAAGTTGACTGGAAAATCCCTCTCATTCTTGGCCGTCCATTCTTAGCCACAGCAAGGACTCTCATTGATGTAGAAAAGGGTGAGATCACTTTGAGGTTTGATGATGAAAAAGTGATATTCAATATGTCAAAAGCTTTGATGTTTCATGATGATTCAGCACAATGCTCTTTTATCGATATATTAGAGTCAATCATTCTTCAAGAAGCATATGCGTCCATGATCAAAGACCCTTTAGAAGCATTCTTAATTGGTGAGAGGAGTTTGATGAGGAAGCTATTGAAAATCTCTTTCATATGGAAGCATTCCCTCACTCAAGGCCAAGGACTTTTGAGCCACTTGAAGTGTCTGATGCTTTAAGTACCCTTTAAAGCCTTCTATTGAAGTTCCTTCGGTTTTAGAGTTGAAGCCTCTACCTTCTCATCTCAAGTATGTTTACTTGGGGAATTCCAATACTTTACTGGTTATTGTCTCTTTCGTTCTCTCTAATTTGTAAGAAAAGAAGCTCCTACGAGTTTTGAGAGAGCACAAGCGTGTTATTGGGTAGACTATAGCTGTATCAAGGGATAATCCCTTCTATTTGTATGCACAAGATTCTATTGGAGGATGATCACAAAACTTCTATTGAGCATCAGAGGCGCTTGAACCCAATTATGAAAAAAGTGGTTAAGAAAGAGATTCTCAAATGGCTCTAGCTGGAATTGTCTATCCCATCTCTAATAGTTCATAGGTAAGCCCAGTCCAATGTGTCCCTAAGAAGGGTGGCATGATTGTAGTGGGTAACACTCAAAATGAACTGATTCCCACTCATACAATGACTGGATAGCGGGTGAGTATGGATTACCGGAAGCTTAACACTGCTACAAGGAAGGATCACACTCCTTTGCCATTCATTAATCAGATGTTGGAAAAGCTAGCGGGTCAAGAGTTCTTTTTCTTCCTCAATGGTTATTCCAGATACAATCAAATTGCCATAGCCCCAAAAGACCAAGAGAAGATGACTTTTACTTGTCCCTATGGTACATTTGCTTTCAGAAGAATGCCTTTTGGACTATGCAATGTGCATGATGTCCATTTTTGCTGATATGATTAAGAAGACTATTGAAGTATTTATGGACAATTTCTCTGTTTTTGGTCTATCTTTCTATTCTTGCTTAGATAATTTGGATGCAGTGCTTAAACGATGTGAAGAGACCAATTTGATTCTCAATTGGGAGAAATGTCACTTCATGGTGCAAGAAGGCATTATACTTGGCCATCGGGTATCTAAGAAGGGTTTGGAAGAGGATAGAGCCAAAATTGCTATCATTGAGGAATTACGTCCACCTATTAGTGTGAAAGGTGTCCACAGCTTCCTTGGTCATGCTGGGTTTTACCAGAGATTTATCAAAGATTTCTCTAAAATTTCCAAGCCACTGTCCAAGTTATTGGAGAAGGATGTGGAATTCAAGTTTGATAATGAGTGCTTACAAGCCTTTAAGGAGTTAAAGAAGCATATCATTTCATTTGCATGTAGATTAATAAATATGATAGGGGTGTTGTAATATCCTGAATTGTGATTAAGGGCTAATAACTTCAAAGTGATGTGATTAATGTTAATTAAACACTTAAAATGTAAATAATGTGAATTGTGATGTAAAATGTGTTTGATGATGATGATATATGTGTCATGACAATCAGGGGTAAAACGGTAAATTTACCGACCAATTGGACCATTACCAAATAGGAAACTCATAGGTAACTCAAGGTCAATGGCTAGGATTTAAAAATCCTAGGGGTGGAATACTATGCTAATGGATGCATATAAAATCATAAAGGAAGAGTAAGATTTTGCCAAGTGTCATCATAAGGACCCTTGGATCAAAGTCAAAATTTCAAACTTATTTTCTCTTCCCTCTCTCCTCCAAGTCGGTTATGAGTGTGTGTGTGTGGGAAAAAAATCTGATCCTCATGCATTCACCATTATCTCTCACCTTTTTTCTCCTTCCTTCCATTTTTACTGAAGTTCAAGCAAGAAAGAGAAAGAGAAAAGCTTGATCTTGAGTAGGTAATTGTCTCTATATGCTAAAAGCCTCTTCATTAAACTTATTCAAGAGGTCGAGAGCTTCTTTGCTATATTTTCAGAATTTTGAAAAGTGGTGATTTGGTGTTTGAACAAATTTGAAAGTTGGAAGGTTTTGTTTCTAGCAAAGTGAAGAGGTAAACATTTGATGCATTTTGGTATATTTGTGATGATTTTTTATTGAGCTTTGTAAATTCTGAAATTTTTGCCCTAATTCCATGAGAATTGGATAATGGAAGGGTTTGAAATGGTATTGTGTAGAAGATGGTATTAGGATGTGTTATAATATCATTAGTTTTGATTTAGGAGTTGAATGAGGAAGTTTGGCAAATTGTGCTTTTGTGTGGCCTTGTGAAATAAAATTGAGAATGTGTTGATTGAGAGGAAATTGGGTTGTTTTGTAGTTACCAAAAGGTTCCTTATGTCAAAATGAGTGAGAATGAGCTTTGGCACAAGTTTTAGGACCATTGGTAGTGAAATGGGTAAATTTGGGAACATATCTCAGTTGCTACGATTTTTGGCTTCTGATGAATAACACTTGAATGAGGGAGGGTTCACTCGAGTGCTGTGAGATATTTTCCCTTTTTCCCTTCAATTTCGCTTGGATTCTCTGTTAACCTCAAGAAATTCTTATCTAAATTTCACATTTCATCCTATTTTTCCCTCACTTTAGGTATATTAGTGGGCATCCGAAAGTGCTAAAGTTGATGAAATGTGCTTTACTCATGCTAGGCACAAAAAGAATGCAAATGTGGAGGAAATATATCACTAATTGCTATGACTATTAAACTGTGATTGTTTGTGAGTTCTTTGTGTTGAAAGGATACAGATTTAGTCATAGATGGACCAGAGAAAGCTAAATGCAATGAGAAGAAGGTGAAAGGAAGCTGGAGCCATCAACCATGCCAAGGAAAGTCAAGAAGGGAGAAGAACAGAGCAGAAACTGAACTTCAGATATGACTGGTCGCGGCCAACCTATACATGGGCCGCAGCCAACAAAGTTGCAGAAAGTTCTGGGCCGTGGCCAAGCATCCATGGGCCGCGGCCAAGATGAGGTAATACAGTCACTGGCCGCGGCCCAAAGATGGACAAAAGCTCACTTGCCGCGGCCCACAGATTGCCTGGCCGCGGCCAACACCTAAAAATGTTGTTGTGCGTTTTGTCATCTGAGGAACTATAAAAGCAAAAATGAGAGGCTGAAGAGAGCATCCCCGATTTGGAAAAGACCTAGGAGGCGGCTAAGAACATCCTCTAAGCTTGGGCTTGCTTTAAATCAAGGAGAATCACGGAGAGATTGAGGATTTGTAGAGATTTCAGCTCAGATTCTCTGGTTTTTCTGCATTTCTTCCATTTCTTCTCTGTAATTTTGATATGGCTGTAATGAGGACTTGTGTCTGTGAACCATTTGTGAACATGGATGGCTAGAGTTCCTTTCTAGGATTGTTTCTGATCCTTTGTATGGATTAAACTTGTTTCTTTTCTTCTCTAAGGATCTAATGGCATGTATATGTTGATTTCCCTCCGTTTTTACGGCTGTCTGTGATTGGCCATCACTGTGGATGATGTGTTCAATTAAATTAAGCTTGAGAGAGTTAATTTAATTGCAGAACTAGAGTGAAATCATGCTAGACTTGAAGTTTGTAACTAAATGGATGGTTTGTCAGTAACATAGAGATATAGTTATTAACCTAGCATTGTGAAATTGAGATTGGTATGTATTAAATATCTTCTCTCAACTGTAACAAGAGATTGTGCATGCTAAGAGATGATATGTAACTGGTTATGACTTGAGAGAGCTTAATCATACGCTTTAGAATCTTAAACTGACATATATATATCCCATGAAAAGGATCCTTGGAGAGGAAAAGAAGTAAATTTATGAAATACCAAGGGGATGAGCAATCCTAGGCTTATTAAACTTGATTGAAATCATAAAACTCTAAGTTTTGCTTAGCAACTTTTAGCTTTTCAAATATACCTTTTGAAATTCCTCTTTCCACACACAACAACATGACTTAATCGAATTCACCAAACCTATTGCTTGACTAATTTGTTACTCAAATCCTCGAGGGAACGATCTTACTTATCACTTTATTACTTGACGCGATTCATGCACTTGCGGTTGCGAACATTCTAAGGCAAAGCTCAAGAGTGTACTTTCATTCCCGCGAGTGATATAGGTCATCACTCGAGTGATCTTGGTTTTACTCGAGTGAGGGAGTAAGTTTAAGCTTTTGGAAGTTATGGTTGCTCTCGGGTATTCACTCCCTGTATCTCACTTTTTGGTGCTCGAGTGTATTTGAGGTCATCACTCGAGTGCAGTTTCCTATGCTTGAGTGAGGGTGTAAGACATATTGAGGTTTGCTCTAGGGAAAACACTTCTAGTGTGGCACTTTTGGGGAGTCAAGTGAATTTGGGGGTCATCACTCGAGTGAGGTCATTTCCACTCAAGTGAGCTGACCAAAAATCAATGCTTTTGCTTCCAAAAAGGCATCTTTAGGGGATAGTTATCCCAACCCTTTAGGCGTATGTTTAGACATTTAATAGCCACCTAAAGAGTTTATATGAATACCAACTTAAAGTATTATGGAATTAAGAACTTGGAAAAGAAATTGATCTATTGTCCCTAATTTGGTTATAGGATTTGACATTTTTCCTCCTCGTGAGCCCACTGTACCAGCGAGCGTCAGGAAGAAATAAGGTAGTGACTCTTTATCTTATACCATATGTGATGTATTGTATGTGTGTTATATCATTGATTTGTGATGGGTTTGATTGCTACAGTATTTATGGAAATGTGTAAGCATCGCCATGCCAATAGTCCCTGAGTTGCTAGCAACGGTTCGGGTAAGGGCTGCAAGCCTTCCCGACGGTAAAAGGGGATGAGGATGGGGTGTGATATTTGTGATTATATGGGCCGAAAGGCTATATGTGAGCTGTAAGGCTATTTGTATGCACTGCCACGCCAAATGTCCCTGAGTCACTAACAATGGTTCGGGTTAGGACGACGTGCGTAAAAGGGGATGAGGGTGGAGTGTGATTTGTGTTGCTGCTGCTGTATGATGATTTGCTTACATGTTGTGTGCTTATGTATGGTATGAATGATTTGTTACTACTAGGATTCTCTTGAATCTCATTCTTTCCTTTGACTAACATTTCAGACAAGGCAAGTGGCTCCAAGGAAAAGCGAACGACCCGGAGCGGTTAGAACCCCGTAGGGACAGTTGGTTCGGGCCATGTTAGTTATTCATTTTGGATAGGGATTACTGTATGACATTTTTGAGTTGTAAATAGTTTTGAATGCATGGTGGTGTAATCCCCTAATTGGGAATTGAAACCATATAGTTTTATAAATATATGAAACTCGGGGGTGGCCGGGGATTAAGTTAAGCACTCTGATATGTTAAATGTAATATAACTGCATAAGTAATTATATTCGATGTTTGAACTTGAGACCAGGATTGGAAAGAAGTTTTCTTTAAATTTTGTGAAGTCCCTACTATAAGGAGGGAGTTTTAAATGAGTTTTGAATTATCCGATGGTCTCTGATCTATTTTATTATGCATTATCGAATCTTAATTACGCTAATTAAGGTAGGGGGTTATAGGTGTTCATTTCTAAACTTGTTTACCTAAACACAAATCCTATATACTAACCTATTGTTAACCCCTTTGAGCCCTTCACATTTTAAAACTATCATTTAATAACAATCACTATGTATGCTTCTCGTTATTAGAGTGGCACTTAAATATCATTGAATTGTCATGAATATTGTTGGTTTAAATAAATGAAATTTTCATGCATTTATAAAATAAATAAATAAATAAAAAGAGAAAAAAAAAAAAAAGAAATGATGCCACTGTATACTTTTACGCGTGTATAGTACTTGTTTCATTATACATCCCATGAAACAATTTCCATCATTACAACCCTTTTTAAAAGTCCCCTTGATTCATGAGTCTCGGAGCTACAAAGTGGTGGAGAGAGTAGAGTTTCTACAAGCATATGGCAGGACCTAGTCTAGGTGGTATTGAGCAAAATTTCCTATATTTGTGAGAGTTAAACACTTAAATCCTTGAGTGTTCTCTTGTGTACATTTCTTTGATTAATTGTGCATTAATTAGTCCATCTATATTACCTCATGCTAAAACTTGTGCTAGCTTCAGTAGTGATAATGATTAATACAATAAAAATTTAGAGTACAAGGAGCAACTTGAGATAAGTTTGGGGGAGGAGATAAGCTGCATGAAAAATATTGTCAGTTATCTCAAGAACTTTGAATTTTCTATTTTCCTATTCTTTTGATGAGATTAACCTTTGAACACATTACAAGCCCCTAAAGTCCTATTGATTTTAAAAGTGTGTGGAATGATCTAGAAGTGAATAGAAAGGAGAATACGGAAGGATTAAGTTCGGATATTGAGGTTGTTTATACATGTTGAAGTGTTGCATGTGATCTTAACAACTGTAGGAAGATTGTTATTCAACTCTCATCACACACATTCTGAAAAATGTTGGGAGTCCATCCTTAAACTGTGAACCCGGCATCCCTTTATATTTTGTTGTTTTTCCTCTTGAGCATTACATCATGAGTAGCCAATGAGAAAAATTATCATGCATGAGCACTCCGTGTGGGATTAATTAATCTAGCTCTTGTTACTTAACTGATCTTACTCGAGGACGAGCAAAAGTTTAAGTTTGGGGGGGTGTTAACCTTATTTGTTCGTCTTGTGTATGGAAATGCTCGGCCAACTTATCCACCGTGAAGTTGACCTGGGAAATTGGCTTCCTATTAAATTGAGCTCTAATGGCCCTAAGCTATCCCACCTCTTCTTCGTGGATGATCTTGTCCTTTTCGGTGAGGCTTCAAACGAGCAGATGGCTGTGATCAGAGATGTCATGACTCTTTTCTGCCGAGTCTCTGGCCACAAGATTAATCTGAATAAATCTAAAATGTTTGTATCTAAAAATGTTCATTTTAACAAGGCTTACGAATTAAGTCAATCTGTTGGGATTGGTCTGACTGCGGACCTTGGGAAATACTTGGGCGTCCCCCTCCTGCACAAGAGGATGGTTAAGAGGACGTTTGCTCCTCTTCTCCAAAAGGTGAAATTGAAATTGGCTAACTGGAAGGGTAAATACCTAAGTATGGCAGGTAGATCGACTCTCATCAAGTCTGTCCTTTCGGCGATACCTCAATACCAGATGCAATCAACTCTTATTCTGAAAGGGGTGTTAGCTATGATTGAAAAGCTCAGCCATGATTTCTTTTGGAATCATCATGAGGAATCCAAGAAGCTGCACCTGCTTTCATGGGACGTTCTTAAAAGACGTAAGTATGAGGGTGGATTGGGTATAAAAGACTTGCATTGTCAAAATAAAGCTTTTCTCATGAAATTGTGCTGGGGTCTTATCAAGAAACTGGATGCCTTTTTGGGTGAAATGCTTAAGAGCGAAATATGCATGTGGATCTGCTGTTGTTCCACATGTTCAGAGGTGGCGTAACCAATCGGCAGTTTGGTGTGGGGTGGTGATTGTCTGGGACGATTTCTTAAGAGGCCTTGGTAAATGCCTGAGAAGTGGCTGAAATACGCTTGCTTGGCAAGAACGCTGGGCCTCTGTGGATAAACCTCTAAAATACTTTATCGTCAAAAACAGCCACCTTGTTGATTTGAGTGCTAATGTTTGCTCCTTTAGGACTCAATCGGGGCATTGGGATAGAGCTAAATGGGAATCCTTCCTTCCAAATTGGGTGGTGGATAAAATTTTGTTGATTCCTCCTCCTTCGAGTTTTGATGAGGATACTATCTGTTGGCGAAATGCTCCTGATGGGAACTTTAGTGTAAAATCAGCATACGACGCAATCTTTCATCAGCACATTCATAGCCAACATGGTCACTGGCAGTCTCTATGGCGCTGGGGTATTCCTGAACGTGTCAAATTCTTTCTCTGGCAAGTATTCCATGATAGGCTTCCCACTAATAAGATCAGAGCGAGGCACAATCCGAGAACCTTAAGCACTTGTCCTTTTCAGTGTGATAGTGTGGAGAGCATCCTTCATATCTTGAGAGATTGTGAGCAAGCTCAGAGAGTGTGGTCAGCTTTAACTAACCCTCTATATTATAGTATGTTTTTCTCTGGTAATTTGCAGGATTGGCTCAATTGGAACTTACAGCACTCACCAGGAAACAACAAGATGGCTAGATGGCCTTGGCAAAATGTCTTCAGTACCGCATGTTGGATACTATGGAAAAACCGTTGTGGCCAAGCTTTTGAAGGGTCATCAGACAGCCTGAAAGAGATTGTTCACAGATGCATTTATCAACTCTCAGAAGGTGTGCAGAACGGCAAGTTTCGGCATCAGATATTCCAAGTCCCAGAACGAGGAGTGCTTCACTAGCAACCTCTTGATCCGGGCGTTCATCGCTTAGATGTTGATGGTTCAGTTCTCAGAGACGGCCAGGCTGCTTGTGGAGGTGTTATTCATGATCATCAGGGTAATTGGATACGTGGATTTCAACAGAAGTTAGGACATACTTTCCCAACTGCTGCGGAAATCCATGCAATCCGATGTGGCCTCCTGCTATGTAAACAATTGGGGCTAAAGAAAATCAGGATTTTCACTTACTCACTTCAGGCCGTCCATCTATTATCCACTCATTTTGACTCGGACCATCCAATGTACGACGTGATCTTGGCAACCAGATCTCTTATTTATAGTGATTGGGAGGTACAAATTTCCCACGCTCACAGGGAAAGCCTTCGTTGTGCGGATTATCTTGCTAGAATGGCTCACATGATTCCGCAGGAACATGAGGAACTTGGGATTTCCCCAATTGATTGTTTTCATTTCTTTGCTTTGGACTGTGGTTTATTAGACCACGATCATCTTGTAGGATCTAGCCTATAGTGGATGTCATCTTCAAGCTTTGCTTGCCTTTATATCAAAAAAAATATATATATAAATATATATATTAACGTAGTGAAACAAGCTGCGGCTACTTTAATTTAAAAAAAAATTGCAGGCTACCTGGTTGATATCTATCACTTCTTTTCAATTACTATTTGATTAATTTTACAAATATATATATATATATATATATATATATATATATATATATATAAAATACCTGAGGTATACTTTAGTCAAGTTATTTTGCTAATCCAACTAGCTTATCAAAATAAGGTAAACTGATTTTTTCCCCAACACATCACAATCTTTCCCCAAGGTTCCCCTGTAACTCTCCATATTTAATTAACCAAAATCACTCTATTCTCAGTCAATTAAATAATTTTATTTTGATATTTTGTGTCTCCTATTTTTTATTAAATTTATATATAAATATTACCTTCTTTCATTTTTCTGTTTAATACACACTTTTATAAAATACACGCATACACGTGTGTGTGTTTTTTAATTTCATGAGAAAAGTGATATATGGTTGGTCATACCAAGAAAGTAGGGAAAATATCAATTAGCCCATGTGGAAGCAATTTTATTTCAATGGACCCCCAAATTATTATGAAATTTCACTGCAACCCATAAGTCAAAATCAAATTAAGTGTTCTGGGTGAAAAAGACAATGATGCCCTTGCTTCATTTTTTAAATCTATTTATTTGTTTTTTAAACGCCCATATTTGTTTTGTAAATTTCTTTATTTATCTTGTGAATGACTAAAATTTTAAACTCCCCGGATTCTTTTAAATCCATTTATTTGTCTTATGAATTTTTTTATTTCTCTTGTAAATGGCCAAAATGTTTTTTTGGATCCCTTTATTTATCTTATAAATGTCCATTTTTGTCTTGTAAATGCTCTTATGAAAAAAAAATAAAGTAAGGGCATTATTGTCTTTCCACTGACAAAACTTAATTTTTTTTAATCTAGGGATACAATGAAATTTCAGAATCTCTTAGAGGTCCACTGAAATAAAATTGCATCTATGGGGTTAAGTGGAATTTTCCCAAAAAAGATAATATATGGTTGGTTCGATTTTTTAACTCACTCATATGGCATGCATAACAGGTACTCCCCCCAGTCCTAATTATAAGACAAAGTTGACTTTTTTGGAGAAATTAAGGAAGCCAATTAAATTACTTTAGAGTATCTTTATTTTTATTTTTTTCTCCAAACTAATTAATGTAACTAATAAACTAGTATATAATCTAAGGATACTAAAAATCTAAACACTCTAAAGTAATTTAATTGGCCCCCTTAATTTCTCCAAAAAAGTCAACTTTGTCTTATAATTAGGACCGGAGGGAGTATTAGGTAACGTTTTCCTTCATGCTTTTGTTTACATTTCAACTATTTGTATGACAGTTTCTTATATATAGGGCTGCTGAAAGATATACCAATAGCAATATTTTTAAAGTTAGATAGGACGTCAAACTAAAAAGGCTAGTGTGTCACAGTTAAAATGTTCTTAGATCAGTGGCATAAAAATTGAATTAAAAAACAATGTTATATACCTATATAATATTATATGGGTAAACATAAAGTATGAAAGTTAAATAAATTTTAAAAAATTATATTGTTTGACTGTATGGTTGACCATGGCTCAATCAGTCATAATTAGATTATTATTACTATTATAGAAGCAGTGATGCTTTGGCCCATCTAGCCAACCAAACTAACCAGAGGAAAGGTGACTTGGGATGATCCGGTGTGACTTGGGTGATCGGGTAACCCAATCGTAAGTTGGATGAGGGTGAGTTATTGGGCATCGAAAGTTTAGCTTCATGGCATCTTATTGGTTTTAGATGTTTGAATATGAAACATCCTACTGTTCAAAAAAAAAATAAAACATCCCACAGAACTATCAATGAAATGAGCTACTTCAATTTGGGATTGGTTTTAGATGTTTGAATATGAAACATCCTACAGAACTATCAATGAAATGAGCTATTTCAATTTGGGTTGACATTCATAACACATCCCATCTAGACCTACATAGAGAATATGTACTTTTATTTTTTTAAAAAATTATAATATATAAGTATGAAAAACAGAATATTTAAATCCGATAATGCACGGATACTTGACCTCACCGTATTTTGGATT
The DNA here is from genome assembly GCA_963855925.1 of Inga laurina. Classification (NCBI taxonomy): domain Eukaryota; kingdom Viridiplantae; phylum Streptophyta; class Magnoliopsida; order Fabales; family Fabaceae; genus Inga; species Inga laurina. The sequence goes on from OY979704.1 coordinate 27,512,517, forward strand.
TAATCAGAATAATTTAAATTTAAATATTATTCTTGATAGAATCAACTTATTTTAAATAATTTTAAGCTGCGTGAAATATAGATTTAAGATGAATTTTGTTTTATTGAACACAAGTATTTTTACAAAGCTTACAACCTCCAAAAACAAAATCTTAAAAGTTGCAAAATCACCTTTGAAGCGAGAAAATAATACCATGATAATTTTACAAAATATCGAGTTTGGGCCAATGAACTCATTCATTGATTTACGTGTGATATAAAAAATAAATGTAATTATATTTTTCATCTGTAGGGAGATGGTCAAAGATTGACAAAGGTGGTGCATGGTTGGGCTTTGTTGCAAGTAGAGGCTAAAAGAATAATAATATCACTGATGATATGATTTGTTTTGCATGAAAATTTAAAAAGAGAGTTAAATATTCTGAAAATTAGGTGTAGGGGCTGATTATGAATTTTGATTGCAAAAAAGGGCGGACATGGATAAAAGAATGTGGATGGGCATGAAAAAACATGTTAGTAGTAGTTGTGTCTTATTAAAAAAAAAAACAGAGAAATCAACAAAAAAAAAATTGAAAGAACTTCTAAATGTATTTTGTCATAATCTGGATTTAAAGCCTAAAAGTTCAAGAATCAGTATGAATTAAATAGGCTACCAAACCTAATTAGGCAAGGGTCTTGAAAGATAGAATGATTCCCAGGGACCATGTAATATTTAGCCTTCTCGATTAAAGGTTAAACACATAATCAAGGGTTATGTAAAGGCCAAATAAAATAGTAGACTTTTCAAAGTAACATGGTATATTTGTTGTCCCGGGTTTGGGCACAAGCGTAATTTCCAGAAATTACGGGTGAAATGGTAATTTTGGATATTATGCCTGAAATTTCACGAAAAATCCCCGGAAACACAAGAAGTTAGAGAATAATTCACTTGACAATATTTGAGGTTTAATTGAGGTATAAATAAGAAAACTACCTCAAAAAGGAATTTTAAAGAATTATTAGAATTTTGGTTAATTAAGGGATAATTAGCAAAATTCAATTATGAAAAATTCCTGGAGGCCTCAAATAATTGGAAAAAATAAGGAGAATTTATTTTAAGGTTAATGTGACCTTATAAAAATGGCTTCATACCCTAGAAATGGAAATTTTACCCCTAAAGAATATTTTTTAGGCATTTTATCCATGAATAAGGTAATTTATTGGAAATTATGAAAAAAAAAATAGTTAAGGACCAAATTTGAGCTGGGAAAAATTAGGTAATTACTTCCTAATAAATGGAAATTTTTATGATTCACATTAGTTATATGATGAAAGAATCTCCAAAAGGCAATTGTAAGTGATTAAATTCACTTAAACGAAGAATCAAGTTTGGGCAAAGTATTTAGCTCAGGGGAGGAAAAGTATGTGGTCTCTTAAGAGGCCAAGTGACGCGCGTGCTCAAGATGAAGAAAAATAGCAAGATGAAATTTCAATAGAATTTTAATAATACTAGTGCAAATTTTATAAAAATAGTTATGATTTTTTGATGTTGGACCACAAAGCTAGAAATTCGAGAAGGAATAGCAACTCGAGCATAAAAATGTGAATTTTGATTTATGGGCTTCAATTAATGAATCGTCTGAACCATAGTGCTTTCAAATGAATTGTAAGGGTGGTAAAATAATGGATGTAACATTTTAGTATCACAGCAGAGGTTCTGGCATTGGATAGAATGCTCTGCTCATTGATCTGTTACTAGTCTACCTAATAATGATTACAATCGATTTTAGTAGACTTGTTTGTAAGATTTTGCTTGGAAAATGAGCACAAAATTGAGGCAAGAGGATAAGTAGGAGAAAAGGTTCACACAAAGCCTGTAACAAAGTAAGAAATGGCTTATGCAACAGTGATCCAATGAAAGACATGAGTTTGAGGTGATTGCTCTCGAAGAACTTGCTCTTGTTTAGTCTGATCATGTTTGTTGATATTCAGTGCTCTGTGCATAGTTGATGATGTGCTAGATGCCTAACTGAAATGCTTGCTCAGCAAAAATGTTGAAAGGTTTGTGTATGCTGAGTGAGTATTGTGATTGTAGGCTTATTAACAAAGGTATGACGGTATGAATAAAAATGGTCAAAGAAATGAATTGTTAGAAAGAATACGACGAGTTAGGCAATTCTAAAAAAAAAAAAAAAAATCCTTAGGATAGATAATGAAGGGAACTAGACAAAGATGTGTTAAGATGTATAGTGACTATTTGGGAGTCATAGACTAGCCTCGAAGCTATGACTTTAGCATGCATGTATATGGCTTCCTAGTTTGTTCTCTTTTCCTGGGCATAGTCACTATTTCAATGTATAATGTATAGTAAATGAAGTTCAGTGCTCATGAGAATCGGTGTGTGTAAAATAGACACATAGAGCTTTGCAAAAAGTCCTAAATCATGTATATTAGATGTTTGACCGATGAGTTATGATATTTTGAATTAAAGATGCAGGATCTGTCTAAAAACATAGCAGGTTTAGAAATTCAATGAATGGTATCACATGGACAATATCAGGCTACAATGATTTTTTTATCATGTAAAGAACTTCAAAAGAATTCAAAATAATTTTAGAGCACCCTCATATGAGATTTCTAGAATTAGTTATGAAAGTTTGACCAAAAATCTGTGCAGACGAATAGAATAGTAACCCAACAATAAAGATGCAAGTTTCTATTTATGGGTTTTGTTATTAACTCGCCAAAACCATAGTGCTTTCATTTGCGTAATAACAGTGAGGAAATGACGGATGTTACATTTTTCATTAATAGGAACAAGCCGTATGCACTAGTTGTTTATTATAACTAGGGTTAAGCTATAAATTTATCCTGAAAGTTTTCGATGAGGAGCAATGTTGTCAGTGTTTTCAAATTCAATGTTGCCCCTTATTGTTAAGAAGTTAACAGTCAACATCAAACTTTTAACGGTCAACGATAGTTCTCTAACGGTATGGGGGCAACATTGCAACATTCTTAAATTTTCCGGACACCATTGAACCTGAAGGAATTTTCCAGGCAACGTTGCCCCTCAACCTGAAAAGATTTGCACATTAACCCATGAAATTGTATAAACACGTACAAATACATACATTTGTAATAATTGTATACGTTCATAAACAAAATGGTACACATGAAGCAACCAAATTTAGTCAAAAGCACTTAAATTTATAGTTTCGAATTCTTGATTTTTAAAATAATAATTTCTCCTTTCAGGGATCAACCAGCTTAATCCTAAAGGACAAATTGAAACCAAAAAAAAAATATTGAATCATGATCTCTAGAGTAACCTTTCCTATGTGTTCTCTTGCGGAAGTAAGCATCGTTACCCGTCCACGATGACGTTAACCTGCGTTGTCCCATACATACTCCTTTGTTAAAATAATGTTTAGAACATTTTGGCATGCTTAATTTGTTACAATAATATAATGAAATACGATCTTGATGAAGGCAAACGAAATTGGGAAAACAGAACGTATATAAAATTGATGACGATATATAAGACAGAACATCAAGAAGGCTACGAGTATGATATTTGAAAATAGTGTAATCTTAAAAATGCATTACACAATACTGTATATACAATTATAATATAAGGGAGACGTCCTAGCTAGTAATATATGGCTCATATGATCTCATGGGGAGGAATGTTGTCATCAGCAGAAACATCCTTCATCGTCTTCTTCTCCCTTCTTTTGCAGGCAAGAAACCAAGTTATGACTTCCAATATGAGAGCCACGCAGCCCAATGAAACAATGACGCCAAAATAAGCATTCCTCCAACTATGGCCAGAGCTTGAAACGGAGAAACCTCTGAACATGTTGATGATGGAGAGGACGATGACTCCATAGCCAATCACGTAGTGGAAGATGTTCCAGAAGGCTCTGAGCTTGTGATGTTTGTCAGGTCTGAGAAATATAGCAGCCAAGACCTGAACGGTTGCAGAGACGAACACAGCGATTCCAATGGAGGCATGTACAAAACCAGAAGGTGACAGAGACGACAGAGATGGGTTTGACAAGAAGATGCCGAGAGCGAAGCCGACGGTGCCAACGATATAAGCATGAATCTGACATGCTCTGTGCAAATGGAACCATGCTGATCCAGCAGCTTCGAATGTTTTTAAATAACGTCCCATTATTGCTCCTGTTGGCATCATAATCCCCCACCCTATCCCATTCAATATTCCGTGAACCTGGGCACACCAAATTCAAAATCCAATCCAACTGTTATTAATTAAGAGTTCATGAATTTAAATATTCAAAAAAGATTGATGATTTTAGCTGTGTCACGCTGTTATGGTTACTTTTGAATATTGCATAAACGATATACATAATCATGAAACTAATATAAATTAATCTTGAAAAAACATTTCATATAGTAGTCACAAAGAGAGAGCTTAGGGAAAACAGGCTTACATTTGCATCTATCATAAACGATTAGGTAATCAACAAAATAATATATATTAATTATGAAAATACATTTCACATACTACGTTAGAATAAAGAGGATAGAGAGGATATGCGGCTTACTTCAACATATAGCATAAGCAATTTATATAATCACCAAACGAATATAAATTAATTACGAAAATACCTTTCGTACACTAGTCGCAATAAATTAAAGAGGGCAGGGAGAAAAGGCTCACTTTTTCATATAGCACGAACAATTTACATAATCACCGACGTAATATAAATTACTCATGAAAAATACATTTCATATACTAGTCATAAATAAAGAGAATAGGGAGAACAAGCTTACTTTTGCATATAGCGTTTTGTAGACTTGCATCATGATCAGAAACTTTGCCGGTTAGAAAATCTATGTGACCAAAAGATTTAAGGTTAGGTCCAGACAAGGCGTGAGAGAGTGGACTATCATCGTCAGAAACAGGACCTTCTTGCCAAACATGATTCACCAGCTTTGAATTCCCAAGAAGCTTAAAGCTGGCGTATAAGATCATGGTGCCATCCTCAAAACTCGCAGAAACTTCATAAACCTCAAAGTTCAAACTCCTTTCCTCCAACGTCGTTCCGTACGAGGTTATCGGAGAGGTGTAAGCCGCCATAGTTCCATCGGATTTCTGGAAAGCGACAAAAGCCTGAGAGCCCACCATGCCTGCAGATGTTGGGTTAATAGCCCAAGCTATCCAACTCTTATGGTCGGCGTTGTTTTTCTTGAAAGCGATTTCGACGGAGTTTGAAGAAGAGCGGTAGGTCCAATAAAGAGAAGAATCAAGAATGGGTAGGTCTTTGCAGGCTAAAAATTTTGTGGCATTAGGAAACTTGTATGATTCGCAAGCTTGTGGTTGTGGTTGGGGCTGTGAGGCTACAGGGATGATGAAGATGAAGATCAGCGTAAAGAAGGGGGCCAAGAACAGGGAAAGATTGCAAACGAAAGCCATGAAAAGAGATATGATAGAGAAGAGGTAATAATGATGGACGAATGGTGAGTGCAGGAGAAGTAGGGTTTTAGGAATGATCTCTCATCCAACGCTAGCTAGTAATTTATAGAGTCATGTGCCAAGAAATTAATTGCTGAGAATCCTAAAACAAATGGGATAACCGACTCTTTTCCTTACCCCGTGGATAACCGACTCTTAACCGATAGGTGATAACTTCTTCGTCAATATAATTGTTGTCAATAATCTATCTAAATATATATATTAACGTAGTGAAACAAGCTGCGGCTACTTTAATTAAAAAAAAATTGCAGGCTACCTGGTTGATATCTATCACTTCTTTTTAATTACTATTTGATTAATTTTACAAATATATATATAGATATAAATAAAATACCTGAGGTATACTTTAGTCAAGTTATTTTGCTAATCCAACTAGCGTATCAAAATAAGGTAAAGTGATTTTTTCCCCAACACATCACAATCTTTCCCCAAAGTTCCCCTGTAACTCTCCATATTTAATTAACCAAAATCACTCTATTCTCAGTCAATTAAATAATTTTATTTTGATATTTTGTGTCTCCTATTTTTTATTAAATTTATATATAAATATTACCTTCTTTGATTTTTCTGTTTAATACACACTTTTATAAAATACACGCATACACGTGTGTGTGTGTTTTTTAATTTCATGAGAAAAGTGATATATGGTTGGTCATACCAAGAAAGTAGGGAAAATATCAATTAGCCCATGTGGAAGCAATTTTATTTCAATGGACTCCCAAAATATTATGAAATTTCACTGCAACCCATAAGTCAAAATCAAATTAAGTGTTCTGGGTGAAAAAGGACAATGATGCCCTTGCTTCATTTTTTGAATTTATTTATTTGTTTTTAAATGCCCATATTTGTCTTGTAAATTTCTTTATTTATCTTGTGAATGACTAAAATTTTAAACTCCCCGGATTCTTTTAAATCCATTTATTTGTCTTATGAATTTTTTTATTTCTCTTGTAAATGGCCAAAATGTTTTTTTGGATCCCTTTATTTATCTTATAAATGTCCATTTTTGTCTTGTAAATGCTCTTATGAAAAAAAAAATAAAGTAAGGGCATTATTGTCTTTCCACTGACAAAACTTAATTTTTTTTAATCTAGGGATACAATGAAATTTCAGAATCTCTTAGAGGTCCACTGAAATAAAATTGCGTCTATGGGGTTAAGTGGAATTTTCCCAAAAAAGATAATATATGGTTGGTTCGATTTTTTAACTCACTCATATGGCATGCATAACAGGTACTCCCCCCCGATGCTAATTATAAGACAAAGTTGACTTTTTTGGAGAAATTAAGGAAGCCAATTAAATTACTTTAGAGTATCTTTATTTTTATTTTTTTTCTCCAAACTAATTAATTTACTAATAGACTAGTATATAATCTAAGGATACTAAAAATATAAACACTCTAAAGTAATTTAATTGGCCCCCTTAATTTCTCCAAAAAAGTCAACTTTGTCTTATAATTAGGACCGGAGGGAGTATTAGGTAACGTTTTCCTTCATGCTTTTGTTTACATTTCAACTATTTGTATGATAGTTTCTTATATATAGGGCTGCTGAAAGATATACCAATAGCAATATTTTTAAAGTTAGATAGGACGTCAAACTAAAAAGGCTAGTGTGTCACAGTTAAAATGTTCTTAGATCAGTGGCATAAAAATTGAATTAAAAAACAATGTTATATACCTATATAATATTATATGGGTAAACATAAAGTATGAAAATTAAATAAATTTTAAAAAATTATATTGTTTGACTGTATGGTTGACCATGGCTCAATCAGTCATAATTAGATTATTATTACTATTATAGAAGCAGTGATGCTTTGGCCCATCTAGCCAACCAAACCAACCAGAGGAAAGGTGACTTGGGATGATCCGGTGTGACTTGGGTGATCGGGTAACCCAATCGTAAGTTGGATGAGGGTGAGTTATTGGGCATCGAAAGTTTAGCTTTATATGACAAGCATGGCATCTTATTGGTTTTAGATGTTTGAATATGAAACATCCTACTGTTCAAAAAAAAAATGAAACTTCCTACAGAACTATCAATGAAATGAGCTACTTCAATTTGGGATTGGTTTTAGATGTTTGAATATGAAACATCCTACTGTTCAAAAAAAAAATGAAACATCCTACAGAACTATCAATGAAATGAGCTACTTCAATTTGGGATTGGTTTTAGATGTTTGAATATGAAACATCCTACAGAACTATCAATGAAATGAGCTATTTCAATTTGGGTTGACATTCATAACACATCCCGTCTAGACCTACATAGAGAATATATACTTTTATTTTTTTAAAAAAAATATAATATATAAGTATGAAAAACAGAATATTTAAATCCGATAATGCACGGATGCTTGACCTCACCGTATTTTGGATTTAATCAGAATAATTTAAATTTAAATATTATTCTTGATAGAATCAACTTATTTTAAATAATTTTAAGCTGCGTGAAATATAGATTTAAGATGAATTTTGTTTTATTGAACACAAGTATTTTTACAAAGCTTACAACCTCCAAAAACAAAATCTTAAAAGTTGCAAAATCACCTTTGAAGCGAGAAAATAATACCATGATAATTTTACAAAATATCGAGTTTGGGCCAATGAACTCATTCATTGATTTACGTGTGATATAAAAAATAAATGTAATTATATTTTTCATCTGTAGGGAGATGGTCAAAGATTGACAAAGGTGGTGCATGGTTGGGCTTTGTTGCAAGTAGAGGCTAAAAGAATAATAATATCACTGATGATATGATTTGTTTTGCATGAAAATTTAAAAAGAGAGTTAAATATTCTGAAAATTAGGTGTAGGGGCTGATTATGAATTTTGATTGCAAAAAAGGGCGGACATGGATAAAAGAATGTGGATGGGCATGAAAAAACATGTTAGTAGTAGTTGTGTCTTATTAAAAAAAAAACAGAGAAATCAACAAAAAAAAAATTGAAAGAACTTCTAAATGTATTTTGTCATAATCTGGATTTAAAGCCTAAAAGTTCAAGAATCAGTATGAATTAAATAGGCTACCAAACCTAATTAGGCAAGGGTCTCGAAAGATAGAATGATTCCCAGGGACCATGTAATATTTAGCCTTCTCGATTAAAGGTTAAACACATAATCAAGGGTTATGTAAAGGCCAAATAAAATAGTAGACTTTTCAAAGTAACATGGTATATTTGTTGTCCCGGGTTTGGGCACAAGCGTAATTTCTAGAAATTACGGGTGAAATGGTAATTTTGGATATTATTCCTGAAATTTCACGAAAAATCCCCGGAAACACAAGAAGTTAGAGAATAATTCACTTGACAATATTTGAGGTTTAATTGAGGTATAAATAAGAAAACTACCTCAAAAAGGAATTTTAAAGAATTATTAGAATCTTGGTTAATTAAGGGATAATTAGCCAAATTCAATTATGAAAAATTCCTGGAGGCCTCAAATAATTGGAAAAAATAAGGAGAATTTATTTTAAGGTTAATGTGACCTTATAAAAATGTCTTCATACCCTAGAAATGGAAATTTTACCCCTAAAGAATATTTTATAGGCATTTTATCCATGAATAAGGTAATTTATTGGAAATTATGAAAAAAAAAATAGTTAAGGACCAAATTTGAGCTGCGAAAAATTAGGGAATTGCTTCCTAATAAATGTGAATTTTTGATGATATCACATTAGTTATATGATCAAAGAATCTCCAAAAGGCAATTGTAAGTGATTAAATTCACTTAAACGAAGAATCAAGCTTGGGCAAAGTATTTAGCTCAGGGGAGGAAAAGTATGTGGTCTCTTAAGAGGCCAAGTGCCGCGCGTGCTCAAGATGAAGAAAAATAGCAAGATGAAATTTCAATAGAATTTTAATAATACTAGTGCAAATTTTATAAAAATAGTTATGATTTTTTGAAGTTGGACCACAAAGCTAGAAATTCGAGAAGGAATAGCAACTCGAGGATAAAAATGTGAATTTTGATTTATGGGCTTCAATTAATGAATCGTCTGAACCATAGTGCTTCCAAATGAATTGTAAGGGTGGTAAAATAATGGATGTAACATTTTAGTATCACAACAGAGGTTCTAGCATTGGATAGAATGCTCTGCTCATTATCCACCGGACACAGGATTTCATCGACTAGATGTAGACGGTTCGGTGATTAGGGATGGTCAGGCCGCGTGCGGAGGTACTATCCGGGATCACCAGGGTAACTGGATTCATGGATTTCAACAGAAGTTAGGTCTTACCTTCCCAACTGCTGCTGAAATTCATGCAATTCGCCGAGGCCTTCTTCTATGCAAAAAGCTGGGACTGAAGAAAATCAAATTGTTCACAGATTCTCTACAGGCAGTTCACCTATTATCCACCCACTGTGATCCTAATCATCCTTTGTATGACGTCATTGTTGATACTAGATCTCTTGTCTACAGCGACTAGGAGTTGGAAATTTCCCACACTCATAGGGAAAGTATTCATTGTGCAGATTGCCTAGCGGGAACGGCGCATTTGATTTCACAAGACTATGTCGAGCTAGGCCTTCCCCCAATGGAATGTATTCACCTTTTTGCTTTGGATTGTGGTTCGTTACCACAAGACCAGTCTGTAGGTCCTAGCCTATAGACTCTTTTTATTATCAAGCTTTGCTTGCCCTTGTAACAAAAAAAAAAAAAAAGAATACTCTGCTCATTGATCTGTTACTAGTCTACCTAATAATGATTATAATCGATTTTAGTAGACTTGTTTGTAAGATTTTGCTTGGAAAATGAGCACAAAATTTGTAATATCCCAAATTTAATGAAGGTTAAATTTTCTAAAAATAAAATTTAAATGGGAATTTGATAATAAGTCAAATTATGGAACCTACAAAATTTAAGGAATCTTAAATTAGACAAAGGGAAAAATTAGGGCCTAGTGTGTGTAATGAATAGGATAAAAATATACCTATATATATCTATATTAAAACACACCGACAGATATTCACATCCTGCGTCTTGATTATTTTTAGTGGAGCACCGAAAGTGGACAGCTTCACTCCTCTTTCATCATTAGATAGACACATTATACACACACACACTTACACCTACATCCTCATGATTCACATAGCAACAATTATCTCACTTTCTTCAACCATATAACCCCACACTTCATGCACTCCCTCACTCTCCGTTGCTTCAAGTCAGAAAAGAAGAGAGAGCTTTAGGAGAGAGAAATCAGAGTTGAGAAAGGGAGAGAGAGAGACGTGAGTGAAAGAGGTGAACGGAGGAAGAAAACGATCGGAGAAGAGGAAGAAGGAAGTGTTAAACCTTTCATGCATCACCATAAACGTTTTTAGGTGAGTCTTATCTATCTCTTTCAATTGTTATTTCGTTGGTTTGGGGTATTCATGAGGATTTATAGCTGCTAGAAGTTGTGTGATTCTGAAAATAAGTTGATGTCATGGGTGGACGAAAAACAGAGCATGTATATTGATTTTGGAGTGAATTTTGGTGTTCTTTGATTCTGAAATTCGATCATTAACCTCAGGAAATATGTGTAGGAGAGTATAGAGTTAAAATTCGTGAGGTTTAGAGTACAAATTCATGTATACATGTTAGTTTTCTCAATTCTGTTTTGCTGTCCGAAAAACAGAGTACATACTTGAAACTTGTAAAATCTTAAACAGAGGCTATAGATGGAATTTTCGAATGGGTCTTTTTATATAGATAGTTTAGGATGTTTAGTTGATGATAGAATCAAGAAAAGTACAATTTGGAATGAAAATGGATGAGTTCTTGATTTTTGAAGTTAGACTGTCAAAACTGACGTTTTCGGGAGTCAGTCAGATTCATGTTGCGTTTTGACTAGGAAACCCTTAGTGAAAAATTATGAAATTTTACAGGAATATATTAGACATTCATAGCTTTCCAATGAGTCCAAGAAACCATTATTTTGATATCTTTAGGGAGAGTTATGATTTTTGAAAGTTAAGTCAGTAACAGTGAACATTCTGGACGTTCAAGCCTCACAGTTATGGTTTTCGAAAATTCTGGGAACAATTAGATAACATCTAGTAGTTTTGGATATTTTTTCATGAAACTAAACTTAAATAGCTTTCCATAGAATTTTAGAACACTCCATTTAGATTTTTGTAGAGTTAATTATGAATTTTTGAAGTTCAGTTGCTGACAGATTATATTTTTGAAAGTTAGATTGGTTGTGGCGAAAGTTTGGAAAACCAAAACTTAACAAAAAATTATGAAACTTTCCAGATTTAAGGAAGACATTTAGACCTTTAAATTGATGGGTAGAACATAATTTTTGGGCTAATAGATTAAAAGATATGGATTTTTGAAGTTGAGCTTTGTTTCTGAATTTCCATCTGGAACAGTAATAGTTGGCCGAATTTCTGAGTAATATATGTAGTTAGTAATCATATTTGGATATTCTTCCATGAAAGTACGTTTAAAGACCTTCATTTAGGCTTTGAAATAAGTCAATTTAGAATTTTCTACAATTAGTTATGAATTTTCAAAGTTGACTGAAAATATGTCAGTTTCTGGAAAATTGTGAAACTGTCGTTTGGCAGTGATTTTGTAAAAACCGAGGTTAAAAATGGATTCCTTGGATGAAAATATGTTAGAATAGCCTGGGTCAAAATTTCTGAAAAAGTATAGTCAGACCGGGTACAGTGGGGCCAGGATTGGGTCCCAGGGGCATTTTGGTAAATTTTCAGTATAGACTAATATAACCACCAAAAATATTATGGGAATCTCTGAAGAGGTACATGAATGGGTTTTAACCTAATTCTTGTACATTTGGAATTTTAGGACCGAATTAATCGCCTGAGCCGTTGGCACATAGTTCGAGGAACTATTCTTGTGTAGCAAAAAGGGACAGAAGGTAGTAACTCTATCTCTCATACACTATGTGAATGTTGATATGCTATATGTTGCTATATTCTGTGATATGAACACGTGCCTGGGGCACATTACCTAGCTGTGGTATGGGACGCAGCTGAGGTACACGGACATGTAGGGGATCCAAACAGTCATTTGGCCCTGAGTGTTGTGTACACACATGTTATAGTATGAATTTTCATTTACATTATATGGTGCATTACATATTTAATTTTCGTATTTTATATGATGGATTATGTATTACTACTGAGATTCCTTGGAATCTCACCCTTTTTCATAAATAATAAATGTTCCAGCGGAAATCAGTGGCTCCAAAGGCAAAGTGGAAGACATGGGCAATTAAGATATGCAGGTCCTAAGATCAGAGTTATTTGGTTCTATTAGTTTAATTTTAATACGTTGGATATTTTGGACAAAATTTGTACAATTATCAAACCCTGCGGGGAAGACTCCTGTATGTAAGCTTGAACTTAATATCAGTATGTTTGTGCTATTTCTGTATGCCTGTGGAACTATGCCATTATTACTCTACGAATAACGAAATGTAAACGGGAGTTGACAAAATTGAGGCAAGAGGATAAGTCGGAGCAAAGGTTCAGACAAAGCCTGTAACAAAGTAAGAAATGGCTTATGCAACAGTGATCCAATGAAAGACATGAGTTTGAGGTGATTGCTCTAGAAGAACTTGCTCTTGTTTAGTCTGATCATGTTTGTTGATATTCAGTGCTCTGTGCATAGTTGATGATGTGCTAGATGCCTAACGGAAATGCTTGCTCAGCAAAAATGTTGAAAGGTTTATGCATGCTGAGTGAGTATTGTGATTGCAGGCTTATTAACAAAGGTATGACCGTATGAATAAAAATGGTCAAAGAAATGAATTGCTAGAAAGAATACGACGAGTTAGGCAATTCTAAAAAAAAAAAAAAAAAAAAAAAATCCTTAGGATAGATAATGAAGGGAACTAGACAAAGATGTGTTAAGATGTATAGTGACTATTTGGGAGTCATAGACTAGCCTCGAAGCTATGACTTTAGCATGCATGTATATGGCTTCCTAGTTTGTTCTCTTTTCCTGGGCATAGTCACTATTTCAATGTATAATGTATAGTAAATGAAGTTCAGTGCTCATGAGAATCGGTGTGTGTAAAATAGACACATAGAGCTTTCCAAAAAGTCCTAAATCATGTATATTAGATGTTTGACCGATGAGTTATGATATTTTGAATTAAAGATGCAGGATCTGTCTAAAAACATAGCAGGTTTAGAAATTCAATGAATGGTATCACATGGACAATATCAGGCTACAATGATTTTTTTATCATGTAAAGAACTTCAAAATAATTCAAAATAATTTTAGAGCACCCTCATATGAGATTTCTAGAATTAGTTATGAAATTTGGACCAAAAATCTGTACGGACGAATAGAATAGTAACCCAACAATAAAGATGCAAGTTTCTATTTATGGGTTTTGTTATTAACTCGCCAAAACCATAGTGCTTTCATTTGCGTAATAACAGTGAGGAAATGACGGATGTTACATTTTTCATTAATAGGAACAAGCCGTATGCACTATTTGTTTATTATAACTAGGGTTAAGCTGTAAATTTATCCCGAAAGTTTTCGATGAGGAGCAATGTTGTCAGTGTTTTCAGATTCAATGTTGCCCCTTATTGTTAAGAAGTTAACAGTCAACATCAAACTTTTAACGGTCAAGGATAGTTCTCTAACGGTATGGGGGCAACATTGCAACGTTCTTAAATTTTCCGGACACCATTGAACCTGAAGAAATTTTCCAGGCAACGTTGCCCCTCAACCTGAAAAGATTTGCACATTAACCCATGAAATTATATAAACACATACAAATACATACACTTGTAATAATTGTATACGTTCATAAACAAAATGGTACACATGAAGCAACCAAATTTAGTTAAAAGCACTTAAATTTATAGTTTCGAATTCTTGATTTTTAAAATAATAATTTCTATTTTCAGGGATCAACCAGCTTAATCCTAAAGGACAAATTGAAACCAAAAAGAAAAAATATTGAATCATGATCTCTAGAGTAACCTTTCCTATGTGTTCTCTTGCGGGAGTAAGCATCGTTACCCGTCCCCGATGACGTTAATCTGCGTTGGCCCATACATACTCCTTTGTTAAAATAATGTTTATAACATTTTGGCATGCTTAATTTGTTACAATAATATAATGAAATACGATCTTGATGAAGGCAAACGAAATTGGGAAAACAGAACGTATATAAAATTGATGACGATATACAAGACAGAACATCAAGAAGGCTACGAGTATGATATTTGAAAATAGTGTAATCTTAAAAATGCATTACACAATACTGTATATACAATTATAATATAAGGGAGACGTCCTAGCTAGTAATATATGGCTCATATGATCTCATGGGGAGGAATGTTGTCATCAGCAGAAATATCCTTCATCGTCTTCTTCTCCCTTCTTTTGCAGGCAAGAAACCAAGTTATGACTTCCAATATGAGAGCCACGCAGCCCAATGAAACAATGACGCCAAAATAAGCATTCCTCCAACTATGGCCAGAGCTTGAAACGGAGAAGCCTCTGAACATGTTGATGATGGAGAGGACGATGACTCCATAGCCAATCACGTAGTGGAAGATGTTCCAGAAGGCTCTGAGCTTGTGATGTTTGTCAGGTCTGAGGAATATAGCAGCCAAGACCTGAACGGTTGCAGAGACGAACACAGCGATTCCAATGGAGGCATGTACAAAACCAGAAGGTGACAGAGACGACAGAGATGGGTTTGACAAGAAGATGCCGAGAGCGAAGCCGACGGTGCCAACGATATAAGCAAGAATCTGACATGCTCTGTGCAAATGGAACCATGCTGATCCAGCAGCTTCGAATGTTTTTAAATAACGTCCCATTATTGCTCCTGTTGGCATCATAATCCCCCACCCTATCCCATTCAATATTCCGTGAACCTGGGCACACCAAATTCAAAATCCAATCCAACTGTTATTAATTAAGAGTTCATGAATTTAAATATTCAAAAAAGATTGATGATTTTAGCTGTGTCACGCTGTTATGGTTACTTTTGAATATTGCGTAAACGATATACATAATCATTAAACTAATATAAATTAATCTTGAAAATACATTTCATATAGTAGTCACAAACAGAGAGCATAGGGAGAACAGGCTTACATTTGCATCTATCTTAAACGATTTACGTAATCAACAAAATAATATAAATTAATTATGAAAATACATTTCACATACTACGTTAGAATAAAGAGGATAGAGAGGATAGGCGGCTTACTTCTACATATAGCATAAGCAATTTATATAATCACCAAACGAATATAAATTAATTACGAAAATACCTTTCGTACACTAGTCGCAATAAATTAAAGAGGGCAGGGAGAAAAGGCTCACTTTTTCATATAGCACGAACAATTTACATAATCAACGAAGTAATACAAATTAATCATGAAAAATACATTTCATATACTAGTCATAAATAAAGAGAATAGGGAGAACAGGCTTACTTTTGCATATAGCGTAAACAATTTACATAATCACCAAAGTGACATAAATTAATTATGAAAATACATTTCATATACTAGGTCACAGATAAAGAGAATAGGCTTACTTTTCTGATTAAAATCTTGGCGTTTTGTAGACTTGCATCATGATCAGAAACTTTGCCGGTGAGAAAATCTATGTGACCAAAAGATTTAAGGTTAGGTCCAGACAAGGCGTGAGAGAGCGGACTATCATCGTCAGAAACAGGACCTTCTTGCCAAACATGATTCACCAGCTTTGAATTCCCAGGAAGCTTAAAGCTGGCGTATAAGATCATGGTGCCATCCTCAAAACTCGCAGAAACTTTATAAACCTCAAAGTTCAAACTCCTTTCCTCCAACGTCGTTCCGTACAAGGTTATCGGAGAGGTGTAAGCCGCCATAGTTCCATCGGATTTCTGGAAAGCGACAAAAGCCTGAGAGCCCGCCATGCCTGCAGATGTTGGGTTGATAGCCCAAGCTATCCAACTCTTATGGTCGGCGTTGTTTTTCTTGAAAGCGATTTCGACGGAGTTTGAAGAAGAACGGTAGGTCCAATAAATAGAAGAATCAAGAACGGGTAGGTCTTTGCAGGCTAAAAATTTTGTGGCATTAGGAAACTTTTATGATTCGCAAGCTTGTGGTTGTGGTTGGGGTTGTGAGGCTACAGGTATGATGAAGATGAAGATCAGCGTAAAGAAGGGGGCCAAGAACAGGGAAAGATTGCAAACGAAAGCCATGAAAAGAGATATGATAGAGAAGAGGTAATAATGATGGACGAATGGTGAGTGCAGGAGAAGTAGGGTTTTAGGAATGATCTCTCATCCAACGCTAGCTAATAATTTATAGAGTCATATGCCAAGAAATTAATTGCTGAGAATCCTAAAACAAATGGGATAACCGACTCTTTTCCTTACCCCGTGGATAACCGACTCTTAACCGATAGGTGATAACTTCTTCGTCAATATGATTGTTGTCAATAATATATATAAATATATATATATTAACGTAGTGAAACAAGCTGCGGCTACTTTAATTAAAAAAAAAATTGCAGGCTACCTGGTTGATATCTATCACTTCTTTTCAATTACAATTTGATTAATTTTACAAATATATATATATATATATAGATATAAATAAAATACCTGAGGTATACTTTAGTCAAGTTATTTTGCTAATCCAACTAGCTTATCAAAATAAGGTAAACTGATTTTTTCCCCAACACATCACAATCTTTCCCCAAGGTTCCCCTGTAACTCTCCATATTTAATTAACCAAAATCACTCTATTCTCAGTCAATTAAATAATTTTTTTTTATATTTTGTGTCTCCTATTTTTTATTAAATTTATATATAAATATTACCTTCTTTTATTTTTCTGTTTAATAAACGCATACACGTGTGTGTGTGTTTTTTAATTTCATGAGAAAAGTGATATATGGTTGGTCATACCAAGAAAGTAGGGAAAATATCAATTAGCCCATGTGGAAGCAATTTTATTTCAATGGACCCCCAAAATATTATGAAATTTCACTGCAACCCATAAGTCAAAATCAAATTAAGTGTTCTGGGTGAAAAAGACAATGATGCCCTTGCTTCATTTTTTGAATCTATTTATTTGTTTTTAAATGCCCATATTTGTCTTGTAAATTTCTTTATTTATCTTGTGAATGACTAAAATTTTAAACTCCCCGGATTCTTTTAAATCCATTTATTTGTCTTATGAATTTTTTTATTTCTCTTGTAAATGGCCAAAATGTTTTTTTGGATCCCTTTATTTATCTTATAAATGTCCATTTTTGTCTTGTAAATGCTCTTATGAAAAAAGAATAAAGTAAGGGCATTATTGTCTTTCCACTGACAGAACTTAATTTTTTTTAATCTAGGGATACAATGAAATTTCAGAATCTCTTAGAGGTCTACTGAAATAAAATTGCATCTATGGGGTTAAGTGGAATTTTCCCAAAAAAGATAATATATGGTTGGTTCGATTTTTTAACTCACTCATATGGCATGCATAACAGGTACTCCCCCCGGTCCTAATTATAAGACAAAGTTGACTTTTTTGGAGAAATTAAGGAAGCCAATTAAATTACTCTAGAGTATCTTTATTTTTATTTTTTTCTCCAAACTAATTAATTTAACTAATAAACTAGTATATAATCTAAGGATACTAAAAATATAAACACTCTAAAGTAATTTAATTGGCTCCCTTAATTTCTCCAAAAAAGTCAACTTTGTCTTATAATTAGGACCGGAGGGAGTATTAGGTAACGTTTTCCTTCATGCTTTTGTTTACATTTCAACTATTTGTATGATAGTTTCTTATATATAGGGCTGCTGAAAGATATACCAATAGCAATATTTTTAAAGTTAGATTGGACGTCAAACTAAAAAGGCTAGTGTGTCACAGTAAAAATGTTCTTAGATCAGTGGCATAAAAATTGAATTAAAAAACAATGTTATATACCTATATAATATTATATGGGTAAACATAAAGTATGAAACTTAAATAAATTTTAAAAAATTATATTGTTTGACTGTATGGTTGACCATGGCTCAATCAGTCATAATTAGATTATTATTACTATTATAGAAGCAGTGATGCTTTGGCCCATCTAGCCAACCAAACCAACCAGAGGAAAGGTGACTTGGGTGATCGGGTAACCCAATCGTAAGTTGGATGAGGGTGAGTTATTGGGCATCGAAAGTTTAGCTTTATATGACAAGCATGGCATCTTATTGGTTTTAGATGTTTGAATATGAAACATCCTACTGTTCCAAGAAAAAAAATGAAACATCCTACAGAACTATCAATAAAATGAGCTACTTCAATTTGGGATTGGTTTTAGATGTTTGAATATGAAACATCCTACAGAACTATCAATGAAATGAGCTATTTCAATTTGGGTTGACATTCATAACACATCCCGTCTAGACCTACATAGAGAATATGTACTTTTATATTTTTTAAAAAAATATAATATATAAGTATGAAAAACAGAATATTTAAATCCGATAATGCACGGATGCTTGACCTCACCGTATTTTGGATTTAATCAGAATAATTTAAATGTAAATATTATTCTTGATAGAATCAACTTATTTTAAATAATTTTAAGCTGCGTGAAATATAGATTTAAGATGAATTTTGTTTTATTGAACACAAGTATTTTTACAAAGCTTACAACCTCCAAAAACAAAATCTTAAAAGTTGCAAAATCACCTTTGAAGCGAGAAAATAATACCATGATAATTTTACAAAATATCGAGTTTGGGCCAATGAACTCATTCATTGATTTACGTGTGATATAAAAAATAAATTTAATTATATTTTTCATCTGTAGGGAGATGGTCAAAGATTGACAAAGGTGGTGCATGGTTGGGCTTTGTTGCAAGTAGAGGCTAAAAGAATAATAATATCACTGATGATATGATTTGTTTTGCATGAAAATTTAAAAAGAGAGTTAAATATTCTGAAAATTAGGTGTAGGGGCTGATTATGAATTTTGATTGCAAAAAAGGGCGGACATGGATAAAAGAATGTGGATGGGCATGAAAAAACATGTTAGTAGTAGTTGTGTCTTATTAAAAAAAAAAAAAAAACAGAGAAATCAACAAAAAAAAAAATTGAAAGAACTTCCAAATGTATTTTGTCATAATCTGGATTTAAAGCCTAAAAGTTCAAGAATCAGTATGAATTAAATAGGCTACCAAACCTAATTAGGCAAGGGTCTCGAAAGATAGAATGATTCCCAGGGACCATGTAATATTTGGCCTTCTCGACTAAAGGTTAAACACATAATCAAGGGTTATGTAAAGGCCAAATAAAATAGTAGACTTTTCAAAATAACATGGTATATTTGTCGTCCCGGGTTTGGGCACAAGCGTAATTTCTAGAAATTACGGGTGAATGGGTAATTTTGGATATTATGCCTGAAATTTAACGAAAAATCCCCGGAAACACAAGAAGTTAGAGAATAATTCACTTGACAATATTTGAGGTTTAATTGAGGTATAAATAAGAAAACTACCTCAAAAAGGAATTTTAAAGAATTATTAGAATCTTGGTTAATTAAGGGATAATTAGCCAAATTCAATTATGAAAAATTCCTGGAGGCCTCAAATAATTGGAAAAAATAAGGAGAATTTATTTTAAGGTTAATGTGACCTTATAAAAATGGCTTCATACCCTAGAAATGGAAATTTTACCCCTAAAGAATATTTTATAGGCATTTTATCCATGAATAAGGTAATTTATTGGAAATTAGGGAAAAAAAATAGTTAAGGACCAAATTTGAGCAGGGAAAAATTAGGGAATTGCTTCCTAATAAATGTGAATTTTTGATGATATCACATTAGTTATATGATCAAAGAATCTCCAAAAGGCAACTGTAAGTGATTAAATTCACTTAAACGAAGAATCAAGCTTGGGCAAAGTATTTAGCTCAGGGGAGGAAAAGTATGTGGTCTCTTAAGAGGCCAAGTGGCGTGCTCAAGATGAAGAAAAATAGCAAGATGAAATTTCAATAGAATTTTAATAATACTAGTGCAAATTTTATAAAAATAGTTATGATATTTTGAAGTTGGACCACAAAGCTAGAAATTCGAGAAGGAATAGCAACTCGAGGACAAAAATGTGAATTTTGATTTATGGGCTTCAATTAATGAATTGTCTGAACCATAGTGCTTCCAAATGAATTGTAAGGGTGGTAAAATAATGGATGTAACATTTTAGTATCACAGCAGAGGTTCTAGCATTGGATAGAATGCTCTGCTCATTGATCTGTTACTAGTCTACCTAATAATGATTATAATCGATTTTAGTAGACTTGTTTGTAAGATTTTGCTTGGAAAATGAGCACAAAATTTGTAATATCCCAAATTTAATGAAGGTTAAATTTTCTAAAAATAAAATTTAAATGGGAATTTGATAATAAGTCAAATTATGGAACCTACAAAATTTAAGGAATCTTAAATTAGACAAAGGGAAAAATTAGGGCCTAGTGTGTGTAATGAATAGGATAAAAATATACCTATATATATCTATATTAAAACACACCGACAGATATTCACATCCTGCGTCTTGATTATTTTTAGTGGAGCACCGAAAGTGGACAGCTTCACTCCTCTTTCATCATTAGATAGACACATTATACACACACACTTACACCTACATCCTCATGATTCACATAGCAACAATTATCTCACTTTCTTCAACCATATAACCCCACACTTCATGCACTCCCTCACTCTCCGTTGCTTCAAGTCAGAAAAGAAGAGAGAGCTTTAGGAGAGAGAAATCAGAGTTGAGAAAGGGAGAGAGAGAGACGTGAGTGAAAGAGGTGAACGGAGGAAGAAAACGATCGGAGAAGAGGAAGAAGGAAGTGTTAAACCTTTCATGCATCACCATAAACGTTTTTAGGTGAGTCTTATCTATCTCTTTCAATTGTTATTTCGTTGGTTTGGGGTATTCATGAGGATTTATAGCTGCTAGAAATTGTGTGATTCTGAAAATAAGTTGATGTCATGGGTGGACGTAAAACAGAGCATGTATATTGATTTTGGAGTGAATTTTGGTGTTCTTTGATTCTGAAATTCGATCATTAACCTCAGGAAATATGTGTAGGAGAGTATAGAGTTAAAATTCGTGAGGTTTAGAGTACAAATTCATGTATACATGTTAGTTTTCTCAATTCTGTTTTGCTGTCCGAAAAACAGAGTACATACTTGAAACTTGTAAAATCTTAAACAGAGGCTATAGATGGAATTTTCGAATGGGTCTTTTTATATAGATAGTTTAGGATGTTTAGTTGATGATAGAATCAAGAAAAGTACAATTTGGAATGAAAATGGATGAGTTCTTGATTTTTGAAGTTAGACTGTCAAAACTGACGTTTTCGGGAGTCAGTCAGATTCATGTTGCGTTTTGACTAGGAAACCCTTAGTGAAAAATTATGAAATTTTACAGGAATATATTAGACATTCATAGCTTTCCAATGAGTCCAAGAAACCATTATTTTGATATCTTTAGGGAGAGTTATGATTTTTGAAAGTTAAGTCAGTAACAGTGAACATTCTGGACGTTCAAGCCTCACAGTTATGGTTTTCGAAAATTCTGGGAACAATTAGATAACATCTAGTAGTTTTGGATATTTTTTCATGAAACTAAACTTAAATAGCTTTCCATAGAATTTTAGAACACTCCATTTAGATTTTTGTAGAGTTAATTATGAATTTTTGAAGTTCAGTTGCTGACAGATTATATTTTTGAAAGTTAGATTGGTTGTGGCGAAAGTTTGGAAAACCAAAACTTAACAAAAAATTATGAAACTTTCCAGATTTAAGGAAGACATTTAGACCTTTAAATTGATGGGTAGAACATAATTTTTGGGCTAATAGATTAAAAGATATGGATTTTTGAAGTTGAGCTTTGTTTCTGAATTTCCATCTGGAACAGTAATAGTTGGCCGAATTTCTGAGTAATATATGTAGTTAGTAATCATATTTGGATATTCTTCCATGAAAGTACGTTTAAAGACCTTCATTTAGGCTTTGAAATAAGTCAATTTAGAATTTTCTACAATTAGTTATGAATTTTCAAAGTTGACTGAAAATATGTCAGTTTCTGGAAAATTGTGAAACTGTCGTTTGGCAGTGATTTTGTAAAAACCGAGGTTAAAAATGGATTCCTTGGATGAAAATATGTTAGAATAGCCTGGGTCAAAATTTCTGAAAAAGTATAGTCAGACCGGGTACAGTGGGGCCAGGATTGGGTCCCAGGGGCATTTTGGTAAATTTTCAGTATAGACTAATATAACCACCAAAAATATTATGGGAATCTCTGAAGAGGTACATGAATGGGTTTTAACCTAATTCTTGTACATTTGGAATTTTAGGACCGAATTAATCGCCTGAGCCGTTGGCACATAGTTCGAGGAACTATTCTTGTGTAGCAAAAAGGGACAGAAGGTAGTAACTCTATCTCTCATACACTATGTGAATGTTGATATGCTATATGTTGCTATATTCTGTGATATGAACACGTGCCTGGGGCACATTACCTAGCTGTGGTATGGGACGCAGCTGAGGTACACGGACATGTAGGGGATCCAAACAGTCATTTGGCCCTGAGTGTTGTGTACACACATGTTATAGTATGAATTTTCATTTACATTATATGGTGCATTACATATTTAATTTTCGTATTTTATATGATGGATTATGTATTACTACTGAGATTCCTTGGAATCTCACCCTTTTTCATAAATAATAAATGTTCCAGCGGAAATCAGTGGCTCCAAAGGCAAAGTGGAAGACATGGGCAATTAAGATATGCAGGTCCTAAGATCAGAGTTATTTGGTTCTATTAGTTTAATTTTAATACGTTGGATATTTTGGACAAAATTTGTACAATTATCAAACCCTGCGGGGAAGACTCCTGTATGTAAGCTTGAACTTAATATCAGTATGTTTGTGCTATTTCTGTATGCCTGTGGAACTATGCCATTATTACTCTACGAATAACGAAATGTAAACGGGAGTTGACAAAATTGAGGCAAGAGGATAAGTCGGAGCAAAGGTTCAGACAAAGCCTGTAACAAAGTAAGAAATGGCTTATGCAACAGTGATCCAATGAAAGACATGAGTTTGAGGTGATTGCTCTAGAAGAACTTGCTCTTGTTTAGTCTGATCATGTTTGTTGATATTCAGTGCTCTGTGCATAGTTGATGATGTGCTAGATGCCTAACGGAAATGCTTGCTCAGCAAAAATGTTGAAAGGTTTATGCATGCTGAGTGAGTATTGTGATTGCAGGCTTATTAACAAAGGTATGACCGTATGAATAAAAATGGTCAAAGAAATGAATTGCTAGAAAGAATACGACGAGTTAGGCAATTCTAAAAAAAAAAAAAAAAAAAAAAATCCTTAGGATAGATAATGAAGGGAACTAGACAAAGATGTGTTAAGATGTATAGTGACTATTTGGGAGTCATAGACTAGCCTCGAAGCTATGACTTTAGCATGCATGTATATGGCTTCCTAGTTTGTTCTCTTTTCCTGGGCATAGTCACTATTTCAATGTATAATGTATAGTAAATGAAGTTCAGTGCTCATGAGAATCGGTGTGTGTAAAATAGACACATAGAGCTTTCCAAAAAGTCCTAAATCATGTATATTAGATGTTTGACCGATGAGTTATGATATTTTGAATTAAAGATGCAGGATCTGTCTAAAAACATAGCAGGTTTAGAAATTCAATGAATGGTATCACATGGACAATATCAGGCTACAATGATTTTTTTATCATGTAAAGAACTTCAAAATAATTCAAAATAATTTTAGAGCACCCTCATATGAGATTTCTAGAATTAGTTATGAAATTTGGACCAAAAATCTGTACGGACGAATAGAATAGTAACCCAACAATAAAGATGCAAGTTTCTATTTATGGGTTTTGTTATTAACTCGCCAAAACCATAGTGCTTTCATTTGCGTAATAACAGTGAGGAAATGACGGATGTTACATTTTTCATTAATAGGAACAAGCCGTATGCACTATTTGTTTATTATAACTAGGGTTAAGCTGTAAATTTATCCCGAAAGTTTTCGATGAGGAGCAATGTTGTCAGTGTTTTCAGATTCAATGTTGCCCCTTATTGTTAAGAAGTTAACAGTCAACATCAAACTTTTAACGGTCAAGGATAGTTCTCTAACGGTATGGGGGCAACATTGCAACGTTCTTAAATTTTCCGGACACCATTGAACCTGAAGAAATTTTCCAGGCAACGTTGCCCCTCAACCTGAAAAGATTTGCACATTAACCCATGAAATTATATAAACACATACAAATACATACACTTGTAATAATTGTATACGTTCATAAACAAAATGGTACACATGAAGCAACCAAATTTAGTTAAAAGCACTTAAATTTATAGTTTCGAATTCTTGATTTTTAAAATAATAATTTCTATTTTCAGGGATCAACCAGCTTAATCCTAAAGGACAAATTGAAACCAAAAAGAAAAAATATTGAATCATGATCTCTAGAGTAACCTTTCCTATGTGTTCTCTTGCGGGAGTAAGCATCGTTACCCGTCCCCGATGACGTTAATCTGCGTTGGCCCATACATACTCCTTTGTTAAAATAATGTTTATAACATTTTGGCATGCTTAATTTGTTACAATAATATAATGAAATACGATCTTGATGAAGGCAAACGAAATTGGGAAAACAGAACGTATATAAAATTGATGACGATATACAAGACAGAACATCAAGAAGGCTACGAGTATGATATTTGAAAATAGTGTAATCTTAAAAATGCATTACACAATACTGTATATACAATTATAATATAAGGGAGACGTCCTAGCTAGTAATATATGGCTCATATGATCTCATGGGGAGGAATGTTGTCATCAGCAGAAATATCCTTCATCGTCTTCTTCTCCCTTCTTTTGCAGGCAAGAAACCAAGTTATGACTTCCAATATGAGAGCCACGCAGCCCAATGAAACAATGACGCCAAAATAAGCATTCCTCCAACTATGGCCAGAGCTTGAAACGGAGAAGCCTCTGAACATGTTGATGATGGAGAGGACGATGACTCCATAGCCAATCACGTAGTGGAAGATGTTCCAGAAGGCTCTGAGCTTGTGATGTTTGTCAGGTCTGAGGAATATAGCAGCCAAGACCTGAACGGTTGCAGAGACGAACACAGCGATTCCAATGGAGGCATGTACAAAACCAGAAGGTGACAGAGACGACAGAGATGGGTTTGACAAGAAGATGCCGAGAGCGAAGCCGACGGTGCCAACGATATAAGCAAGAATCTGACATGCTCTGTGCAAATGGAACCATGCTGATCCAGCAGCTTCGAATGTTTTTAAATAACGTCCCATTATTGCTCCTGTTGGCATCATAATCCCCCACCCTATCCCATTCAATATTCCGTGAACCTGGGCACACCAAATTCAAAATCCAATCCAACTGTTATTAATTAAGAGTTCATGAATTTAAATATTCAAAAAAGATTGATGATTTTAGCTGTGTCACGCTGTTATGGTTACTTTTGAATATTGCGTAAACGATATACATAATCATTAAACTAATATAAATTAATCTTGAAAATACATTTCATATAGTAGTCACAAACAGAGAGCATAGGGAGAACAGGCTTACATTTGCATCTATCTTAAACGATTTACGTAATCAACAAAATAATATAAATTAATTATGAAAATACATTTCACATACTACGTTAGAATAAAGAGGATAGAGAGGATAGGCGGCTTACTTCTACATATAGCATAAGCAATTTATATAATCACCAAACGAATATAAATTAATTACGAAAATACCTTTCGTACACTAGTCGCAATAAATTAAAGAGGGCAGGGAGAAAAGGCTCACTTTTTCATATAGCACGAACAATTTACATAATCAACGAAGTAATACAAATTAATCATGAAAAATACATTTCATATACTAGTCATAAATAAAGAGAATAGGGAGAACAGGCTTACTTTTGCATATAGCGTAAACAATTTACATAATCACCAAAGTGACATAAATTAATTATGAAAATACATTTCATATACTAGGTCACAGATAAAGAGAATAGGCTTACTTTTCTGATTAAAATCTTGGCGTTTTGTAGACTTGCATCATGATCAGAAACTTTGCCGGTGAGAAAATCTATGTGACCAAAAGATTTAAGGTTAGGTCCAGACAAGGCGTGAGAGAGCGGACTATCATCGTCAGAAACAGGACCTTCTTGCCAAACATGATTCACCAGCTTTGAATTCCCAGGAAGCTTAAAGCTGGCGTATAAGATCATGGTGCCATCCTCAAAACTCGCAGAAACTTTATAAACCTCAAAGTTCAAACTCCTTTCCTCCAACGTCGTTCCGTACAAGGTTATCGGAGAGGTGTAAGCCGCCATAGTTCCATCGGATTTCTGGAAAGCGACAAAAGCCTGAGAGCCCGCCATGCCTGCAGATGTTGGGTTGATAGCCCAAGCTATCCAACTCTTATGGTCGGCGTTGTTTTTCTTGAAAGCGATTTCGACGGAGTTTGAAGAAGAACGGTAGGTCCAATAAATAGAAGAATCAAGAACGGGTAGGTCTTTGCAGGCTAAAAATTTTGTGGCATTAGGAAACTTTTATGATTCGCAAGCTTGTGGTTGTGGTTGGGGTTGTGAGGCTACAGGTATGATGAAGATGAAGATCAGCGTAAAGAAGGGGGCCAAGAACAGGGAAAGATTGCAAACGAAAGCCATGAAAAGAGATATGATAGAGAAGAGGTAATAATGATGGACGAATGGTGAGTGCAGGAGAAGTAGGGTTTTAGGAATGATCTCTCATCCAACGCTAGCTAATAATTTATAGAGTCATATGCCAAGAAATTAATTGCTGAGAATCCTAAAACAAATGGGATAACCGACTCTTTTCCTTACCCCGTGGATAACCGACTCTTAACCGATAGGTGATAACTTCTTCGTCAATATGATTGTTGTCAATAATATATATAAATATATATATATTAACGTAGTGAAACAAGCTGCGGCTACTTTAATTAAAAAAAAAATTGCAGGCTACCTGGTTGATATCTATCACTTCTTTTCAATTACAATTTGATTAATTTTACAAATATATATATATATATATAGATATAAATAAAATACCTGAGGTATACTTTAGTCAAGTTATTTTGCTAATCCAACTAGCTTATCAAAATAAGGTAAACTGATTTTTTCCCCAACACATCACAATCTTTCCCCAAGGTTCCCCTGTAACTCTCCATATTTAATTAACCAAAATCACTCTATTCTCAGTCAATTAAATAATTTTTTTTTATATTTTGTGTCTCCTATTTTTTATTAAATTTATATATAAATATTACCTTCTTTTATTTTTCTGTTTAATAAACGCATACACGTGTGTGTGTGTTTTTTAATTTCATGAGAAAAGTGATATATGGTTGGTCATACCAAGAAAGTAGGGAAAATATCAATTAGCCCATGTGGAAGCAATTTTATTTCAATGGACCCCCAAAATATTATGAAATTTCACTGCAACCCATAAGTCAAAATCAAATTAAGTGTTCTGGGTGAAAAAGACAATGATGCCCTTGCTTCATTTTTTGAATCTATTTATTTGTTTTTAAATGCCCATATTTGTCTTGTAAATTTCTTTATTTATCTTGTGAATGACTAAAATTTTAAACTCCCCGGATTCTTTTAAATCCATTTATTTGTCTTATGAATTTTTTTATTTCTCTTGTAAATGGCCAAAATGTTTTTTTGGATCCCTTTATTTATCTTATAAATGTCCATTTTTGTCTTGTAAATGCTCTTATGAAAAAAGAATAAAGTAAGGGCATTATTGTCTTTCCACTGACAGAACTTAATTTTTTTTAATCTAGGGATACAATGAAATTTCAGAATCTCTTAGAGGTCTACTGAAATAAAATTGCATCTATGGGGTTAAGTGGAATTTTCCCAAAAAAGATAATATATGGTTGGTTCGATTTTTTAACTCACTCATATGGCATGCATAACAGGTACTCCCCCCGGTCCTAATTATAAGACAAAGTTGACTTTTTTGGAGAAATTAAGGAAGCCAATTAAATTACTCTAGAGTATCTTTATTTTTATTTTTTTCTCCAAACTAATTAATTTAACTAATAAACTAGTATATAATCTAAGGATACTAAAAATATAAACACTCTAAAGTAATTTAATTGGCTCCCTTAATTTCTCCAAAAAAGTCAACTTTGTCTTATAATTAGGACCGGAGGGAGTATTAGGTAACGTTTTCCTTCATGCTTTTGTTTACATTTCAACTATTTGTATGATAGTTTCTTATATATAGGGCTGCTGAAAGATATACCAATAGCAATATTTTTAAAGTTAGATTGGACGTCAAACTAAAAAGGCTAGTGTGTCACAGTAAAAATGTTCTTAGATCAGTGGCATAAAAATTGAATTAAAAAACAATGTTATATACCTATATAATATTATATGGGTAAACATAAAGTATGAAACTTAAATAAATTTTAAAAAATTATATTGTTTGACTGTATGGTTGACCATGGCTCAATCAGTCATAATTAGATTATTATTACTATTATAGAAGCAGTGATGCTTTGGCCCATCTAGCCAACCAAACCAACCAGAGGAAAGGTGACTTGGGTGATCGGGTAACCCAATCGTAAGTTGGATGAGGGTGAGTTATTGGGCATCGAAAGTTTAGCTTTATATGACAAGCATGGCATCTTATTGGTTTTAGATGTTTGAATATGAAACATCCTACTGTTCCAAGAAAAAAAATGAAACATCCTACAGAACTATCAATAAAATGAGCTACTTCAATTTGGGATTGGTTTTAGATGTTTGAATATGAAACATCCTACAGAACTATCAATGAAATGAGCTATTTCAATTTGGGTTGACATTCATAACACATCCCGTCTAGACCTACATAGAGAATATGTACTTTTATATTTTTTAAAAAAATATAATATATAAGTATGAAAAACAGAATATTTAAATCCGATAATGCACGGATGCTTGACCTCACCGTATTTTGGATTTAATCAGAATAATTTAAATGTAAATATTATTCTTGATAGAATCAACTTATTTTAAATAATTTTAAGCTGCGTGAAATATAGATTTAAGATGAATTTTGTTTTATTGAACACAAGTATTTTTACAAAGCTTACAACCTCCAAAAACAAAATCTTAAAAGTTGCAAAATCACCTTTGAAGCGAGAAAATAATACCATGATAATTTTACAAAATATCGAGTTTGGGCCAATGAACTCATTCATTGATTTACGTGTGATATAAAAAATAAATTTAATTATATTTTTCATCTGTAGGGAGATGGTCAAAGATTGACAAAGGTGGTGCATGGTTGGGCTTTGTTGCAAGTAGAGGCTAAAAGAATAATAATATCACTGATGATATGATTTGTTTTGCATGAAAATTTAAAAAGAGAGTTAAATATTCTGAAAATTAGGTGTAGGGGCTGATTATGAATTTTGATTGCAAAAAAGGGCGGACATGGATAAAAGAATGTGGATGGGCATGAAAAAACATGTTAGTAGTAGTTGTGTCTTATTAAAAAAAAAAAAAAACAGAGAAATCAACAAAAAAAAAATTGAAAGAACTTCCAAATGTATTTTGTCATAATCTGGATTTAAAGCCTAAAAGTTCAAGAATCAGTATGAATTAAATAGGCTACCAAACCTAATTAGGCAAGGGTCTCGAAAGATAGAATGATTCCCAGGGACCATGTAATATTTGGCCTTCTCGACTAAAGGTTAAACACATAATCAAGGGTTATGTAAAGGCCAAATAAAATAGTAGACTTTTCAAAATAACATGGTATATTTGTCGTCCCGGGTTTGGGCACAAGCGTAATTTCTAGAAATTACGGGTGAATGGGTAATTTTGGATATTATGCCTGAAATTTAACGAAAAATCCCCGGAAACACAAGAAGTTAGAGAATAATTCACTTGACAATATTTGAGGTTTAATTGAGGTATAAATAAGAAAACTACCTCAAAAAGGAATTTTAAAGAATTATTAGAATCTTGGTTAATTAAGGGATAATTAGCCAAATTCAATTATGAAAAATTCCTGGAGGCCTCAAATAATTGGAAAAAATAAGGAGAATTTATTTTAAGGTTAATGTGACCTTATAAAAATGGCTTCATACCCTAGAAATGGAAATTTTACCCCTAAAGAATATTTTATAGGCATTTTATCCATGAATAAGGTAATTTATTGGAAATTAGGGAAAAAAAATAGTTAAGGACCAAATTTGAGCAGGGAAAAATTAGGGAATTGCTTCCTAATAAATGTGAATTTTTGATGATATCACATTAGTTATATGATCAAAGAATCTCCAAAAGGCAACTGTAAGTGATTAAATTCACTTAAACGAAGAATCAAGCTTGGGCAAAGTATTTAGCTCAGGGGAGGAAAAGTATGTGGTCTCTTAAGAGGCCAAGTGGCGTGCTCAAGATGAAGAAAAATAGCAAGATGAAATTTCAATAGAATTTTAATAATACTAGTGCAAATTTTATAAAAATAGTTATGATATTTTGAAGTTGGACCACAAACCTAGAAATTCGAGAAGGAATAGCAACTCGAGGACAAAAATGTGAATTTTGATTTATGGGCTTCAATTAATGAATTGTCTGAACCATAGTGCTTCCAAATGAATTGTAAGGGTGGTAAAATAATGGATGTAACATTTTAGTATCACAGCAGAGGTTCTAGCATTGGATAGAATGCTCTGCTCATTGATCTGTTACTAGTCTACCTAATAATGATTATAATCGATTTTAGTAGACTTGTTTGTAAGATTTTGCTTGGAAAATGAGCACAAAATTTGTAATATCCCAAATTTAATGAAGGTTAAATTTTCTAAAAATAAAATTTAAATGGGAATTTGATAATAAGTCAAATTATGGAACCTACAAAATTTAAGGAATCTTAAATTAGACAAAGGGAAAAATTAGGGCCTAGTGTGTGTAATGAATAGGATAAAAATATACCTATATATATCTATATTAAAACACACCGACAGATATTCACATCCTGCGTCTTGATTATTTTTAGTGGAGCACCGAAAGTGGACAGCTTCACTCCTCTTTCATCATTAGATAGACACATTATACACACACACTTACACCTACATCCTCATGATTCACATAGCAACAATTATCTCACTTTCTTCAACCATATAACCCCACACTTCATGCACTCCCTCACTCTCCGTTGCTTCAAGTCAGAAAAGAAGAGAGAGCTTTAGGAGAGAGAAATCAGAGTTGAGAAAGGGAGAGAGAGAGACGTGAGTGAAAGAGGTGAACGGAGGAAGAAAACGATCGGAGAAGACGAAGAAGGAAGTGTTAAACCTTTCATGCATCACCATAAACGTTTTTAGGTGAGTCTTATCTATCTCTTTCAATTGTTATTTCGTTGGTTTGGGGTATTCATGAGGATTTATAGCTGCTAGAAGTTGTGTGATTCTGAAAATAAGTTGATGTCATGGGTGGACGAAAAACAGAGCATGTATATTGATTTTGGAGTGAATTTTGGTGTTCTTTGATTCTGAAATTCGATCATTAACCTCAGGAAATATGTGTAGGAGAGTATAGAGTTAAAATTCGTGAGGTTTAGAGTACAAATTCATGTATACATGTTAGTTTTCTCAATTCTGTTTTGCTGTCCGAAAAACAGAGTACATACTTGAAACTTGTAAAATCTTAAACAGAGGCTATAGATGGAATTTTCGAATGGGTCTTTTTATATAGATAGTTTAGGATGTTTAGTTGATGATAGAATCAAGAAAAGTACAATTTGGAATGAAAATGGATGAGTTCTTGATTTTTGAAGTTAGACTGTCAAAACTGACGTTTTCGGGAGTCAGTCAGATTCATGTTGCGTTTTGACTAGGAAACCCTTAGTGAAAAATTATGAAATTTTACAGGAATATATTAGACATTCATAGCTTTCCAATGAGTCCAAGAAACCATTATTTTGATATCTTTAGGGAGAGTTATGATTTTTGAAAGTTAAGTCAGTAACAGTGAACATTCTGGACGTTCAAGCCTCACAGTTATGGTTTTCGAAAATTCTGGGAACAATTAGATAACATCTAGTAGTTTTGGATATTTTTTCATGAAACTAAACTTAAATAGCTTTCCATAGAATTTTAGAACACTCCATTTAGATTTTTGTAGAGTTAATTATGAATTTTTGAAGTTCAGTTGCTGACAGATTATATTTTTGAAAGTTAGATTGGTTGTGGCGAAAGTTTGGAAAACCAAAACTTAACAAAAAATTATGAAACTTTCCAGATTTAAGGAAGACATTTAGACCTTTAAATTGATGGGTAGAACATAATTTTTGGGCTAGTAGATTAAAAGATATGGATTTTTGAAGTTGAGCTTTGTTTCTGAATTTCCATCTGGAACAGTAATAGTTGGCCGAATTTCTGAGTAATATATGTAGTTAGTAATCATATTTGGATATTCTTCCACGAAAGTACGTTTAAAGACCTTCATTTAGGCTTTGAAATCAGTCAATTTAGAATTTTCTACAATTAGTTATGAATTTTCAAAGTTGACTGAAAATATGTCAGTTTCTGGAAAATTGTGAAACTGTCGTTTGGCAGTGATTTTGTAAAAACCGAGGTTAAAAATGGATTCCTTGGATGAAAATATGTTAGAATAGCCTGGGTCAAAATTTCTGAAAAAGTATAGTCAGACCGGGTACAGTGGGGCCAGGATCGGGTCCCAGGGGCATTTTGGTAAATTTTCAGTATAGACTAATATAACCACCAAAAATATTATGGGAATCTCTTAAGAGGTACATGAATGGGTTTTAACCTAATTCTTGTACATTTGGAATTTTAGGACCGAATTAATCGCCTGAGCCGTTGGCACATAGTTCGAGGAACTATTCTTGTGTAGCAAAAAGGGACAGAAGGTAGTAACTCTATCTCTCATACACTATGTGAATGTTGATATGCTATATGTTGCTATATTCTGTGATATGAACACGTGCCTGGGGCACATTACCTAGCTGTGGTATGGGACTCAGCTGAGGTACACGGACATGTAGGGGATCCAAACAGTCATTTGGCCCTGAGTATTGTGTACACACAAGTTATAGTATGAATTTTCATTTACATTATATGGTGCATTACATATTTAATTTTCGCATTTTATATGATGGATTATGTGTTACTACTGAGATTCCTTGGAATCTCACCCTTTTTCATAAATAATAAATGTTCCAGCGGAAACCAGTGGCTCCAAAGGCAAAGTGGAAGACATGGGCAATTAAGATGTGCAGGTCCTAAGATCAGAGTTATTTGGTTCTATTAGTTTAATTTTAATACGTTGGATATTTTGGACAAAATTTGTACAATTATCAAACCCTGCGGGGAAGACTCCTGTATGTAAGCTTGAACTTAATATCAGTATGTTTGTGCTATTTCTGTATGCCTGTGGAACTATGCCATTATTACTCTACGAATATCGAAATGTAAACGGGAGTTGACAAAATTGAGGCAAGAGGATAAGTCGGAGCAAAGGTTCAGACAAAGCCTGTAACAAAGTAAGAAATGGCTTATGCAACAGTGATCCAATGAAAGACATGAGTTTGAGGTGATTGCTCTAGAAGAACTTGCTCTTGTTTAGTCTGATCATGTTTGTTGATATTCAGTGCTCTGTGCATAGTTGATGATGTGCTAGATGCCTAACGGAAATGCTTGCTCAGCAAAAATGTTGAAAGGTTTCTGTATGCTGAGTGAGTATTGTGATTGTAGGCTTATTAACAAAGGTATGACGGTATGAATAAAAATGGTCAAAGAAATGAATTGCTAGAAAGAATACGACGAGTTAGGCAATTCTAAAAAAAAAAAAAAAAAAAATCCTTAGGATAGATAATGAAGGGAACTAGACAAAGATGTGTTAAGATGTATAGTGACTATTTGGGAGTCATAGACTAGCCTCGAAGCTATGACTTTAGCATGCATGTATATGGCTTCCTAGTTTGTTCTCTTTTCCTGGGCATAGTCACTATTTCAATGTATAATGTATAGTAAATGAAGTTCAGTGCTCATGAGAATCGGTGAGTGTAAAATAGACACATAGAGCTTTCCAAAAAGTCCTAAATCATGTATATTAGATGTTTGACCGATGAGTTATGATATTTTGAATTAAAGATGCAGGATCTGTCTAAAAACATAGCAGGTTTAGAAATTCAATGAATGGTATCACATGGACAATATCAGGCTACAATGATTTTTTTATCATGTAAAGAACTTCAAAAGAATTCAAAATAATTTTAGAGCACCCTCATATGAGATTTCTAGAATTAGTTATGAAATTTGGACCAAAAATCTGTACGGACGAATAGAATAGTAACCCAACAATAAAGATGCAAGTTTCTATTTATGGGTTTTGTTATTAACTCGCCAAAACCATAGTGCTTTCATTTGCGTAACAACAGTGAGGAAATGACGGATGTTACATTTTTCATTAATAGGAACAAGCCGTATGCACTAGTTGTTTATTATAACTAGGGTTAAGCTGTAAATTTATCCCGAAAGTTTTCGATGAGGAGCAATGTTGTCAGTGTTTTCAGATTCAATGTTGCCCCTTATCGTTAAGAAGTTAACAGTCAACATCAAACTTTTAACGGTCAACGATAGTTCTCTAACGGTATGGGGGCAACATTGCAACGTTCTTAAATTTTCCGGACACCATTGAACCTGAAGAAATTTTCCAGGCAACGTTGCCCCTCAACCTGAAAAGATTTGCACATTAACCCATGAAATTATATAAACACATACAAATACATACACTTGTAATAATTGTATACGTTCATAAACAAAATGGTACACATGAAGCAACCAAATTTAGTCAAAAGCACTTAAATTTATAGTTTCGAATTCTTGATTTTTAAAATAATAATTTCTATTTTCAGGGATCAACCAGCTTAACCCTAAAGGACAAATTGAAACCAAAAAAAAAAAATATTGAATCATGATCTCTAGAGTAACCTTTCCTATGTGTTCTCTTTCGGAAGTGAGCATCGTTACCCGTCCCCGATGACGTTAATCTGCGTTGTCCCATACATACTCCTTTGTTAAAATAATGTTTAGAACATTTTGGCATGCTTAATTTGTTACAATAATATAATGAAATACGATCTTGATGAAGGCAAACGAAATTGGGAAAACAGAACGTATATAAAATTGATGACGATATACAAGACAGAACATCAAGAAGGCTAAGAGTATGATATTTGAAAATAGTGTAATCTTAAAAATGCATTACACAATACTGTATATACAATTATAATATAAGGGGGACGTCCTAGCTAGTAATATATGACTCATATGATCTCATGGGGAGGAATGTTGTCATCAGCAGAAACATCCTTCATCGTCTTCTTCTCCCTTCTTTTGCAGGCAAGAAACCAAGTTATGACTTCCAATATGAGAGCCACGCAGCCCAATGAAACAATGACGCCAAAATAAGCATTCCTCCAACTATGGCCAGAGCTTGAAACGGAGAAGCCTCTGAACATGTTGATGATGGAGAGGACGATGACTCCATAGCCAATCACGTAGTGGAAGATGTTCCAGAAGGCTCTGAGCTTGTGATGTTTGTCAGGTCTGAGGAATATAGCAGCCAAGACCTGAACGGTTGCAGAGACGAACACAGCGATTCCAATGGAGGCATGTACAAAACCAGAAGGTGACAGAGACGACAGAGATGGGTTTGACAAGAAGATGCCGAGAGCGAAGCCGACGGTGCCAACGATATAAGCAAGAATCTGACATGCTCTGTGCAAATGGAACCATGCTGATCCAGCAGCTTCGAATGTTTTTAAATAACGTCCCATTATTGCTCCTGTTGGCATCATAATCCCCCACCCTATCCCATTCAATATTCCGTGAACCTGGGCACACCAAATTCAAAATCCAATCCAACTGTTATTAATTAAGAGTTCATGAATTTAAATATTCAAAAAAGATTGATGATTTTAGCTGTGTCACGCTGTTATGGTTACTTTTGAATATTGCGTAAACGATATACATAATCATTAAACTAATATAAATTAATCTTGAAAATACATTTCATATAGTAGTCACAAATAGAGAGCATAGGGAGAACAGGCTTACATTTGCATCTATCATAAACGATTTACGTAAGCAACAAAATAATATAAATTAATTATGAAAATACATTTCACATACTACGTTAGAATAAAGAGGATAGAGAGGAGAGGCGGCTTACTTCTACATATAGCATACACAATTTATATAATCACCAAACGAATATAAATTAATTACGAAAATACCTTTCGTACACTAGTCGCAATAAATTAAAGAGGGCAGGGAGAAAAGGCTCACTTTTTCATATAGCACGAACAATTTACATAATCACCGACGTAATATAAATTAATCATGAAAAATACATTTCATATACTAGTCATAAATAAAGAGAATAGGGAGAACAGGCTTACTTTTGCATATAGCGTAAACAATTTACATAATCACCAAAGTGACATAAATTAATTATGAAAATACATTTCATATACTAGGTCACAGATAAAGAGAATAGGCTTACTTTTCTGATTAAAATCTTGGCGTTTTGTAGACTTGCATCATGATCAGAAACTTTGCCGGTGAGAAAATCTATGTGACCAAAAGATTTAAGGTTAGGTCCAGACAAGGCGTGAGAGAGCGGACTATCATCGTCAGAAACAGGACCTTCTTGCCAAACATGATTCACCAGCTTTGAATTCCCAGGAAGCTTAAAGCTGGCGTATAAGATCATGGTGCCATCCTCAAAACTCGCAGAAACTTCATAAACCTCAAAGTTCAAACTCCTTTCCTCCAACGTCGTTCCGTACGAGGTTATCGGAGAGGTGTAAGCCGCCATAGTTCCATCGGATTTCTGGAAAGCGACAAAAGCCTGAGAGCCCGCCATGCCTGCAGATGTTGGGTTGATAGCCCAAGCTATCCAACTCTTATGGTCGGCGTTGTTTTTCTTGAAAGCGATTTCGACGGAGTTTGAAGAAGAGCGGTAGGTCCAATAAAGAGAAGAATCAAGAACGGGTAGGTCTTTGCAGGCTAAAAATTTTGTGGCATTAGGAAACTTGTATGATTCGCAAGCTTGTGGTTGTGGTTGGGGCTGTGGGGCTACAGGGATGATGAAGATGAAGATCAGCGTAAAGAAGGGGGCCAAGAACAGGGAAAGATTGCCAAAGAAAGCCATGAAAAGAGATATGCTAGAGAAGAGGTAATAATGATGGACGAATGGTGAGTGCAGGAGAAGTAGGGTTTTAGGAATGATCTATCATCCAACGCTAGCTAGTAATTTATAGAGTTATTTGCCAAGAAATTAATTGCTGAGAATCCTAATACAAATGGGATAACCGACTCTTTTCCTTACCCCGTGGATAACCGACTCTTAACCGATAGGTGATAACTTCTTCGTCAATATGATTGTTGTCAATAATATATATGAATATACATATTAATGTCGTGAAACAAGCTGCGGCTACTTTAGTTAAAAAAAATTGCAGGCTACCTGGTTGATATCTATCACTTCTTTCCAATTACTATTTGATTAATTTTACAAATATATATATATATATATAATACCTGATGATATTTTATGTTGTTTCTATTAATTCTTTTTATATTAAAAATATTGATGTCCAAAAATCTGAGAGCTAAGGGATAAATCAAAAGGTTTTTAATGGGGCCTACAAACGTATAGTCGGTTACCGTTTGATAATATCCTTGTACTCATAATAGTATTTGAACCCCATGATTGCCTTATGACATGAGAGCCATAATTTTACCAAGTACCAATTCAGTCTAGCTCTTCTGTATTTGTTTTGGACTTGATATTGGTCTTATGAATCTAAGATCATATGTATTTAATTTAATAGTTGTGACTTACTTTTCTTTGAGTAACACATCGAGTTTCATGATTCTTTTTTAATAAAAAAGTTGATGAATATGGTATTTTCTGGACACCATTGAACCTGAAAAAATTTTTCAGGCAACAATTCCCTATTGATACTTCCACAATAATAAGCAGGGAAAGAGAATGAAGGAATTAAAGAAGATGAATATGATATTTTAGAAAATGTGTTATATTAAGCACCCAAGGGATTTTTTTTTCCTAACACAGTAATATATGTACTATTTTGTTAAGGGTGGCCGGTTTGGTTACATGAATTGATGCATATTTATTAGGGAAAATCACTCAAAGATCCCAAGGACAAAAAAAACAACAATAAAGTCCCTATGAAAATTCTAAAATCAGAAAAGTCCCTAGGGACTTTTGTGTGATTAATTTTCAAGGTGAAATGACAAAGTTGCCCCCAAGGAATTTGCTAAACGAAAGGCACAAGAGAAGGAGGGAAGGCGCGGTTTTTCTCATTAATGAGAAAGAGGAAATGGACGAACGATATAGGTTGGAGCTGCACATGAAATTCTTGTCAGAATTGCACATTTCCTCCTATTTCTTCCACTTTTTGGGTGTACTAATGGGCATTTGGGAGTGCTGAAGTAGAGAAAATGTGTTCTATACATACCTGGCACAAAAAAAGTATAAATGTGGGGAAAATATGTGAATATCTGTTATGATTACCAAACTATGATCTTTTATGAGTTCTTTGTGTTAAAAGGATAAAAATTCAATCACAGCTGGAGCCAGAGAAAGCCAAACTCAATGAAAAGAAAGTGAAATGGAGTTGAAGCCATCAACCATGCTAGGGAAATGCAAGAAGTGATGAGAACAGATCTTGGCAAGGGACAAATTTGCACTGCAGGGTTTCTGGCCGCAGCCAACATGAGGTCAAAAACACACTGGCCGCGACCAAGTATCCTCTGGGCCATGGCCAACCAGTAGTCAGTAACTTACTAGCCGCGGCCAACACAATCACTGGTCGCAGCCAACAACATCACAAAAGCTCACTGGCCGAGACCAAGTATATTATGGCCGTGGCCAACGTCCGATACAGCCGTTATGCGTTTTGACATTCAAGACGTATAAATGCTGAAACCAGAGACTGATAAGGGGGCTCCTGATCTAAAAATACCTATGGAGGTGGTTGTGTCACTCCATTGAGCTTGGGTGTGCCAAAAAGCAAGGGAAATCAAGGAGAGATTGAAGATTGGCAGAGATTTGAGATGGTTTTCCTCGGTTTTGCTGATTTCTTTCCCTTTCTTCTTCATTTTGCTCATATGGCAGTTCATGCTCTGTATCTTTGTATTGATTTCTTGAATATGAGCAGCTAAACTTTTATTCTGGGATTGTTTGTGAACCTTTGTATGAATTAAACTTGATTCCTTCTTTCTCTAAGTATCTAATGGCATATATATGTTGATTTTACCTTGTTTTCACTGCTATTCGTGACTGGCCATCACTATGGATGATTTGTTCAATTAAGTTAAGCCTAAGAGAGTTAACTTAATTGTAGAACTTTGGTAAAATTATGCTGGATTCGAAGTTTAGGAACTAAATGGATGGTTTGTTAGTAACATAGAGATATAGTTACTAGCCTAGAATTGTCACATTAAGGTTGGTGCCTAATGAATACTTTCTCTTAACGGTAGCAAAAGATTGTACATGTTAATTGAAGATGCAGAGTTTGTTATGACTTGAGAGAGCTAATCAAACGCTTGTGAACCTTAGACTAACATATATATATCCCATGGAAAGACTCTTGGAGAGGAAATAAATCAAGTTTATGAAATACAAAGGGGATGAACAATTCTGGGTTTATTACAACTGTTGAAATTACAAGGATCAGGTTTTTGGTTCAGTAATTCTTAGTTTTTACAAAAATATCTTTTGAAACTTCTTTGTCTACACCAACAACATGTTTTGGCTCAACTTAATCAAATTCACTAAGCCCATTGCTTGACTAATTTGTTACTTAAATCCTCGAGGGAACGATCTTACTTATCACTTTACTACTTGACGCGATCCATGTACTTGCAGTTGTGAACAAGTTTTTGGCGTCGTTGCCGGGGATTGGTTTAACAAAGCCTTTAGTTTACCTTAGACTTGTGATAGCAGACTTCGCTTGAGCTTTTAGTTAGGTTTACAATTTTTCTTTCCTTCTTTTCTTTGTTAATTTTGTTTTAATTTGATACTTGCTGGCTTGTGCCTCTTGTAGGTTCCATCTCGGTACATGCAACACTTGCACCTGGACGGATTGATAGTATTACTTGACAGATTACCTCGCATCGAAGAAGAGACTGAGTTAGAGGAGATTGAATCTGAATCTGAATCTGAATCTGAATCTGAAACAATGGTAGATGAATATGATAGGGCTACCGTTAATAACTTCACTAGCAGGAATATACGGGGTACTCAATCTTGCATTCAGATGCCGGAGATGAAGCACACAATTTTGAGATCAAGCCGGTCATGATTACAATGCTTCAAATGCATGGGTTATACCATGGTCTCTACAATGAAGATGCCAACAAGCACTTGATGTACTTCTTGGAGGTGTGTGATTCCTTCAAGTAAAATGGAGTGCCCTAAGATGTGTTGAGGCTATGGCTATTCCCTTTCTTTCTATAAGGGAAGGTGAGAGATTGGTTCAACAATCTTCCAGAAGGATCCATAACTTCCTGGGATAATCTTGAGGCTAAGTTTAGAGCTCAATTTTTCTCTGACGATAAATCTGTGGAAGCTAGGGATGAGTTTCTAAGCTTTAGACAACAGTCGGATGAGCATCTTTATGCCGCTTGGGAGAGATACAAAATGTTAATGAAGCAATGCCCTAATCATGGGGTGGACAAGTAGGTAGTAATTCAAATCTTCTGTACGCGCCTTAATCCTCAATCTAAGGCGATGGTTGACTCTATGACTAATGGAGGTTACCAGAATGTTCCTGTCAATGAGGTCTTTAAGCTTTTGGATCAACTATCTACAAACAATACTCAAGGCAATGATAAAAGGATTACCCAAGCCGTACCTACTACAAAAGAAGACTCTTCATCACAAATTGCCACAATCTTATCCGCTTTGAACAAGTGTTTCGATGTACTAGAATCTCAAATGCAAAAAAGCACTTCTTATAGCGTGCATTCTGTTCATGCTACTCCTATTATATGTGAGCAATACAATGATGTCCACATGCCCAACCATTGCCTTCTTTATATGGGTACTGAATCTATCAACTATATGGGTAAATTTCAACCTCCTTAAGGTAACCCGTATTCACAAACTTACAATCGTACTTGGAGAGCTCACCCCAACTTCTCTTGGAGTTAAGGTAACACCTTGAATCCACCACATGAGTCTACTTCTGGCACTAAGCCTTTTCCTCTACCAGGTTTTCAATTGCAATTAAGGCAAGTTCCTGTAAAAGAAGAGGAATCTAAGACGGACAAGATGCTAGCCCGGATTTTGTCAAAGGTAGAATCTTCAAGGGTAGAGAGTAAGGCAACCTTTTCTCTTCATGAAACTGCAATTAAGAACCTTGTAGTATAAGTGGGACAATTAGCAATACAAGTAAATGTTATGGCACGAAATGGTCTGTCAAGTGATACCATCCTTAATCCAAAGCGAGGTGGAAAAGAGGAATGCAAGGCCATTAACTTGAGAAGTGGCAAAGTGATACCAGATATGCCTAACTCAAGTAAGACTAGCCCGAAGCAAGATAAGCAAGTGGATATTGAGATTGATGATGAAGAAGCGATGACTCAAGAAAGTGTAGTGGAAGAGGATGACACTAGAAAGAGAAAGCAAACTGAAGGAGGTTTGGATGATGTGGTCAAGAACACAAAGGGGGATGAAGAGATGAATAATGAGAAGAAGAGAAAGACAACCAACTCCACTATCATGCCACCACTACCATTCCCTCAACGATTCAAGAATAAAGAGGAAGATGCTCAATTTAAAAAGTTTTTTAACATGTTCAAGAACCTCCATATGAACATTCCGTTTGCCGAAGCTTTAGAGGGCATGCCTAAATATGCTAAGTTCCTCAAGGATGTGTTGTCCAAGAACAGGTGATTCAATGAATTTAAAACCGTGGCATTGATCGAAGAGTGTAGTGTGGTTATTCAAAAGAAGTTACCTACTAAGCTTAAGGATCCGGGAAGCTTCTACATTCCTTGCAATATTGGGACTAACTTCAATGGTAAGGCTCTATGTGACTTGGGTGCTAGTATTAACTTAATGCCTCTAGCTGTTTTCAACCAATTGGGGTTAGGAGAGCTAAGGCCTACCACGATAACCCTTCTCTTTGCTGATCAGAGTATTTCTAAACCTAGAGGGATTGTTGAAGACATCCTAGTTAAAGTAAACCCAACGAACTTCATTGTGCTTGATTATGAAGTTGACTGGAAAATCCCTCTCATTCTTGGCCGTCCATTCTTAGCCACAGCAAGGACTCTCATTGATGTAGAAAAGGGTGAGATCACTTTGAGGTTTGATGATGAAAAAGTGATATTCAATATGTCAAAAGCTTTGATGTTTCATGATGATTCAGCACAATGCTCTTTTATCGATATATTAGAGTCAATCATTCTTCAAGAAGCATATGCGTCCATGATCAAAGACCCTTTAGAAGCATTCTTAATTGGTGAGAGGAGTTTGATGAGGAAGCTATTGAAAATCTCTTTCATATGGAAGCATTCCCTCACTCAAGGCCAAGGACTTTTGAGCCACTTGAAGTGTCTGATGCTTTAAGTACCCTTTAAAGCCTTCTATTGAAGTTCCTTCGGTTTTAGAGTTGAAGCCTCTACCTTCTCATCTCAAGTATGTTTACTTGGGGAATTCCAATACTTTACTGGTTATTGTCTCTTTCGTTCTCTCTAATTTGTAAGAAAAGAAGCTCCTACGAGTTTTGAGAGAGCACAAGCGTGTTATTGGGTAGACTATAGCTGTATCAAGGGATAATCCCTTCTATTTGTATGCACAAGATTCTATTGGAGGATGATCACAAAACTTCTATTGAGCATCAGAGGCGCTTGAACCCAATTATGAAAAAAGTGGTTAAGAAAGAGATTCTCAAATGGCTCTAGCTGGAATTGTCTATCCCATCTCTAATAGTTCATAGGTAAGCCCAGTCCAATGTGTCCCTAAGAAGGGTGGCATGATTGTAGTGGGTAACACTCAAAATGAACTGATTCCCACTCATACAATGACTGGATAGCGGGTGAGTATGGATTACCGGAAGCTTAACACTGCTACAAGGAAGGATCACACTCCTTTGCCATTCATTAATCAGATGTTGGAAAAGCTAGCGGGTCAAGAGTTCTTTTTCTTCCTCAATGGTTATTCCAGATACAATCAAATTGCCATAGCCCCAAAAGACCAAGAGAAGATGACTTTTACTTGTCCCTATGGTACATTTGCTTTCAGAAGAATGCCTTTTGGACTATGCAATGTGCATGATGTCCATTTTTGCTGATATGATTAAGAAGACTATTGAAGTATTTATGGACAATTTCTCTGTTTTTGGTCCATCTTTCTATTCTTGCTTAGATAATTTGGATGCAGTGCTTAAACGATGTGAAGAGACCAATTTGATTCTCAATTGGGAGAAATGTCACTTCATGGTGCAAGAAGGCATTATACTTGGCCATCGGGTATCTAAGAAGGGTTTGGAAGAGGATAGAGCCAAAATTGCTATCATTGAGGAATTACGTCCACCTATTAGTGTGAAAGGTGTCCACAGCTTCCTTGGTCATGCCGGGTTTTACCAGAGATTTATCAAAGATTTCTCTAAAATTTCCAAGCCACTGTCCAAGTTATTGGAGAAGGATATGGAATTCAAGTTTGATAATGAGTGCTTACAAGCCTTTAAGGAGTTAAAGAAGCATATCATTTCATTTGCATGTAGATTAATAAATATGATAGGGGTGTTGTAATATCCTGAATTGTGATTAAGGGCTAATAACTTCAAAGTGATGTGATTAAT
Organism: Inga laurina; assembly: GCA_963855925.1. Taxonomy (NCBI): domain Eukaryota; kingdom Viridiplantae; phylum Streptophyta; class Magnoliopsida; order Fabales; family Fabaceae; genus Inga; species Inga laurina. The sequence goes on from OY979704.1 coordinate 27,556,957, forward strand.
GTTAATTAAACACTTAAAATGTAAATAATGTGAATTGTGATGTAAAATGTGTTTGATGATGATGATATATGTGTCATGACAATCAGGGGTAAAACGGTAAATTTACCGACCAATTGGACCATTACCAAATAGGAAACTCATAGGTAACTCAAGGTCAATGGCTAGGATTTAAAAATCCTAGGGGTGGAATACTATGCTAATGGATGCATATAAAATCATAAAGGAAGAGTAAGATTTTGCCAAGTGTCATCATAAGGACCCTTGGATCAAAGTCAAAATTTCAAACTTATTTTCTCTTCCCTCTCTCCTCCAAGTCGGTTATGAGTGTGTGTGTGTGGGAAAAAAATCTGATCCTCATGCATTCACCATTATCTCTCACCTTTTTTCTCCTTCCTTCCATTTTTACTGAAGTTCAAGCAAGAAAGAGAAAGAGAAAAGCTTGATCTTGAGTAGGTAATTGTCTCTATATGCTAAAAGCCTCTTCATTAAACTTATTCAAGAGGTCGAGAGCTTCTTTGCTATATTTTCAGAATTTTGAAAAGTGGTGATTTGGTGTTTGAACAAATTTGAAAGTTGGAAGGTTTTGTTTCTAGCAAAGTGAAGAGGTAAACATTTGATGCATTTTGGTATATTTGTGATGATTTTTTATTGAGCTTTGTAAATTCTGAAATTTTTGCCCTAATTCCATGAGAATTGGATAATGGAAGGGTTTGAAATGGTATTGTGTAGAAGATGGTATTAGGATGTGTTATAATATCATTAGTTTTGATTTAGGAGTTGAATGAGGAAGTTTGGCAAATTGTGCTTTTGTGTGGCCTTGTGAAATAAAATTGAGAATGTGTTGATTGAGAGGAAATTGGGTTGTTTTGTAGTTACCAAAAGGTTCCTTATGTCAAAATGAGTGAGAATGAGCTTTGGCACAAGTTTTAGGACCATTGGTAGTGAAATGGGTAAATTTGGGAACATATCTTAGTTGCTACGATTTTTGGCTTCTGATGAATAACACTTGAATGAGGGAGGGTTCACTCGAGTGCTGTGAGATATTTTCCCTTTTTCCCTTCAATTTCGCTTGGATTCTCTGTTAACCTCAAGAAATTCTTATCTAAATTTCACATTTCATCCTATTTTTCCCTCACTTTAGGTATATTAGTGGGCATCCGAAAGTGCTAAAGTTGATGAAATGTGCTTTACTCATGCTAGGCACAAAAAGAATGCAAATGTGGAGGAAATATATCACTAATTGCTATGACTATTAAACTGTGATTGTTTGTGAGTTCTTTGTGTTGAAAGGATACAGATTTAGTCATAGATGGACCAGAGAAAGCTAAATGCAATGAGAAGAAGGTGAAAGGAAGCTGGAGCCATCAACCATGCCAAGGAAAGTCAAGAAGGGAGAAGAACAGAGCAGAAACTGAACTTCAGATATGACTGGTCGCGGCCAACCTATACATGGGCCGCAGCCAACAAAGTTGCAGAAAGTTCTGGGCCGTGGCCAAGCATCCATGGGCCGCGGCCAAGATGAGGTAATACAGTCACTGGCCGCGGCCCAAAGATGGACAAAAGCTCACTTGCCGCGGCCCACAGATTGCCTGGCCGCGGCCAACACCTAAAAATGTTGTTGTGCGTTTTGTCATCTGAGGAACTATAAAAGCAAAAATGAGAGGCTGAAGAGAGCATCCCCGATTTGGAAAAGACCTAGGAGGCGGCTAAGAACATCCTCTAAGCTTGGGCTTGCTTTAAATCAAGGAGAATCACGGAGAGATTGAGGATTTGTAGAGATTTCAGCTCAGATTCTCTGGTTTTTCTGCATTTCTTCCATTTCTTCTCTGTAATTTTGATATGGCTGTAATGAGGACTTGTGTCTGTGAACCATTTGTGAACATGGATGGCTAGAGTTCCTTTCTAGGATTGTTTCTGATCCTTTGTATGGATTAAACTTGTTTCTTTTCTTCTCTAAGGATCTAATGGCATGTATATGTTGATTTCCCTCCGTTTTTACGGCTGTCTGTGATTGGCCATCACTGTGGATGATGTGTTCAATTAAATTAAGCTTGAGAGAGTTAATTTAATTGCAGAACTAGAGTGAAATCATGCTAGACTTGAAGTTTGTAACTAAATGGATGGTTTGTCAGTAACATAGAGATATAGTTATTAACCTAGCATTGTGAAATTGAGATTGGTATGTATTAAATATCTTCTCTCAACTGTAACAAGAGATTGTGCATGCTAAGAGATGATATGTAACTGGTTATGACTTGAGAGAGCTTAATCATACGCTTTAGAATCTTAAACTGACATATATATATCCCATGAAAAGGATCCTTGGAGAGGAAAAGAAGTAAATTTATGAAATACCAAGGGGATGAGCAATCCTAGGCTTATTAAACTTGATTGAAATCATAAAACTCTAAGTTTTGCTTAGCAACTTTTAGCTTTTCAAATATACCTTTTGAAATTCCTCTTTCCACACACAACAACATGACTTAATCGAATTCACCAAACCTATTGCTTGACTAATTTGTTACTCAAATCCTCGAGGGAACGATCTTACTTATCACTTTATTACTTGACGCGATTCATGCACTTGCGGTTGCGAACATTCTAAGGCAAAGCTCAAGAGTGTACTTTCATTCCCGCGAGTGATATAGGTCATCACTCGAGTGATCTTGGTTTTACTCGAGTGAGGGAGTAAGTTTAAGCTTTTGGAAGTTATGGTTGCTCTCGGGTATTCACTCCCTGTGTCTCACTTTTTGGTGCTCGAGTGTATTTGAGGTCATCACTCGAGTGCAGTTTCCTATGCTTGAGTGAGGGTGTAAGACATATTGAGGTTTGCTCTAGGGAAAACACTTCTAGTGTGGCACTTTTGGGGAGTCAAGTGAATTTGGGGGTCATTACTCGAGTGAGGTCATTTCCACTCAAGTGAGCTGACCAAAAATCAATGCTTTTGCTTCCAAAAAGGCATCTTTAGGGGATAGTTATCCCAACCCTTTAGGCGTATGTTTAGACATTTAATAGCCACCTAAAGAGTTTATATGAATACCAACTTAAAGTATTATGGAATTAAGAACTTGGAAAAGAAATTGATCTATTGTCCCTAATTTGGTTATAGGATTTGACATTTTTCCTCCTCGTGAGCCCACTGTACCAGCGAGCGTCAGGAAGAAATAAGGTAGTGACTCTTTATCTTATACCATATGTGATGTATTGTATGTGTGTTATATCATTGATTTGTGATGGGTTTGATTGCTACAGTATTTATGGAAATGTGTAAGCATCGCCATGCCAATAGTCCCTGAGTTGCTAGCAACGGTTCGGGTAAGGGCTGCAAGCCTTCCCGACGGTAAAAGGGGATGAGGATGGGGTGTGATATTTGTGATTATATGGGCCGAAAGGCTATATGTGAGCTGTAAGGCTATTTGTATGCACTGCCACGCCTAGGGGTGAGCAAAACCGAACCGAAACCGAAAACCGAACCGAACCGAACTCAATTCGGTTTTTTCGGTTCGGTTTTTTCGGTTTTCGGTAAAATTTCGGTTTTTATTACTCTAAAACTTCGGTGTTCGGTTTCGGTTCGGTTTTTTGAAAAATAATTCGGTTTAAACCGAAAAACCGAAATATATATAATATATTTATATTTAATATATATTATTTAATAAATGCATATTTTATAATTAAATAGGTATAAATTTCCAATAATATTAGATAAAATCTATTGATATTTTAAATCTAATTAATTTATTTTATATATTTTACACTTAAATCTAATTTTAAGGATAAAAAAAATATTTTTTACAAATTTAATTTTATATATATTATTTTGTAGATAAAAAATAAAAAAAAATCGGTTAATTCGGTTATTAACCGAACCGAACCGAAATATTTCGGTTAATTCGGTTCGGTTAATTCGATTAATCGGTTTCGGTTCGGTTTATGAATTTCTCTTAGTTCGGTTTTCGGTTATTTCGGTTTTTACCGAAAAACCGATGCTCACCCCTAGCCACGCCAAATGTCCCTGAGTCACTAACAATGGTTCGGGTTAGGACGACGTGCGTAAAAGGGGATGAGGGTGGAGTGTGATTTGTGTTGCTGCTGCTGTATGATGATTTGCTTACATGTTGTGTGCTTATGTATGGTATGAATGATTTGTTACTACTAGGATTCTCTTGAATCTCATTCTTTCCTTTGACTAACATTTCAGACAAGGCAAGTGGCTCCAAGGAAAAGCGAACGACCCGGAGCGGTTAGAACCCCGTAGGGACAGTTGGTTCGGGCCATGTTAGTTATTCATTTTGGATAGGGATTACTGTATGACATTTTTGAGTTGTAAATAGTTTTGAATGCATGGTGGTGTAATCCCCTAATTGGGAATTGAAACCATATAGTTTTATAAATATATGAAACTCGGGGGTGGCCGGGGATTAAGTTAAGCACTCTGATATGTTAAATGTAATATAACTGCATAAGTAATTATATTCGATGTTTGAACTTGAGACCAGGATTGGAAAGAAGTTTTCTTTAAATTTTGTGAAGTCCCTACTATAAGGAGGGAGTTTTAAATGAGTTTTGAATTATCCGATGGTCTCTGATCTATTTTATTATGCATTATCGAATCTTAATTACGCTAATTAAGGTAGGGGGTTATAGGTGTTCATTTCTAAACTTGTTTACCTAAACACAAATCCTATATACTAACCTATTGTTAACCCCTTTGAGCCCTTCACATTTTAAAACTATCATTTAATAACAATCACTATGTATGCTTCTCGTTATTAGAGTGGCACTTAAATATCATTGAATTGTCATGAATATTGTTGGTTTAAATAAATGAAATTTTCATGCATTTATAAAATAAATAAATAAATAAAAAGAGAAAAAAAAAAAAGAAATGATGCCACTGTATACTTTTACGCGTGTATAGTACTTGTTTCATTATACATCCCATGAAACAATTTCCATCATTACAACCCTTTTTAAAAGTCCCCTTGATTCATGAGTCTCGGAGCTACAAAGTGGTGGAGAGAGTAGAGTTTCTACAAGCATATGGCAGGACCTAGTCTAGGTGGTATTGAGCAAAATTTCCTATATTTGTGAGAGTTAAACACTTAAATCCTTGAGTGTTCTCTTGTGTACATTTCTTTGATTAATTGTGCATTAATTAGTCCATCTATATTACCTCATGCTAAAACTTGTGCTAGCTTCAGTAGTGATAATGATTAATACAATAAAAATTTAGAGTACAAGGAGCAACTTGAGATAAGTTTGGGGGAGGAGATAAGCTGCATGAAAAATATTGTCAGTTATCTCAAGAACTTTGAATTTTCTATTTTCCTATTCTTTTGATGAGATTAACCTTTGAACACATTACAAGCCCCTAAAGTCCTATTGATTTTAAAAGTGTGTGGAATGATCTAGAAGTGAATAGAAAGGAGAATACGGAAGGATTAAGTTCGGATATTGAGGTTGTTTATACATGTTGAAGTGTTGCATGTGATCTTAACAACTGTAGGAAGATTGTTATTCAACTCTCATCACACACATTCTGAAAAATGTTGGGAGTCCATCCTTAAACTGTGAACCCGGCATCCCTTTATATTTTGTTGTTTTTCCTCTTGAGCATTACATCATGAGTAGCCAATGAGAAAAATTATCATGCATGAGCACTCCGTGTGGGATTAATTAATCTAGCTCTTGTTACTTAACTGATCTTACTCGAGGACGAGCAAAAGTTTAAGTTTGGGGGGGTGTTAACCTCATGAAATTCTTGTCAGAATTGCACATTTCCTCCTATTTCTTCCACATTTTGGGTGTAATAATGAGCATTTGGGAGTGCTGAAGTACAAGAAATGTGTTCTATACATACTTGGCACAAAAAGAGTATAAAGGTAGGGGAAATATGTGAATATATGTTATGATTACCAAACTGTGATCTTTTAAGAGTTCTTAGTGTTAAAAGGATAAATATTTAGTCACAGCTGGAGCCAAAGAAAGCCAAATTCAATAAAAAGAAGGTGAAATGGAGTTGAAGCCACCAACTGTGCTAGGGAAATGCAATAAGGGATGAGAACATATCTTGGCAAGGGACAAATTTACACTGTAGGGTTTCTAGCCACGGTCAACATATTCTCTTGCAGCAACCAACATGAGGTTAGAAACACACTGGCAGCGGCCAAGTATCCTTTGGGCCGCGGCCAATAACATCACAGAAGCTCACTAGCCGCGGCCAACGCCCGATACAGAGTCTATGCGTTTTGTCATACAAGGCGTATAAATGCTGAAACCAGAGACTGAAAGGGGGGCTCCTAATCCGAAATACCTAGGGAGGTGGCTGTGTCACTCCTCTGAGCTTGGGTGTGCCATAAAGCAAGGGAAATCAAGGGAAGATTGAAGATTGGCAGAGATTCGAGCTGGTTTTCCTTGGTTTTGCTGATTTCTTTCCCTTTCTTCTTCATTTTGCTGATATGGCAGTTCATGCTCTGTATCTTTGTATTGATTTCTTGAATGAGTAGCTAAACTTTTATTCTAGGATTGTTTATGAACCTTTGTATGGATTAAACTTGATTCCTTCTTTCTCTAAGTATCTAATGGCATATATATGTTGATTTTACCTTGTTTTCACTGCTATTCGTGACTGGCCATCACTGTGGATGATTTGTTCAATTAAGTTAAGCCTGAGAGAGTTAACTTAATTGTAGAACTTTGGTAAAATTATGCTCGACTCGAAGTCTAGGAACTAAATGGATGGTTTGTTTGTAACATAGAGATATAGTTACTAGCCTAGCATTGTCACATTAAGGTTGGTGCCTAATGAATATTTTCTCTTAACGGTAGCAAGAGATTGTACATGTTAATTGAAGATGCAGAGTTGGTTATAACTTGAGAGAGCTAATCAAACGCTTGTGAACCTTAGAATAACATATATATATATATATATATCCCATGGAAAGACTCTTTGAGAGGAAATAAATCAAATTTATGAAATATAAAGGGGATGAACAATCCTGGGTTTATTACAATTGTTGAAATCACAAGGATCAGGTTTTTGGTTCAATAATTCTTAGTTTTTACAAAAATATCTTTTGAAACGTCTTTGTCTACACCAACAACATGTTTTGGCTCAACTTAATCAAATTCACTAAGCTCATTGCTTGACTAATTTGTTGCTTAAATCTGACCGTGTCTTTACGCCCTGGGGTCAAATGCAAAATATTTTTAATCCAAGAATTGCAGTACAAGGCAACACTCGGGTCGTTCTCTTGAGGAGCCTTTATTGAACTACCTTAGTAACCTAAATGTCATGCAATATGCAATAAAAACAAAGGGAAATGGGTTTTGGTTTTTGCATGGTACAAAAAACCGGACCGGACCGGACCGGACCAGCCGGTTCGACCGGTTGAACCGGGAACCGGTCCCTGGTCCGGTCCGGTTTGATCATTAAACCGATCAGACCGGTTGAACCGGTCATAACCGGTAAAACCGGTGGTCCAACCGATTGACCCGGTTTCTTTCTTCTTTTTTTAAAATTTTCCAAATTTTTATTTTGTGTTTTTTGAGGGTCAAATGGAAAGTTGAAGAGAAAAATAGATAAAGAAAGAACAAATCTAAAAAAATGAAGAAAATAATGAAAAAAATTATTTTAAAAAATATAATAATTATAGGAAATGAAATATTTTTGCATAAGTATATGTATTATAACTAATACTAATAGATTTTAAACATTTTTTTTCTAAAAATCTTTATTTTTATCTATAGAAGTTTAAAAATATATTAATATATATTATCACTAATAAATTATAATATTTTAATATGACCGGTTATGACCGGTTCAACTACCGGTTAGACCCCGGTTGACCTATTAACCCTTGAACATGTGCTGTGACCGGTTCATTGCCCGGTCCGGTTTTGCGTTCCTTGGTTTTTTGAATTAATAATTAAAAGAAGGATGCAATTAATTAAAATCCTTAAACTACTATTTTTTTTCTTTTCTACGAAAATGATGAAGGAGTGAATAGAAAGGAATTTGGAATTGGAATATGAATGATGAACTGAATCTTGGTGACAAATTTGGTGGCTTTCCTGACTCCTTAAAATAATTTGGGAGTTATTTTTGCATCAAGTCAAATTAAAAACCCTAAGCAATTGCATTAGATCCAATCTTTATAATAAATGACTAGTTCTACAATCGCATTCTTAGTCACCTCTTAGGCAAATTTCTAAAAACCCATTTGATGTGTATTGAAAATGAATTAATGCACTTGGTTCCTCTTAATAGAAAGCATAATCGCAATATTCAAATTAAATTAAATCCATCACACAATCTAGATATTAACCAACATAGATAAATAATCACTCATCTAAGTCTCAAGACATACATATCCAAATGCAAAATTATTCCACAAGGACATAATATATAAATTAAGCAAATGGAAAATAATAAACTCCCCTTGTAAAACCTTGAAACTCTAGCCACTTCCTCTACCAACAAGACTCCATGAAAAATTAACTTCTCATTCTACTAAACTCTGCCAAAACTTCTTCAAAATAATAGCACTTCATGAGACAAAGAAATGACAAATCTGAATCAATGGTGGTTCACGGTGGTGCTTTGGTTTGGAAGAGATGGACGTGGTGAGCAACTTGGGAGGCTGTGGTGATGTGCTGGATGTGGGAGGCTACGGACTGAGAACAGAAGAAGGTTGGAGGTGATATGATGCAGAGCAGAGAAGCTGATGGTAGTGGTTATGGTGAACACAGGGGAGAACTGATTGTGAAGATACTGCTCTGTCAATGGTGGTGGTCTGCGGTCTCATTCCCAGATCTCTCTTCTCACACTCTCAGCTTGCTTGCGTCTCTGATCCTTCCGTGTCTCTGTAGTTCTTTTATCTCAGTATTGGGTCTGTCTTGGCGCTCAACTCTCCTCTGGTTCAAGCACATCGCCAGCGGCAATGGTGGGGAGGACAAGCTGCGCTGCCGATGACACAAGAAGGGGACGGGAGGAACAAGATCAACGAACGTTTTTTTGCGGCGCTGCTCACTTCTGCTTTATATCCCTTCAGCTTGCGTCTCGGGTTCTCGGGTCTGTGCATGTCCGACTGCCATGTCCACACGGTCCTCCCATATCCAAATGCCATGTCCACCGGGTCCTTCCATATCCAAATCTCATATCACTCTCAGGTCCACTCTAGTTGGGCCTGTTATATATATATTTTTTCCAATTTCCCCAAAATAGCAGCCCAACTCATTCTTTTTTTTCTTTCTTTCCACTTGAGCCAATAATTTGAACCTCCAAAATCCTTAATTTCTTCTTTAATACCTATAATGCAAAATTAAGCATAAGGTAGCATCAAAATTTTAAGAAACAATTATACAAACTAATCAATAATTTTGACCATTTTGCCCCTAATTACCATTAATTCAAAACAATCGTTCCTAACCAAAATTAATGCTTACTCATGCAATAATGCTTCATAAAATGCATTTAAATCCCAAATAAATCATGAAAAATCATGTAAAAATATGGTTCGATCAATCCTCAAGGGAACGATCTTACTTATCACTTTACTACTTGACGCGATCCGTGCACTTACGGTTGCAAACAGCTGGAACGTTGAAGAGATCAAGTATGGTGTTCATGTCCTTGGCAAATGTTAGAATTTGCAGCCTTCATCTACTAGCACAAAGGTAGAACAACAAACTCAAATTTTTTTTTGGTGTGAATATTGACTAGATTGAGATTGAGGGGTTGGTCAAAGGTTGGAGCTTAGACTCAATAGTGGACAATGCGGTAGAAGGTAGATAAGTAATGCTAAGATTTTTCTAAAGATATAATATTGACCATTGATGTTGGGGTTTCACTGTGGTTAGGTGTTGTGAATGTTATAGTGCTTTATTTTTGTGGAAGGTTCCAGAGGGAGTGCTCTATTTTAAGTGGGAATGATTAAATATGATGGTGGTTTGTTTGATAAGAAAACGTGATATGAAAAATAAAAAAAGTGCTAATTCCTATAGTTGTAACTGTTAATATGGATGTTATAGTTGTTAATACAGAACATATGCTTTGTTTTTGGGAAATGTAATAGAGGGAATGTTTTATTTTTGGGCAAGGTAACATAGCGATAACTTTCTTTTAAGTGGGAATGATTAAATGTGATTGTGGCTTGTTTAATTTCAAAATGTTGATATGATATTAAAAAAGTGTTGTTAATATGTGCATTTGTAGTTGTTAATATTGTTGCGGCAGTTGTTAATTCGAAGTTTATATTATAGGTTAAAAAGAGCATACATGTGCAAAAGGTGTTGTCCATTGTAGCTAGCAACCAACAAAGCAAGAGGAAGAAAGAGACGTAGGAGTTGTTATGTTATTTTATAGGAAAGGCTTATTGTTATGTAAATATGTATTTTTCCAACTTTATATTATTTTGTAGGAAAGGCAATGATATATGGCAATTTTGACAACTTATGAAATGTCTAGTGTATGTGCCAAGTTACGACAAATTATATATTACCAAGTTTAATTTTGAAAGGTAATGATAATAAGAATTTTAACAACTTCATCAGTCATTTTAACAATTTAAGCAGTCACTTTACAACCTCTTTTTCATACATTAAGTTCTTTTGAAATTTCACAAGTCCCTTCGTCCACAACTACTTACCAAAAGTTTAACAATTAGTGTTGCTTGTTTTTACAATTCCATGACTTATTTTTACAACTTCTTTTTCATACTTGACTGAAATGACAACTTTCACAATTGCATATTCCTTTTTTAACAATTGGTGTTTCTTGTTTTTACAACTTCATGAATTATTTTTATAACTTCTTTTTCATGCCTGACTGAAATGACAACTTTCACAATTCCAACTTTCACAACTGCATGAGTTATTCCTATAGGGTTAGTCACAACAGCTAATTTGGTTTTTAACAACTTCTTTTACCTTGTTTTACAAGTGCATGAGCCATATTTACATTAGTATGAGTTATTCCTGAAGGAGTGTATAACTCCCACATGTCACAACATCTTACATGGTTTTTAACAACTTTTGCCTTTTTTAACAAGTGCATGAGTCATTTTTACAACTGAATTGTAATTCTCATATCACAAATCCCAACTGTCACAAATGCTTATCAGAATTTTAACACCTTCTTGTCATATTTACAACTATTTGAGTCATTCCCGAAGTGTTTGTCACAACAGTTAATTTGTGTTTTAACAAGTTCTTTAGCCTTGGTTTACAACTTCATAAGTCATATTTACAACAGCTTGAATTATTCCTAGAAGGTCTATCACAACAGTTGTTTTTTGTTTTAACAACTCGTTAGCCTTGTTTTACCACTTCATGAGTCATATTAAGACCTGCATCAGTTATTTATTCGTGGAGGGGTTTAAAACTTGACAACTCCCAACTATCACAAATGGTTCTTATTTGTCCTTTAACAACTTCTGTCTTGTTTTACAATTTCATAAGTCATATTTACAGTTGCATGAGACATTCCTGGAGGGGTTTAGAAGTTGACAACTCTCACCTGTCACAACCGGTTATTTGGTTTTTAACAACTTCTTCTGCCTATATTTACAACTTCACGAGTTGTTTTTTCAACTGAATTGCAATTGCCAGAGGAGTTTAGAAATTTTCCATCTTTCATGACAATTTGCAACATAAACTTTGTATTAACAACTGTCACAACAATATTAACAACTACAAATGTACGTATTAACAACACTTTTTTAATATCATATCAGCATTTTGCAATCAAACAAATCACAATCACGTTTAATCATTCCTCTTAAAATAAAGTCATCCCTCTATTACCGTGCCCAAAAATAGAGCATTCCCTCTATTATATTGCCCAAAAACAAAGCATAGATTCTGTATTAACAACTACAATAACAATATTAATAACTACAACTGTACGAATTAACTCTTTTTTTCATATCAGCGTTTTCTCAGCCAAAAAAAATATCATTACATTCAATCTTGCTCACTTAAAACAGAGAACTCCCTCTGTAACCTTCCCCAAAAACATAGAAATATAAGATTCACACAACCCAACCACAATGAAACCCCAACTTTAATGGTCAAGATCATATCTTTAGCAAAATTTTGGCATTACTTATCTACCTCCTACCACATAGTCCACTATTGAGCCCAAGCAATAGTTCACTGTTGCGCCAAAACTCCAACCTTTGACCAACCCCTCAATCTTAATCCAGCCAACGTTCACACTGAAAGAAAAAAAATTTGAGTTCGTTATTCTACCTCTTTTTTTTTTACTAGTAGATGAAGACTGAAAATTCTAACATTTGCCAAGGACATGAACACCACACTTTATTCCTTCAACGTTGCAGCTCTAACCCGTAGCATTCGTCCATTTTCTCTTCTCATTAATGAGAAAAACGGCGCCTTCCCTCCTCCTCCTGTGCCTTTTGTTTAGCAAATTCCTTGGGGGTTACTTTATTATTTCACCTTGCCAATTAATCACAGAAATGCCCCTAGGGACTTTTCTGATTTTGGAATTTCCATAGGGACTTTATTGTTGTTTTTTATTTTTGTCCTTGGGACCTCTGTGTATTTCCCTATTTATTACCTGATAAATAATATATATACTCCCTCCTGTCTTAAATATGAGATAAAGTTGACTTTTTTAGAGATATTAAAGAAGCTAATTAAATTACTTTAAAGTATTTATATTTATTGTTTTTTCTTCAAACTATTTTGTTTAACTTATAAACTAATATATAATAAAATAATACACAATATATAATATAATTAAGTAACTTATTTAACTTCCTTAATCTCTCTAAAAAAAGTCAACTTTGTATTATATTTAGGACTGGAGGGAGTATATATATAGAGTAAAATACTCATACTTTCATTGTATTTTGCCTTAATTACATGAACCTCCCCTTTATTTTGAAAACATACACATCATTACTAATTCCATAATTTTTGCAACAACTGTTTAAGTAATTTAAGTTTTTTTTTTTCTTCTTTTTCTTAATTTTGTTTTTCCTTTTGCAAATAGTTATCTGTTAAAGTTTTTTCCATATTGAGATAAAGATTTAATTAATTTAATTAATATAGATATAGAAACCTTAATTAAAAATATGATTAATTTTTTTAATAGATACTTACTTAAATAAACATGTTTATAAATGTTTGTGCAAAAAATGAATTTAAGAAATTAAAATTTGAAATTAATATAGGTTATATAAGATCTCAAATTTACATTATTAATTACATATGATGAATAAAAAATTGCCTTTCAAATATGTTTTCCATCATCGTGTCGAGGTAAAATAAATAAATAAATATGTTTTTACTTATTTAAAAAAGTATTAAATAAATAATTTTCAATAAATATGATAAAAAATTAATAAATTTTATAATATATTGGAAATTTTGAGCATACATGTATTAGAATTATTTTTTTCGTTTGGACAAAAGATTAGTTTTGCACAAATAAATGTGTATTAATTTGTTGAAAGAGGAGAGTTTTTGTCAAAACAAATGTTAATAGTCAAATTTAATGATCAACTTATAATTAGATGGATAGAAATAGAATCTCAAAAATGTAAAAGAGGTATATATAACATACATTTTAATTTCAAGGTCTACATACATTTTCAAAATAGAGGAAGCGATTGTATATTTTAAGTAAAACAAAGGGATAGTCAATGTATTTCACTCTAACGAGCGCACACACATATATATCTATATATTATGATTCTCCGATCACCATATTTTACCTTTTTACCTGAAAAATAATGTATAACGCCTCATCCATTGATGACATCATTCTGAAAAATAAATTTCGACCAAAAAATTTTTTCTAAATAATAAACGTATTTATTACTTATGTATTATTTATCAATCAGTTTAAATACACAAAATAATCTTTTTCATCTGCAATATCATTCATTATTATGATTTTTAAGCCCTCAAAGTATCATTCTCCTTCTGATTTTCTACTACTTTAGTAACAATGCTCAAACGTGAGGCTATCATAATATCAATCAATCTACCATTATGTTATTTGCACTATGACCTGCCTAAGAAATCATTTTGCATCCACTTTTCAAACTTCATTAACCTGCAACGGCAATTCTGCAAGGAAATAGTAGCTGGTAGGCAAAAGAAAATTGATGTGTTACCATAGCAATGCAGAGACAGAAGGAACAAAGTACAGAATTACAATCATTATTTTGTATTATTTGAATATTTAAAAAAAATAATGATGAACAGAACATGTCTCTCATACATATGTTTGATCTCCAGATTCTGAGACATTAATCTTCGCACTTACCTTCATCCTTTACCTGAACCTTAGCCCTGCAACAATGCTTCCTGTTATGCTCCTTTTCTGTCACTTCCCCACTAAAATCTTCATCTTTGCCAAGCTCAGACCTCCTCTCCAGGAACTCAGAATTCTCCTTCCAAACTTCACCATTAGTATAAACCTCCTTCTTCCAAATAGGAACTGTTGCCTTCAGCTCATCTATGAGAAACCTACAAGCCTCTAGTGCATCAGCTCGGTGGACAGCAGAAACTGCAACAAATACACTTGTTTCTCCGACTGGAACTGTGCCTAGACGATGAGCAACAGCAATGGAATGTAGGTTCCATGATTCTCTAGCAGAGGAACAGAGAGACTTTAAACATCGTATCGCCATCGGTACATATGCTTCATATCTCAACTCCAAGACTGTTTTACCTTCGAAGGTATCGCGTGTTGTGCCTGAAAATGTAGCTATAGCTCCAGCTTGTGGGGCACCGACGTAATTCATATATTTGGCAACATCTATAGGATTAAGGTCTTCCAAGATTTCTACGAGGTCTTTATCTTCAGCAGCCATTGTTTTTTCTATAAACCTGCTGAACTTATCCTGAGTTAACAAGCTCGTCCGATATCCTCCTAGAGGACAAATCTACTGTTTGTTGAGCTTTTCTTCCCTCAGAGATCAGAGAAGTCAGGTCTGGTGGTCTGTTCGTCAATTAATAAGAGCTTTTCATTGTTGCAAAAGGCATGATGAAGCTAACAAATTGACAAGTTATGATGTCAATATCACATTGTTATGGTAGTTACAAAAGAAAGTTGAGAGAAAGGGAAAATACATTCCATCAATTATCACAATTCACAAGTCTAATTACAATAGGTAGGGAATGTCTTATTCATAGTCCCTTTGATCTTACCTACTACCTAACTGTCATATCAGACTAACCGACTCACTAGCAACTAACTGATGTAACTAACTTCTAATTACTCATAATCTAACATTTTATAACACACATGACTTATAAAGCACAGATAAAAAACAAATATAGGGTCAGGATACATATTGAAGATGCTTAGGCCCTTTGATATTGCAAAAAGAAGTTTTCACTTTTCAGGATCAACTCAAAGTGTTATAGGTTCTACACAATTGAAAACGCCCGGTCAAATGAGTAGTGTTGAAATTTGTCATGATCATGAAGATTCATTTATAGAGTTACTTTCATTGAAGAATAGCCTCCAAGGAATTTTAACTTGCATTCCTATCCATCTCACCCTCCTTCTATCTCTCTAATTTCAGATAATAATGTCACGTGACGTTTGTTTACTATCTTGTGATTTGATACATCTAAACTGAACACCAGCTTCTGCGCTAGTGAATTTTATGTTTAGTGTCATCAAGAATCACACAATCGACAGATCAAATCCCCAAGTCCAATAGATCTATTAAAACAACGGTGTGACTGACTCGCGAGATCTTGCCAGTACTAGTAGAAAACCCAACTAACCTCAACTTGCAACACACTGAAATCCAGCATTTCAAATATCAATAGTATTTGTGAAACAACTAAGCAATCAATATCTAAGTGGGGCAGAGTATTTGAGGTAAACTCTCAATAGACATCCCCATAAGATAAACAAAACATCTATAGGGGATTCAATCAAATTAACACAAGCTTGCATGTTTTACTCACAACATTAGAGATATACATGTAAAAGTAAGCATATATAAAACTCCCATGTTGTCAAGAAGGTTCAATATGACAAACACAGCAATTACAGGGCATTGATCATATCTTAGGCTCAAAATTTATGAATTAATTAATAAGTTAAGGTGCAAAAATACCCATGAGTTTTTACTAAAAGTACGCTTAACACCAACTGCTCTTTGGAGGTGCAAAAGTACCTATAAATTTTTGAAATTAGAGCAAAAATACCATTACCGTCAGACCCCCTAACAAACGATACTGACGATAGGAAAATACCAAAATACTCCTAAGCCCAAAAAAAACCTCCCCCACCCTCTATTCATCCTCAGTTAGACAGATAGAAGACTGTCACAATCTATGCCTCTGTTTTGAAGATCCTATCAATTTGCCTGCTTCTCTCGTCCTCCCTTTATCATACCTGCATCATTCATCAGACTATGTCCCTCCCATCTTCAATCCAAAATTCCAGCAACCAAAAAAATAAAGAAAGAATAAAAGAGCCAAAAGAAAATTTTTAAAAACCAAAATATTTAAACAAGATTGTGAAATCTGCGACCTTCCCTTCCAGATCTGCAATGTGAAAATAGGACGCCCAGTATAGGTACTTTTGTACAAAGAAAAGTTTTAAACTCAAAGATGAATGACCACTCTCATGAAAAACTCCATTTATGACAAGTGGCCTCCGGCTATCAATGATGATGAGGTCGCTGTGCTTGCTAATATATTAACTTCTGCTAGTTGTGCATTAATATTGCATCTGAGTTTTACCTTTTTTGTCCTCGAACTCTTTGAGAGTATTGCATTTAAACTTAGACACAGAAGTAACAATATATAATTTCATTCATCATGAGATACCAAAAGCTAAGTACAAGGGACAGAATGCTCGAGAGTCACTTACGACGAATGGGGGAGGATGAATCGTAAAGAGGAGGCTGAAACGAAGCCACATGAACGTGAACGCAGGCAATCGGATTGGGGGATGGAGGAATTAGAGACTGGGTTGAGGGAGGCAGGGTTTGAAGTCGGCACTTGGAAGAGGCAGAGCAACGACGACCATAAGCGAAAGCGAGTGAGATAGCGACAAGCGAAAGAGCCGATCTGGAAGGAGAATCAACGACGTCGTTGGGGGAGGAGGCCTCCGTCGCCGCTACGGAGGCAGCCGCCGACGCCGTCGCCTTCGGAATCTAAGAAAAAACTCGGGAGATGAGGGAAGGAGGGAGGGAGCGACGGACAACAGAGAAGGGAAGGGCAGGAAAGGAAATTAGAAAACTTGGGTATTTTTAATCTTTTTTAATATGCGGGCCCCACCACAAAAATTAACAAACAGTCGTTACAATTTAGTGTATGTTTGGCCTCACTTATTTTTAGATAATAAATCTTTATTACGTAAGTTGAGATAAAACTCCTCTCATATATTTAGTTCATATATCGTAAATCACGATTTATAAGTATTTATAAATCAAAAATAAGATATATCAAACAAATACTTAAAAATAATGACATTTTTACTCCAATCTAAAAAATTTATAGATGTTTTTTCACCTCTGAATAGTATTTGGTATTAGGAGTATTATTGGTAAAAATTTATGAGTATTTTTATTTTTTATACCTTGACCCTTAATTAATTAACTAATAACTAAAATGAGTACTTTTCTTGGTTAACAATAAACTTTCAGCAATTGATTTAATTCTCAAAGCTAAAAATAAAGGAATATATTACAAGGGGCCAAGCGACGGGAAGTGTTTGCACTCCAAGTCTAAACCCACCCCAAAGAGCGTATATTTGTTCATTTGAGTTTTCAGCAGACGAACTTTATTTACAATATTAATCAGTTGCAGTCCACTGTACATCATCTCCGTAACTAAGGGTGGTCAAATCCGAGATTAGGATTGGGATCCACCACTTTCGGTCCCGGTCCCGGTTTTTGGTCGGGATACAAATTGCATCCCGATCCTGGTCCCAGTAATCCCGGCAGGGACCAGGATCAAACGGGAAAATCCCGGTTTTTTTTAAAAAAAAATTAAATTTAAAAAATATTATTATTTATGTTAAATTTTCTATAATCTAGTGTTTAAAGTAATTATTTAACATCTAGTGTGTGTTCGGATTAGCTTTTGGAGAATAACTTTTACAGTTTACGAGGTAAGTATGTGAGAGGAGTTTTGTCTTGATTTGCGGAAACGGGATTCTGAAACCATGGTTTTTGGGGTGGCCGAACACACACCTAAGGTCATAATAATCACACAAATTGATCTAGAATTGAAGAATAACATTTTATTATTATTATTATTATTATTATTATTATTATTATTATCACCTTCATCATTTTTGCTATTATTTTTATATATTATATAGTAGGATTAGTATCACGATATGTACAGTTTAACTCCAACTAAATATATTATACACATTTTATCAAATGATAACTTAAATTATAGGATAAAAATACAAAAATAAAAAAATAACTTAGTTTTTAAGAAAAAAATTTAAAAATAAAATAAAATAACTAGGACCTGGATCACAAGGTGTGTGACCGATCCTGGTCCCGGGTCCCTTAAATCCCGATCCCGATCCCGATCAAGACAAGAAATTCTCGGGATCAAAATTCCGGGACCGAGACCGGACACTTTAGACACCCTTATCCGTAACCGTAATTGTCAACAGAAAATCATGGCACAGAAAAGAAAGAAACTCTGAGAACTCACCTCGAACGAAAACAGGCACCGTCATGAAGAGAAGCCCACCAAACATCGCAGAGCCAGAAAGGGAAATGGGGAATTTGAACAATCCAGATTGAAATTGTCAGATGCTGAACTCCAAAAGGTGAGGCCGAGGCGATTCGAGAGAGAGAATGATGAAGGAGCTATGGAATTTTCTAATTGCCACTTGCAGTCTTCTTTTTTGCTTCTTCAGCTTGCTTCAAATGGAGGAATAGTACAGTGTGGGCAGTGCTGGTAATGCGGGCTGGCCCGCGGGTTGCGGGCCAGCCCGCGCAGGTTGAGAAGTTTGTAACCAGCCCGCCCTCTTCGCGGGCTGGCTTTTGCCAGCCCGAGCCCGTTTAGGCGGGCTGGCGGGCCAGCCCGCCTATCTTTTTTTTTTTTTTTTTTAATTTCGATTTTTTTTAAAAAAAAAATTATTCTCTTTCTCTTTCACCCTTTCATATCACGCTTCTTTTTTTATATACATTTGTATTATGAAGCTAATTTCATTCTTACTTTCCTTTTTTTTCATCTACTCACATAACAAAAACATATAAACACATCTCTTTTAAATTTAATAATAGTAGAATAAATAAATATAATATGAAAATAAAAATGTCAAATAAAAAGTATGAGGAATTAATTAAACATGGCATCAAATGAAAGATAATAAGGGTATTTGAATTTATTTTATTTAAAAATAATGAAAAAAACGAAAAACAGAAAAAAAAAAAAAAAAAAAAAAAAAAGCTGGCCAGCCCGCCAGCCCGCGGGCTGGCCAGCATCAGCCCGCGGGCTAAACGGGCTGAGCCCGTTTAGCCCGATTTTAAACGGGCTGCCAGAATGGCAGCCCGTTTAAGCTTTTTTTGGGCGGGCGCCAACCCGCCAGCCCGGCCCGAATTACCGGCTCTAAGTGTGGGAATGGCTTTCACCAACCGGAGAGAGAACGGGGATTCGGACTGCGACTGGCAAATCCCAAAATCAAATCCAGATATGTGGCGTTCAAGATGCTGAAAATACGGTGTTTGTTTGGAATAGTTTATTTTTGGGTAATAAGTGCTTATAAATCATTATTCACGATATATGATATAAGTATGTGAGAGAAATTTTATCTCAACTTACATAATAACCACTTATATTAAGTGTTCCCAAATATACACTGAATCCGTCGAGGTTCAGGTCAATTAAATTAAAATAACAGGAACTTTTACAACTTTGTCCCAAAAAATAAAAAATGTTACTTTAAAATCTTAAAATAAAAAAATAATTCCCAAAATTTGTCAATAGAAACGTTTTGAGTTGTCAACAATTTGCAACAACTTGCATTAGGGCCGTTAATTGGATCATTTTTTTATTTTAAAATTTTAAAAAATTATTTTTTCTTTTTTCTTTTTTAAATTTAGAATCTAACTGTAATTCTCCAAAATAATATAATTTACTTTACAGTTTTATTTTTTTGGCTGAATTTACTTTACAGTTTACATACATAAATATAATTGGGAAAATGGCAACTAAGCGCAAGCATAGAAAATATGACAGAAATGTCCCTTGAAATCTTATGTTTGCTGCGGAATCCAGTGGAACACTTTTACAATATATTCCAAAAAGACTAAAATAAGTACCTATTGATTAAATAGAGAGAAGGGACGATGGATGATTATGCATTTATTAAAGATATTTTGGATTTTTTATATTTAGAATATACTACAAAAATATCTTACAGGATTTCACGACAAATTTTGAGATTTTAAGGTATCTTTCTACCATATTTTTTCTTATTTGGGACTTAGGTACACTTTTCTCAATATGAATTGAATGGAATAATATTGAAATAAAAAATAAGTAAATAAAATATTTAAGTATAAAAAAAATAACATATTTGTGGTGACCCATGCATGTAGGCTCAGCTTCACCTACGGTCTTATTTAGAGTGGCTGACCTTACTGCATAATTCTTTAGGCTGGAAGCCCTTTCATTACAACTTATCCAATCCTTGTACCATTCCCATGTTGTTGAGAATATTCTTAAAATTCCTTTGTCACCTTCTCTTTGTGTGGAAATTATTGCATCAAGCAATTCCATCTGCAGATGTTCTGATACTGCCCCCATGTAAGTTCTTCTGTATCTTGTCCATTTGGTTGTGATGATGATGAATCTCTTGAGCATATATTTATGTCATGCCCCTATGTCGGGGACAATTTGGTTTGGTTGTTTTTAATCAAGCTTCACGGACAATTCTTTTCTGATGCTTCACATTAGTCAAAGTAAACTCTTTATGCACTTCACTTATATGGCCTTCACTACATTATGCAAGGAATGATTATCCTACATAATAATGTCATCTGGAGTTAGAGAAACATAATCATTTATACTCCTTATCATGTCATTAGAGAATCCTTGGCAATTTAACTTTTTCGTCAATAGCTTTCTCTAATGAGATGTTAGAAGCACTCCTTGATACATTTAAACTAGCTTGTTTGGAATAGTAATTGAAGCCTTCAAAAACAGTTTTTCAATCATGATTTATAATATACAAGGTAAATATGTGAAAAGATATTTATTTTAATTTACGTGAATAAACACTTTTAGAGGGTTCAAAAATGACCCCAAACAAGCACCAAGTGCTCCACTTGTGATTTTCTCTTCGAAGACAGATTGATTTGAGTTAAATTCACAAAAAAATGCAATGGCATGTCATCATCATTTGCAATTCAATAAAGCTAGTATTCATGTTTGCCGGACAAGGAAACTTACCTTACGTGTTATTTCTTGTGCACATATATGCTTGCTGCTCTTAATTGGATTATTTGTAGAAGCCACCTTCATGACACTAAGAATTCTGTGGAGATTATTTGCATCAACAAGAGCTTTAATATGTCATCTTTCCAACATCACAAGTCGATTATTTGGCAAGATTTAAGGATAATGTTGTCAAACTTTTCTAATATTTCCTCTTCTATATGCCCTCTCCCTTTTTCATTCCATTCTTACTAGCTACTTTCTCTTGTCCTAAATATAAGACTACTTAATGGACTATTTTTTAATAGATTACGGAAACTAAATAAGTTACTTAATCATATCATATATTGCGTATCATTATATTATATATTAGTTTATAAGTTAGAGAAAATAGATTGGAGAAAAACCATTAATATAGATACCTGAAAATAATTTATTTAATATTGTTAGTATCTCCAAAAAAAAAAAAAAAAAAAGTCAACTAGGTCTTACACACTACTATAGGTTTCAGATACTACTACCCTTATAGACGTCCCTTTTTTAAAAAATGGATGTTAAAAGATAGAGGCGGTGACATTTTTTGTAAATAAAGATGGGAAATGGGAATATTAGGCATCCTAAATTTGAATTGAGACACCTAAAGTAGAATTTAGACATCCAAAATTTAAATTGGGACACCTAAAGATTCCCGCAAGCTCCAAAAATCTAAAATTAAAAAAATTTGACTTACTTTAGACATCTCAAGTCCCATGTTTAAAAGTCCCAAATGGATTTTGGGACATCTAAACCCACCTTTAGGCGTTCCAAATACCATTTGGGATGCCTAAAGGCCCCCTCCTTTACTCTTTTTTTTTTTACCTACACCAACTCCCTCCTTCCTTCATTAAGACCGTTGTGTGTTCTGCTTCTTTACTCTTTCTCCTCCCTTCTTGTCTTCTTCTTCAACTTTACTCTTCTTCCTCCCTTCTTCTATTATAGGCCCGACGACCCACACCCCTTCTCCACACCTTCTTGCTTTTTCCTCCACCTCCTTCCATTTACTCTTCCTCGTCCCTTCTTCCATTGTAGGCCTGATGACCCACACCCCTCCTCCACATCTTCTTGCTTTTTCCTTCACCTCCTTCCATTGACGTGTAACACCCCAAATTTTGATTAAGGCTTAATGATAATTATTGAGGATAATTATTGGATTAAAGTTGAATTAATGTATATTGATGACAATATTATTTATATGTCATAATTGATGGAAAGTTTAAAGGATGAAATTGTTGGGCAATTAGTTAGTGATTAATAGAGAAAATTAATTACTAATTAAGAGAAAAATGAGAAGTGTAATTAAAATGGTTAATGGAAGGATTAGAGAGATTAATTGGTGATTTAGTGAGTGAGAGCCAATGAGGGGTGGACACATGGCAAGCTCACATGTGGGGGAGAAAAGTCAAAAGGGAATTTTTAAATACATTTCTCTCTCCTCTCTTCCATCACTTGCGCAGAAAAAAACTGAAATGGAGGGAGTATAATCATTTGTGCTTCTTCTTCACTCCACCTCCATCCCTCATCTCTCTCATTCTCTCTCTTCTCTCCTTGGGGGCGCCATTGTTGTAGAAAAACAAGGGAGGAAAAGCTTGCAAAAAGGTAGGGAAAATGGCTTCTATTGCTCAAACTCCCTTCTTTAATATTGATCCTTGAATGAAGAGCTTCATTGTGATGGTTGAAATGTGTTCATTGGTGGTAGTTTATGACCTCAAGAGATTGTGAAAGTTGAAGAATCAAGAAATCTCTTTGGCAAAGTGAAAGAGGTGAGTGTTATCTCCCTTTTGATATATATATTGTGGATGTTGGTGAGCATTGATTTTTCTGGAAATTTATGCCCTATTTTCAAAAATTAGGGTCTTAGTGAGTTTGGCATGTTGTGATAATGGAAATGGTGTATTATGATGTCTTTTGGACAAATGGATTGGTTTGAATCATTAAAAGTAAAGTTTGGGATCTTTGTGTTGGTTTTGGTGTGTTGATCAAAACAGGGCATGTGGTTAGAGTATGAATTTGGTCATTTTGAGGTTACCATTGTGTTCCTTGGGGAAAATTGTATGGGAATAAGCTTGGTTAATGATTTTAGAGTCATTGAACACTTTGGTAGAAAAGTTGGAAAATGCTGTCAATGTGAACTCTGTCTGGACAGTTTATTTGTGTGGACGTTTTGAGTGACCAAATGATTTCAGAAAATTTTGAAACTTTCCAGTCTTAAAGTTCACATCCCAAGCTTCAAAATGGACATATATTTTATGTCATTTCGTTTGGTATTCTGAGATTTATGCTTTGCCAAAGTTTGGTACAAAAACAGAACTTTGTTTTGGAGTAATGTTGGGTTTTGGGTGATTCTGTATTTTTGTCATGATTTTAAGTTATAAGCCATATTTTTCCTTGAAAGAGGACTCAAATACCTTTCTTTTGGCTTTGGAATCACTCCATTTCGAATTTTCTAGAATTAGTTATGGTTTTTTGAAGTTCAGCCCAGAGTCAGGAAATCTATGGGCCGCGGCCCAAGAGTGGCGGACCGCGGCCCAAGCCTTTCTGACCTGTTTTGGGCCGCGGCCCAAGAGTGGTGGGCCGCAGCCCAAGACCTTCTGACCATATTTGGGCCGCAGCCCAAGGATGGGTGGGCCGCGGCCCAAGCCTGTGTTCCAGCACTTCTTGTTTTCGAAAAGAGATCTTCACCCTATTGTTTCCCAACCTTTTAGGGGTTTTATTAGAGGCATTTGTGGCTTCTTAAGGGTCATTATTGATAACCAAATCTAAGTGTTGAAGAGTTAATTGAGTATGGGAATAGAGAATAATGTTTCGTCCTTAATTATGACTTTAGGATTTGATATCTGCCCGGAGCATAGAAGGCTTGTGCCTGCTCAAGGAAGGAAAGACAAATGTAGTAACACTTTATCCTATATCATGTGTATTGCATTGCTTGTTTGCATTAGTCATCGATTGTAGTGAAAGTGAAGGGGACGTGGCGAAAGCCCGGACTCGAATATTGATAAAGTGATGGGGCGTGGCGTAAGCCCGACCTCGTATATAGTGAAGGGAACGTGGCGAAACCCCGGTCTCGAATATTAATTGCTGCATTGTGATATATGTGACCTGCTTTGTATATATGCATCATATAAATAAACTGTTGCTACTGGGATTCTCTAGAATCTCATTCTTTCCAAATAACATTTTTAAACAGGGCAAGTGGATCGAAAAGCAAGCAAGTGGCAAAAGACGATTAGGACTGCCAGCGGTAGTCTTAGTTAAATATTTTGGTTTCATATCGAATTGGTTATCATTTTGGATCATTATAAATATAGTGTATAGATCATAGTACTATAGTTTTGTGTAATCCCCGGTATGGATACTGAGATGGGCAATGATGCCTTGTATAAACCATTGGATTAATGTTATTATCCCGGGTGAACGTCGAGAATTGTGCTTACTCTGATATTGTACATGTAACAGACCAAACAGGCCATTTGTGTAATGAATGAAATGAATGGAAATCCATTTGTACAAGTGTTTTAAAAAGTTTTTAATTGTTCCGGATTTCTCATTCGATAATTAAATGTGATTAAACGTTAATCCCGGCCTGATTATCGAAGGGGGTTACATGACGCACACACCACCCCCTCCTCCACAGTGTCTTGGTTTTTTCTCCTCCACCTCCTTCCTTCCATTGTCATCGATGCAGGCTCCCCCCTTCATCAGGTTAGTTTTTTTTTTTAAATATGAATTTACTTAAAGAATTAAATTTAGACTTACAATGTGAAATTATTTCTCCTCCACAGTGTCTTGCTTTTTTCTCCTCCACCTCCTTCCTTCCATTGTCGTCAACACAGGCTCCCCCTTCATCAGGTTAGTTTTTTTTTTTTTGAAATATAA
Source organism: Inga laurina (assembly GCA_963855925.1). Classification (NCBI taxonomy): domain Eukaryota; kingdom Viridiplantae; phylum Streptophyta; class Magnoliopsida; order Fabales; family Fabaceae; genus Inga; species Inga laurina. The sequence goes on from OY979704.1 coordinate 27,582,283, forward strand.
ATTTACTTAAAGAATTAAATTTAAACTTGCAATGTGAAATTATTTTATATGGTTCTAGTTATTGGAATGATTTTCCATTTTGATTGATTTTTTTTTTTGCCAGAATCATAGAATCGTTGTTAGCTAGTAGTTATGCAATATATTATTTGTTTGATATGTTTGGAGCTTGAAAATATTTATTTTATATGTTTGGAGCTTGTGAATTGAGAGGGAAAATACGTATGTATATTATTATAAATAAATGGAGCTATTGATTGATTTTGATGAAATGAACAACAATTAAACAAAGTAATTTTTGTTTCTTTAATATGGTTGGTTTTATTTTTTTTTAGATTAGATTAGTATGATTATTAATGTAGTTTCCTTAAATATTAGTACTATGATTATTATTAGTGTAGTGGAGAAAATCTTATTTTAAGATAAAGAGATTAATAAGATAAAGATATTGATCATTAATAAACATATAATTGACTATTGAGAAACATAATATACTTAATAAATAGATTGAAATATATTCTATTAATCTTGTTATATGTTCTTTATGTCCTAGAATAGAAAAAAAAATTGAATATTTATTTGAAATTCTATATTCTTCTCTTCAAATTTTATATGTTCTCTATTCTGTTTCTGCAATTTGAATTTACTGGGTAATAAAGAATATAAATAATCATTTTAAAAAAATAAAATATTTTAACGTCCCAAATTGAAAAAAGGAACGTCTAAAGTCCCCTTGCGGAGGGACTTTAAACGTCCCAAATTGAGAATTGAGACGTCTAAAGTCTCCTTGTAGAGGACTTTAGACGTCCCAATTCTCAATAGGAATATCTAAAGTCCTCACTTTAGACGTCCCATTTTTTTGGGACGCCTTTTCCGAAATATACTATGCCCCCCACATAGGCTTCCCCTTGTTTTTTGATGTTAAAAGTGCTAAAATAGAGACGTTAAATGTAACACCCCAAATTTTATATTCACCAAAAATATATTATAATTAATTGAAAAATTCAATAAAAGGGTGAATATTCATGAAATTAGATCTTATGAATTTTGAAATATTCATATTCATGAGAAAATGAGTAAATTAACTCAAGAAAGGAATTAAATTACAAAGGTGGTAGCAAAATCATAATTTTTCCAATTTAGGCCAAAAATTAATTATTTCTCAATTAATTGGAGTTAATTTCAATTAATCAAGAAAAATAAAGGAAAATATGTAATGTGGATTATTCCTAATGGAATAAATCAAGAATGGTAAAATTAGAGGGACTTGGGTATACATCAATTAGGGGAATGATGGGACTAGTGAAACACATTTTCTTTCCCTTCTCCTCCATATTTTCGTCCAAATACCTAAGAATGAGGGGAATAATTTAATTTCATGGAAACATGTCCAAAAGGCTACATGAAGAGAGAAATGATGATTAATTCCCAAGAAGCACCAGTCAAATGCTACATGAATATTTCAATGATGACAAAGGTGAAGTGTACACCAAGTGAAGACATGTGCATGGTGGTCATGATAAGTGAAAGTATGGCATAAAGTAGAAGGCGTGGTTGGAGGTATAGGAGGAGGGATAGTGCAAGAACAAGTGGTGAAATAACAACCATTGATGAGATCAATGATGTAGGATCAAGGGAGCATTTTTATGAAGTTTTTCTCTTCCCTTCCCTTCATTCATTTCGTCCAAGCCACAAGAGAGAGAGAGAGAGAGAGAGAGAGAGAGGAAGTGCCTTGGAGACTTTGAGAGCTAGAGAGAAGAGGAAGAAGAAATCTTAAGGTAAGAAGCTAAACTTTTAAGGTTTCTTGTGATTTTATTTTAGATCCTTCTCTAAACCGTGATTCTTCATGCATCCATGATCTTGAAGACACCATTCTTAGCTCAAGAAGAGAGAGAGAGGAGATGCCTAGAGAGAGAAGATTCAAGATCTCAAGAGGTAACCTCACAAACTTTAGATCTAAACTAGTATGGTGTTGTTGTGGAGGTTTGTGCTTGGTTTTGGTGATTTTTGTCAAGTTTGTAAATTTGGAAAGTCCTAACCCTAAGGGGAGGTGCTGTCCAAATTTATTCTAATTATGTTTATAATGTGATTAAGTGGTTAAACAAGTAATTAAAGGTCATAAGAAGGTGTTTTATTAATTGAAATCATAAAACTCCATTTTCTCCAATTATTAAAGAATTTCGTCCAGATCTGTGTTGGATAGTGTTAGAACTAGATTTTGGTATTTTTGATGATTCCATTGTGTATAGAATGAAAAATTGTGTAGGGTTCATGTTGGGTGCGAAGTGAGAAAAACCCTAGAAAGTGAAATGACAAAAATAGCCTTAAAACCCTCACAAAGGGGCTGCCAGGGGTAAATATATAATTGGAGCTAGATTTTAATAAAATAGATGGTTCCATTGGATTCAGTGGGCAAAAATAGGTGGGGTTACAGTTAGTCACTTTTCGGTAGAGGCCGAAAAAGCATAATTACGAAAACGCCTCTAAAATTCCTAAATCGGGGGTTGTCAAGGATATTTTCATAATTTAACACTGAATTTGCTGATTTTGATCTCGGAAATGGATTCATTGGGTGAAAATAAGTCAGAATAGCCTTAGTAAAAATTTTGGGAAAACATGCCATTAGGCTTGGTACAATAGGGCCGGGCGGGGGTCCCGGGGGAATTTTGGTAAAATTTCACCATAGATTAATATAACGACCAGAAACACTATGGAAGTGTCTAAACTGTACATTTGACGTGTTAGGACTGAGTAGAGAGCTCGAGGGATTGGCACACAAATTGAGGCGCGTTATTTGAAGATCAGGGAAGGGCGATTAAGTGTAGGGAACTTACCTCTCATGCATGTATTGATATTTGTGCCGGTGTATTGATGCATGTTATTGCTTCGCTTGATTTTGTAAAATATATATGAATAATTGAAGCTCTGTTTCGGTTTATGCTATGGTCATACGTATGTTGTTTGAAACATTGAGCATGCATATATGTCATTGTGTGAGCATGAGTTATATAATGCAAGCACGTCATGCATTAAGCACTTATCTTGCATGCATATTGATATTGCTTTCCTACTAAGATTCCCCAGAATCTCACCCTCCCTTATCAATAATTTAGATAGGAGAAGATAGAACGTATGCTGAAAACATAGAAGAGAACTATACAGGGGGATTGCAGTGGTGGAACGAAGACGGGAAGATGTCTCCGTTTCACTGGAATAGATTTAGACACTCATGTAGCGTTGTGAGGCTATGTTAATTGTAATTATCAAATACAAACCCCTATGGGGAATTTCCGTAATCGTGCACATAATATCAGTATATCTATGTTAGTCCTGTGTTGCCCACTGAACTACGTATTATTTTCTGAAAATACTATAAAATAGGTGAAAATAAGATGAGGGTGTGACATTAAAAGCCTTGTATGTAGTAGTGATATTTAATACTCCCTCTGGTCCTAATTATAAGATAAAGTTGACTTTTTTTAAGAAATTAAGGAAGCTAATTAAATTACTTTAGAATATTTATATTTATATTTTTTTTCTTCAAACTAATTAGTTTGACTAATAAATTAATATATAATCTAAGGATACATAACATATGATATGATTAAGTAACTTATTTAGCTTCCTTAATTTCTCCAAAAAAAATTAATTTTGTTTTATAATTAAGATCGGAAATAGTAGTAGAGGTAATGATTATGTATGCCCATATTTTGAAGGACAATTTAAGCTTATGCTCTACTAGTATCATATCATTTTGACTTTCATGGTTTGTGTTGTAGTTGATGCTTTTATTAATTTATTCTTTATATCTATGGGATAATTATTAAAAAAAGATCTCATTGATAACTTATTTATTAAATGAGACCTGAAAAAATATCTTACACATGGAGGGAAGATATCTACACACGGAGGAAAGATTTCTGCACACGTATAGGGAAGAATTTTACACACAGGGAAGATCATCTGCACACCAGAAAAGATATTCTGCACACATAAAAGATAATTTACATGTGAAGGTCCCATTTAACAAATAAATTACTAATAAAAGATTTTTTCACAATTTTCCTCATATCTATTTGCGTTTCGGCTCTACGTAACTTTCTCTTTTACCGATTCAAAAGCTTGGTGTTGACCTTTTTTTATTAATTAGGTGATGCGGAGTGGAAATACATGAGCACGCGGGATAAGGTGATGTTGATGGTTTTTTCCCCCATATAACAATCTAGTATGTTTCAAACAGGAATAATTCTTTGTGATTGTAGTATTATTCAAACTACTCGAATTATTTGGCTTTAGGGAGAGTTTGATATCACGTTTTGGGCATAAATAAGCCCCTTTTTGGGCAATAACCCTAAATAAAAATGGGTTGCGTCTTTGCAGTGTTTGGTATCACGTTTTCTAATTGCTTCATGGGTAGAATATGTTACTTATTTAAATAAGTTCCTCACAGCAACTTTTCTATTAAGTCATTTATTACGTAAGTCGAGATAAAGCTCCTCTCACATACTTATCTCATATACCGTAAATCACAATTTATAAGCACTTATTGTCCAAAAATAAATCGCTCATCCAAATATAAATCACATTACAAAATTGACTATTCTATTAAGTCATTTTTAATAAGTCAGAATCATAATAAGTCATTTTTCCTACCGTTATCCCAAACACACACTTAGTCATGGCATGAATTTCAATTAAGCTCTTGAGTTGAGTCAATTGCTTGGAATTGTGATTTTGGCCAAGTATCTTGGAGTACCCCTACTTCACAAAGGAGCTGTTGAGGGAACTTTCTACTCTATATAGTTATGTTTGGAATAGCGTTTTTTTGATAAATAAGTGTTTATTATATAAGTCGAGATAAAATTCCTCTCCCATACTTATTTTGTATACCGTAAATCAAGAATTATAAACACTTATAAATAAAAAATAAACTATCCAAAATGAGCACATAATATGCTCCAAAAGGCACCAAAGAGGCTTTGTTATGTAACCTCTAATTTCTATTTAACTAGTTTTATCCTTTGTTCTTGCCTTCTCATATTTTTCCTTAAAAAGGAGGTATCCGAAATAGTTTACTGTTGTACAGATGGTATGTTCATGCCCTGTCACGTTAGTTTGTTTGCATGTCTATACATAATCACCATGGAATATGTGTGTTGGAGCATATATACTAATTTGTTTAATATAATATATATTTGCATTTTTCTAAAAAAATTTCCTTTCTTAATTATGTCTCTAATCTATCAAATTAGTCTAATTGAAAGCTAAGTTAAATTTGGGGTGTTGAGTTTAGGAACTAGCTAGGAAGTCATCTTTTGTAAATCCATGAATGCTAGAAAAAAACTTACTTTTAACAATTAATTAGAAGTTTGTAAGTCAAACTAAACTAACTATCAGTGTGTTTGACTTAAAAAAAAGTGCTTCTGATATCAAAACCAAGGTTTTAAAAAATGTTATCCAAACATTTAAAAAAATATGCAAAAGCTATTTTCTATCTAAAAATGTACTTTTGGGTTTCAAAACCATAGTTTCAGAGAATCTAAAGGTTTGTTTGGTGTGAGGGATTTAGAGGGGAAGGAAGGGGGGAAATTTTTATGAGTTGAATTTTAAAAAATTAAAGAAGTGGGGTAATAAAATTTTAATAAAGAGAATATAAAAGATAAAAGAGTAAAAAAAAAGTAATTAAAAATTTTTAATCCCACTTCTCTAATTTTTTTAAATTTAACTCAAAAAAATTTTCCCTCCGCTCCCCTCAGACCAAACAGGCCCTAATATTTTTGCCTTCTTGAAGTAAGTGTGTGTTCTGATTAGCCTTTGGAGAATAGCTTTTACAGTTTACGAAGTAAGTATATAAGATAAATTTTATCTCAATTTACGGAAAAATACTTCTAAAACCATGATTTTGAGGATATAAGAACACATACTAAGAAGCTTCTATGCTTGTGTCTCGGTAAAGGGAAGGGAAAAAAAATGTTGAATAGTCTTATCATCATCATACACCGATACACGGAAATGAACTATGCTCGCGCAGGAGAGAGGGAAAAAAAGGAAAAAGGGGAGAAAGAAATAAAAAAAGAATTCAAAATTAACATTTTACATGTATGGAAATGATAAAAGAGAGAAAACTTTAAAAAGAATAAAAAAATAAAAAATTAAGAAATGGAATAATTTCATATACATAAAAAATTTATTGCGTTTTTGGTATTTATTATAAAATTTAATATTAAATAATACATAAAATATCATCTTATCTTTTATATATAATTATTAAAAAAAATAATGTCTTTTTTAATAATTTGACAATGAAAAAAGTGATTCTAATCACAATACCCAAACACCTATTATTCTATCAAAATTAAATTTTTTTCTCAGAATATATTCCATTCAGAATGTATTTTCTAAAATCACTTTTATCACTTTTTTTTTTCAAAAGCTATTCTCCAAAAGCTATTCCAAATATATTCTATTTATTTAAATTAAATTGAAGCAAACCAAGCTGTGTTGAGAATGGGGTTCAATTTATTTATTTCTTTTGCTTAAGAATTTAAACCAAATCATGTTTTAAAAAGAATTAATGTGTCTTAATTTGGTTTGGATCGATATAGTTTCAATTCAACCAAACCGAATGACTCCGAATCATGATTTTCCTAGGCCAATCCATGTCTAAATATCTTCCCATTCCTATTTTTGGATCTTTTATTTATTTATTATATTAATTTTGAGAATAAAATTATAAAAATCATATTAAAAAAATTCCTGACGAGCCGTGATTAAAATGGACTTACATTTTGTAGTAAAAAATAAATAAAATTTATTTCAGAGGTAAATCTCTAAATTGGTTAGTTTATTTCAAATGATTTTAGGTGAGGTAATTGTATATGAGTTTTATTTCGCTTACTTAAAAGTACTGTCCATAAGGTAATCCAAACAGGGTCCAAGTAAAATCACTTTTTATAATAAAGAGTGAAGAGAAGCTGTTTCGCAACAAAGTCCAAAGGCGGGGTTTTTTCTTTGATTTGATTAGGGTTTTGCGCGGAGTTGAGAAGGAAGCCATGAGCAGGAGCTTGGGAATACCAGTGAAGCTACTTCACGAGTCCACTGGTCATGTGGTCACCGTGGAACTGAAGAGCGGAGAACTCTATAGAGGAAGTATGATCGAGTGTGAAGACAACTGGAATTGTCAGCTCGAGAACATTACCTACACCGCCAAGGTACTTTTCATTCGTAGTAGTGTAATTCTACCACATTTAATTACTCGTCTTCGCAATTTCTTTTCTGTATGTGGAGGTTTTGTATTTTGTTCAAATTGCGTAGAGCTTGGAATTCTGATTAGCAAATTGTGATCTTAGTTGTAAATTCCATTTCAAGTTTTCTGAACCCTATGAGATGCCGTCTTTGAAGAAACTCGTCAGGTTGACACACATGCAGATTACCTTAGAAAGAGGGATTAGGGAGGAAAGATAGGGAGTAATTGAGAGATTTCTAGTCTTTTGGTTCCTTCTAGAGGCTTGTGAGCAATCTTACTCTGTTTCTGCAAGCGTGGAGGCTTACTCAGTACCTTTTGATGAGAGATATTCTCTGTACTAGATAATTCAAATTATGTGCTCTTGATCCTATCTCCTGCTGATTTTTAGATCAGACGAGTAAATGTTATTATTTTAAAGGCTAGAATTAATCCAGCTTAGATGATAAACACGGTTAAACTGAGAAGAACCAATATTTAAACTGTATATGGTTGATCATGGACATGGTCATTTGTTGGGCATTTCCACTTTCCTTGTCTGGTACATGGCTAGAAGCCAAGTTCCTGTTGTCTGAAAGTCTGGACGTGAATTTTATTATTTAAAGTTTCACCAAGTTAAATATTAGCATGTGCAGAATTCAGAAAGCAAGTGAAAATGACATATTAGTTTCATTTAGTCAGGTTTAAATAGAATGGAGCCGATGAGTTAAACAAATAAGCTATGAGTACTACTGTTACTTATTGCAGGAGTAGATATGACAGTAAACATTTCTCTGCATAACTTATTCAGATGTAGGAAATATATCACTACACACACACTACATGGCGATTGTCTACACTAGAGTCCATGGTATCCAATTACCAATTACTGCCATTTTTACTTCAGAATTCAGACAGTATGCTTGACAGTTTAGCTTGCACAATTTCTAGCTTGATGAACTTTGCCTGGTCCAAATTTTAATTCTGTAATTAGCATTTAAAACGAAGGTTGGAGGACATTGTTAGGCCATGTATTAGTTCGTCCCTTACCACTCTAAAGAGATAATAAAGCCAAATGGACACTAGGAGGCTGACATTGGCTAAAGATAAGTACGCCAAGATCTCCAGTACTGACATTGTCTCAGACTTTGCTCAGACATGTACTAATCTTGAACATGACTAGTGTCAATCTCAAATTCGTATCCTCACAGCCTTTCCAGTTTTGTTTATTTTCCATTGAGGATGTACTCATACCAGAAATAGGAGGGGCCTAAGAAAGTGCAATTATTCAATTTTAACAGTTTTGGAGAGATTCCTTTCACCAATTTCAACTTTTAAGTATAAAATTATAATTTGGTCAATTATATACCGCACTTCATATTATTTGCTGACAATGGCCATACATTTCTCAGGATGGAAAAACATCCCAACTTGAACATGTATTCATTCGAGGAAGCAAAGTCAGGTATGAACTATACCTTCTGTGCTTAAGGATTGAGTGAAATTTTTTACTCCATAGAAGATTTTGTGATTTCTGTATGGCAATTATAAGTGCTCTGAAGTGCTGTGACTTGTGCATTTTGACAGGTTTATGGTGATACCAGACATGCTGAAGAATGCTCCCATGTTCAAGCGTTTGGATGCTAGAATTAAGGTAACTTGATAGATTTTAGTGATCTCAGGACTCTTATATTGTATATATGTTCTGAGTGTAATTTTTGCTTCTTGAAATCTTGTGAAGGGCAAGGGTGCATCACTTGGAGTTGGTAGGGGCAGAGCAGTTGCGATGCGAGCAAAGGTATTGACACTTCTGCAATTATATAAACCTAGTTTTCCCTCTAGCCATGTCCATGATATGTATTTCAATACACATCTCCCTACGCGTTGCACATAATCTAAAGCATCAGTTGTGTTTTTCACAACTTGTGAATACTCAATGAGATGGCTTATAATAGATTTTATATTTTATACTGATGTTGATATATATATATTGACGTTGCTTGCGCAGGCTCAAGCTGCCGGCCGTGGAGCAGCACCTGGCAGGGGCGTTGTACCGCCTGTGCGGAGGTGATTAGTCTTACAGTGACCTTGTCCTCTCCTGCATGCTGAACGTTGGTAGCTAAACCAGAAACATCCATTTTGCCTCTGCATGTTGAACATTGGTAACCAAGTCAAAGGAGGTGGTAATTGAAAAACAAAAAGCTAATATCCTGTGTCCTATTCCACCATCACATAAGTTTGTGCCTTCTAATTAGTAATCCTTGACTGCTTCTTGGTATTGACGTGTGATTTTTCGATGCTAGTAGAATATATTAGTTCAACTTTCATTTCAGCCCACAGATTATGTTAGAGGGTAGGTACGTGGTGGTGTGGGCGTTTCCGCGGTAATTGTTTCACAGTCAAATTTTTTTCCGCGTGATCCACATAATAGCAAGATGCGATATTCTAATTTCTTAGCTATTAATGGTTTGTTCTTGTGAAATTCCAGTCATGTGTTTTTTTTTTAAATAAAAATAAAAATAACTTCCAACTATGTCTTGGAAACAGCCTTTCCAAGTGTGGGGTAAGGCTGTGTATAGTTATACTTTCTCAGACTTTATCTAGTGAATGTCTTGTGTATTGAGTCACCCTTTGTTTTTTAACATTAACAAGAAGCTTCATATATATCTAATTTAACCTAACGTTCGTACACTATTTAAACTCTATTATGGACACTAATTTAATTTAATTTCTCTTATATATAACATTAAAATAACAATTCAAATGTTTATCTGTTATGCGAGCTATATTGACAACTAAATGTATCGTTAATCAATACTGCACCTGCAATTCGCACCAGTCACCTATTCAACTCATGTTTTGAGGCATATTTTTTTTTTGAATAAAATTTTGAGTGACAGTGAGGAAGAAGAAAGAAAGAAGTAAAGAAATTAATGACCCCATATGCAACAACCTGGGCTGTGATGATCACCACTAATGACGAGGTAAACCAACAGACACAGCCAGAATCCATGACGTCATCATGCTCTTCATGTTTTCCAGTTTAGAGGAAGAAGAGGAAAGGAGAAATGAACTGGGAAGCTTAAATGATTGGCATTTCTACAAGAAGCAAAAAAAAAAAAAAAAAAAAAAAGGAGTGATCAAGTATAAAGAACTACTACTAAGAAAATTGAAAGAAAATTTAAGGCTGGCAAGTCCTAGAGACGACAAAGCAGTTTGGGTTGATCTATAATGCGATTTGTCAGATATATTGGGTCATACGAGATTTCCCCGTTCTCTCCCCCGATCGAGATATCCTCTCTCTCACCTCACAAAAGATTGATTGAATCAGCAAAAAAATTGGAGCGTGAAGTATGCAATTAGATCTATTTTTGAGGGGATATCCAGATTAATATTACAAATTTACAATAATTTATGGTTGGGTTGGTTTGTCTATTATATGAATAAATTATAAATTCTATATATTTTTTTGAATTGGGTGTTGATAAATATTGTTGGTATTGTTATATTATGAGTTAGTATAACATTGATTAGAATTACTTAAATACGGTGGAAATTATTTTTCTTAATCATATATACATTCAAAGTTTAGGTCAATCAATCCTACTTTAGATATTATGCTTCATGTTTTTTAAAAGCAAGCACCGATTCACAAAGTCTCTAAACCGAGCACTGACGTCTTCAATAGCTTTCTTACAATAACTTCTTTTTTTGGTCAACTGCTACTTTCATTACCATATAAAATCCAAAAGGAAATAACAATCAACAACAGACCAAGTTCTCAAAAGGAAGAAAAGAAACATTAAAAAAAAAAAACAACGTAAAAGAAGAAATAACAAGGCTTCTCAAGACAAGGCAAATCAGCCAACATCCATTCTTGTGTCTGATATGGCATCAGAAGCAGTTGATCTCTGATTTTCTTGAATGTCAGAAGTTAGAGTAGGTAACAAAGTGAGTGGTGGTTCATGAACCCACCCAACGGGCAACACTCCCTTACATGCCTCTGCTGCAAGTAAGTCTGCTGCAGCATTACAGGTTCTAGATATGACTAAAAGAGAAAACCCAGCTTTAGATATAAGGAGCTCAATGATATCCTGCACTGTACCACGACATTTCCAATCATAGAGTGCCGGTTTTTTGCTTGTCACTGAATTATGCTGCAATAGGGAATCGATTTCAAAGATCACTTTATCATGCCCAATATCAATTGCTAATAGTAAGGCTCGTTTAAGTGCTAGTGCTTCAGACATGAAAGCCGAGATAGATTTGATCTTACTCACAAAGGCCCACTAGAACATACCACGTGAATTACCGCATATTATACCGATGGCTGCCTGTTCAGGGTGCAATTTGAAGGCTCCGTCACAGTTGATTTTTAGTTAACCAGCAGATGGAACTACCTAGCAAGCGTTTTGAATGGCAGCTTCAGTTAGTGGGGTCATATCGGGTTCACAAATGCTCCAAATTCCAGATTTTCTCGTGCAGCATGTTCAATGACCAACAATGGATTTGGATCCAAGTGGTTAAAGACTTTCCCATTTGTTTGTTTCCAAATCAGCCACAATATCCAGCAAATTAGGGAAATATCCGGATCCAATAAGTTGGAAGCGTCAGATGAGATCAACAGCAACACGAGTTAAAATTTGAGACCATATGCATATCCAATTTAACGCCTAGACTGCTACTGAACCAAATACATCTCATCCATGGGCAAAAAAATAGTAGATGCTCTATTGATTCATTTTTGGCTGCACATATAGGACATAGAGGGGAAGGGGCTCTCTTTCATTTGAACAAAGCTTCATTCATTGCCATGGCTTTATTTAAAAGCCTCCACATGAAATGTCTCACACGTGGGATAATTTTCAGTTTCCACACGTACCTCCAGTTAGCCTGAGAGAGAACACATGATGTACTTGCTTTGTATTGAGATGATGGAGGACGATTTTTGCCTTTTCTGCAGCCAAGTTTGACTGTATAGTTGCCATTCGCTGCTGGTTGCCATATAATTTTGTCAGGGATGCCATTAAGGAATTGGAAAAGCAGCTATTGCTTGCAACATGTGTTTTGGGACTAAATCCCGGATAGGATTAAGCTTCCACGAGCCTTGAACAATTAGATTACTTACAGTACCATGCTGCACAATATTGTCATTATTATTCTCAAATTTTGCTGGGAAATTCACATGAGGATGCTAGACCAACACCAAGAGGCCTTGTAGCCCTTCTTCGCTGCCATAAAATCATCCTTTGGGTAATACACACTCTTAATTATTGTAGCCCAGAGACTGTCAGGATTATTCAAAATACGCCATGATGCTTTGGCAAGCAGTGCATCATTCATCACAATGAAATCCTTGAAGCCCATTCCACCACTTCCTGCATGAGAAAGTAGATTTACTCTACCCTTGTATCGTATATCTCACTCTTTTCCCTGATGTAAGAAAAGGCTTGGTGCTTTGTCTTGCCCCAAATGCTGGGTATCCCAAGATAACAATCGGGGTCACTAACTAGTTTAATATCCAAGATGTGACCAACTCTAGTTTTAACATCCTTTGGAGTGTTGGCCAAAAAAAAATATATTTGATTTGTCCAGATTAGTAACTTGTCTCAATGCAAGGCAATAACTGTTAAGAATGAGCCAGCTTCACACTATTTTGATCACTCGCATTCATGAACAACAAAGCTCATTGGCAAAGAAGCTATGAGTAAGCTCCAGGCAAGAATTACTCAATTTGATTCCCTTCAAAGTTCTAGCTTGTTGGTTCTTGGAAATCATATTACTGAGAACATCAACAATGATGACAAAGAGATAAGGCAAGAAAGGGCCGCCTTGGCATTAGCCTCTTCCAGACACTACAGAAGTAACCGTATCCCCTGAAGCACATAAATTCAATTTCATAGAGCTTACACACCTTATAATCAGCTGGACCCATTCAGAGCAAAAACCAAGTTTCAATAACACATTCTAGGAAATCCCATTCCACTTAGTCGTAAGCTTTTACTCATGTCCTCCATTTTCAATGCAAATTCATATTTCATGCTTGATTTCTTTCTACGAAGATAATGGTACACTTCATGGGTAATAATAATATTATCATGTATGAGTCGGCCTAGGACAAAAGCACTTTGGTTCAACAAGATGCAATCATTCAAGAAAGGTCTCGTATGATTGGCAATGATCTCAAAGATGATTTTGTAGGAAAAGTTACACTGCCCGATGGGTGAAAATGGGAAACATGTTCAAGCTTTTCCAATTTAGGGATCAACGTTACATTCATATCATTGAGGTCATGAAGCAATAGATTACTAGAAAAAAAGTCCAACACCATAGAACATACATGTTCACCAATCTTAGACCAGGCAAAATGATAGAATTTACTTGAAAAGCCATCCGGTCCTAGGGCATTGGTGCCTCCTAGACTGAATGCCCCTCTCGTAATTTCCTCTTTGGAGATTGGTAATAGCAGTTTCTAATTCATATGATTTATGATTCTCTTATCAACAAAGATTAGCAGTTCCTCCATTGGTCTGCCCTAGCTGATTGAAATAGCTCCTGGAAATAATTGCCTATATTCAATTATTCATAGAAATTTCAGTTGTATCCGCCAGCCATATACCCGAATCATCTTTAAGTGTCAAGATACTATTAACTTGTTCACATCAACTGACACACATGCCCAAATATTCTCATCCTTAAGGTTGTCAAACTTGCAAGTTTAAATAAATTCGTGATAATGACATAAACTCGTATCATGACCTCGAATCATATGCTTATAAGAGTTTACTTTTATCATTAAAAAGCTATTAATAGCATATAATTAATAATTAAAATATAAAAAATGATAACAATTTGATTTAAATAATTTTAAGTCTAAATAATTGAAATTAAATCTATCAACATTCATAATTTATCATATTTGACAAAGAAATTTCTATAAAATTCATACATAAAGCCACTAAATATAATCAAATTGAAAAAGTTGGCATAAGTAACACGATTTTGAAAACTAAAAACATTAAACTCAGTGGGTAAACTTGCGTGTTTAGCTGTGCTTGTAATTGGCATGAGTTTACTAGTGCTCGACACGATTTTTTATACTAGAAACGTAAAAATGATAAACTTGGAGGGCCAACTCATGAATTTGACAACAATACTCATCTTTATAGAAACAGCACTATTATAAAATTTACTATATTTGACGCTTAATACTGAAGGATTAAAGAAACAATGGAAAAATATGATGAGGCAAAAATGAAATAAGGAAAACAAATGCTTAACAATTATTTATAAAAACTGTTAAATATTAGACAAATAAACTTGATGGTTAATTTCAAGAAGCGTCAAATATTACCCGTAATGAAATTACAAGCCTTATTTTTTTTATGAAAAGGTAAAATCATATTATGGAAAATTTTCCCATGATATTAATTAACCAAAGCAATTACAGAGTAGAGTAACATAGGAAGTTGGACATAGAGTATATACAAAAGAATTAAAAAATAGGGAGGAGATTAAAAATTAAACTACATTTGAAAAAGATCTAATGGGATAAGAGGTATAATATCAACATGAGATCCATATATCCCACCCTATCTAGTGGGATAAGGCTTGTTGTTGTTGTTGTTGTTTATTTAGGTGGTATTGTCAAACGCTATAGAGGACATTCAGTCTCTCCTTGCGAACTTTGTACATCTTTTTTTTTTTTTTTTTTTATGTTTTAATTCTATTCGATCGGTTGTTTATATATAGAAAAAAAGTTTAGCTCAATCAAACCAACTTTAAATATATATTTTTCTTGCTAACAAACCAACTTTAAATATTATGGTTTATGAGTTTATGTTTTTTTAATGAAGTCGTGATCATCATAAAAGCAGGCTTCAATTCAAAACAGGGAAGTTATTTAAAAGCCCCTACTTGTTCGCTGTATTAAAAAAATTAATCCCTGTTAATGATAATTTCATTACAAATTACTTGTATCAGGTACCGTCATGAATATAATATTAATATGATATGAATAAGAAATATTTAACAATTAATGAGTAAAAAGAATACTTAAGTAAGAAGGTTATTTGTATATGATTTTTCTCTTTTGGATAAACTTTGTAATGTTTCTAACTTTAGGGAAACTTTATGTAATTTAGCTTGAAAAATATAACAATAACAAGTTATTTTCCAAAACTATGAATGACCAAATAATAATGTTGGAAAAAAAAGCTTTAAAAAAAGGGATTAATCTCAAATTCAAAGTAACTTAGATATACCTTTGATCAAATAAAAAATATGTTGGAGAAAAAAAATAAAAACATAAAATTCATATAATTAACTGTGATTATTATTTAACTAACATTATATTCCAATCTTGGAAAAGTTCTTTATAAATAAGATCATATGGGTATATCATTTTCAACCTATCAAAATAAATTTTCTCAATATCCATTGACCATATAGTCATTTAAAGAGGAGAGATGTGTGACCATATATAATGATCCATGAAACATGCGAGCATGAAGCTTATCAATTCTATCTAGTTAGTCTTGTATATCAAAACATGCATGAAGCTCGTAGTATTGTTTAGCAAGAAACATCCATCATGCCTACTGATTTAACCATAATTTTATATATTTTCTCTTAATTAAATAGGGATTCTTAATGTATTTTCCAGGACATTATTACATGATTAAACACTCATATTAATTAGAGGCATTTGTATTGGATTAATTGTAATTAAAGGATAAAATGACCATAATTATTAAATATTTATACATATGATCTCTTGAACTTTTAATACTACCTTATGCTTAATTTTGCATTGCAGGTGTTTTGGGACACAATTGTTGATTTTTGGAGGCCGAATTAATATTTTGAAGACAAGGAAAATTATAGAAAAGGGCCAGAGAAAATTACAGAAAAGTACCCATCAACTTTTTCAGGAAGAAAATTTATTGGGGAAAATTACAGAAAAAGACCCAAGACACAAATTCAACATTCAAACATTTGAACGACATAAAAGCAAAATCTGGGGGGTTTTGTCATGTGAGCTTCTGGAATATATAGAAATTACATGCGCGTACATCACGGAAAGATTTGTGTTAAACACAGTGAACATATTTTTTTTCTTTCTGGCAAACAATCGGCAGCTTGCTTTCAGATTGCATTCAACGATGGCTGCACCTAACAATCAGTAGTAGCTATGGTTGGTGAAGGGAAATTGATGTCGACAATCTCACTATATACCCCCATCTTCACCACCATGAGGGCATCCAGACTGCAGCTCTTCCTTCTTCAGTTTTCCTCTTCCATTTTCTTTTGCAGAGGTACTACAGAATGGGGAGTTGAAGTAAGAACGAGGTCCCCACTCTCACCACCAATTTCCTGTGACCCATTTTCTCCTCCGTCGTGTCTTATTTTCTTCCTACCATCGTCCCTTCATCAAGCAAATACCGCACCATCATAGAAAGTGGGTCACAGGAAATTGAAACTCGTCGGAAGTGGGGGCCGGAAACTGGGGTGTCGCCGGAAAATGCAAAACTTGCTGAACTATCACAGAGAGGAGATGAGGGTGCTGCACTGGTAGTTTTCGATGGCTTTTGGTGGAGAAAACAGAGAAGACCGAAGGTGATAGTGGTTGAGATGAAAATGAAGAGAAGGTGACGGTGGTGTTAATAACAGAGGAAGGAGAAAGGAAAGAAAATGATGAAGGCGGAGAAACGAAGCAGAGGAAAATGCCGAGGCTGGTAAAGGTGAATGGTGGTGATGAAGGGAAGAGGTTGGTGGTGAGAGTGGCGACCTCGTTCTTACTTCAACTCCCCATCCTATAGTACCTTCGCAAAAGAAAATGGAAGAGGAAAACTGAAGAAGGAAGAGCTACAGTCTGGATGACCTCATGGTGGTGAAGATGGGGGTATATAGTGAGATTGCTGACATCAATTTCCCTTCACCAACCATAGCTACTACTGATTGTTAGGTGCAGTCATCGTTGAATGCAATTTGAAAGCAAGCTGCCGATTATTTGCCAGAAAGAAAAAAATGTGTTCACTGTGTTTAACACAAATCTTTCCGTGATGTACGCGCATGTAATTTCTACATATTCCAGAAGCTCACATGACAAAACCCCCCAGATTTTGCTTTTATGTCGTTCAAATGTTTGAATGTTGAATTTGTGTCTTGGGTCTTGTTCTGTAATTTTCCCCCGTAAATTTTCTTCCTGAAAAAGTTGATGGGTACTTTTTTGTAATTTTCTCTGGCCCTTTTCTATAATTTTCCTTGTCTTCAAAATATTAATTCGGCCTCCAAAAATCACCAATTGTGTCCCAAAGCACCTGCAATGCAAAATTAAACACAAGGTAGTATTAAAAGTTCAAGAGATCATATGTATAAATATTTAATAATTATGGCCATTTTATCCTTTAATTAAATTTATCCAATACAAATGCCTCTAATTAATATGAGTGCTTAATCATGCGATAATGCCTGAAAAATACATTAAGAATCCCTATTTAATTAAGAGAAAATATATAAAATTACGGTTAAATCAATTCTCCCACACTTAGACCTTTGTACTCCTGAACAAAGGAAATTGAGTACAAGACTTCAAATCCAAATCATCGACGCATTAAAATGTGAGCAATTTCATAATTAGAAAGCAATAGATCAATTAATCACATTCTTCAAGCCAATATTAGTTATTGTTAATTGATGCAAAGAAATTAGTCAACTATACAAAATTATTAGATGAAGCACAAGAGACTCTCAAGGTATTATTGTTTCACTTATCTCACCTCATTGGGATAATTTCACTCTAGCTCACTCAATGAACAACTTACCATAGGCTTGTAACAACTCTAACATCTCCACTACTAATAGCAATTAATGTAATGAATCAAGAGGACTTCAAAAGATTGTAATGATGGATGAAGGCTGAATGTAATGAAGAAAATAAATAGTTGATATGCAAGTCAAAATTACTGAACAGGTTCATAGTAACCAATTAACTTTACAAACTATACATTGCCAATTCTTTTCTTAATTCACGAACAAATGCCTCTTATTCACTTTCTTCTCTCTCTTTTTTTTTTAACTACTTTTTTTTATGGCATTTCAAATTGTTCAACTGTATATTGGCAATTTACTTTAATTTCATAATACCATGAACACTATGAATAAATAACTTGCATACAAAATATGAATGGCTCAAAATGGGTAACAAAAAGGTGATAAATAAAGGTTTGTGTTTTGGTGAATGGGTTTAAAATGAATGCCTCTTTCATTTTCATCACACTAATGCAAATGCCGTTTTGAAGAAGAGTTAAAACAAGTTCTAGAAGATGAAAAATAAGTGAACATGCACACATGGAAAGAATTTAAGGTCCAAATAATCTTCCAACAAGGTTTTTGTCTAATGCTTCTTCTAACATAATTAATTGTATAGGAAACTAACCACAAAACATCTGCTTAACTTCTAGTGCTAACCTTACAAACACAATTAATCAAAACATTACAATCAATTATAATCATGCTCAAATATTAAACACACTCATGATACAAAAACTTTTTTTTTTTAACTATATAAATTTTTTTTATTATTATTTTTTTCAAAACAAGGAGTAAACAAGAATTCAATTGTGGGTTCATTTCTTTTCCCATTCGCTTGAAAGCAAAATATGGTTTTAAAAAGTTGTCAAAAACTAGATCTCATGAAAGCGGGAAAAAAAAATCTTGCAAATTATATGTTCAAAATGACAAATATGACCCTTTACCATTTAGATCATGCTTCAAAGCAAGTCATTCTTAAAAAAGTTTTAAAAAAATTTTAGTTTAAGACATTTTCACATTTACTTACCTAGCAGAGAGAATAGTGATGGGTTCACTGTTCCCCGTATAATCACGTGAATAATTGATTGGCCTAATGTTGTTGTCTATTATTCTCGCATGTTGATCCATCTCCAAAGCTAGACATGCATCTAGTTCTTGCAATATGTAACTTATGTTTGGCCTTTGGGATGGTGTTGGTAACACACAAGACATTGCTACTTCGACAGCTTTCCATGTTGAAGTAACATGGAATTCTTCTGAAGCTAATCTTGGATCAACAATGGCTTCAATATCCCCACATTCAATTTTGGGTTGGATCCAATCAAGAATGAAACTCATATCCTCAGGTCCTCCCCTTATTGGAGGACAACCCGTTATTAGCTGAAGAAGAATCATTCCAAAACTATAAACATCACTTTTCTTATTTAGTTTTCCAGATCGCTGAAATCTGCAAATGATCAATGACAATTAATTAGGTCACATAGATTGTTTTAAGTGTTACTAATTGAAATGAGAGGAAATGAATATCATGCTTTCATTACTGTGTAAATCAATATTTATACACACATTGATCATGTAACTAACTATGGTTAAGATACATAACTAAATCATTACATAACAAAATGTAGTTATAACTTAATTACAAGAGTGTTATTCAATACTTGACACCCCCCACAAGCTGGAGCATGTATATTTTTCATGCCCATCTTGGAAATCAAATCATGAAACCTAGTGGGGTGCAAGGGCTTTGTGAAAACATCTGCAAGTTGGTCAAAAGAGCGAACAAGGAGAATATGAATGGCCTAAGCTTGTAACTTTTCTCGAACCAAATGATAATCCAACTCGATATGCTTAGTTCTCGCATGAAATGCTGGATTGGTAGCAATATGTATAGTAGACTGGTTGTCACGATATAAGAGTGTTGGATCAATATTTGAGAGACTAAAATTAGTGAGAAGATAAATGATCCACTGCAATTGACATGTTGAAGCGAGGGCTCAATATTCAGCCTATAAGGAAGACCGAGACACTGTTGGTTGTTTCTTTGCATGCCAAGAAATCGAAGAAGAACCAAGAAATATAGCAAAACTAGTAATAGATTGTCTAGTGTCAATGCAGCTAGCCCAATCTCAATCACTAAAATTCTGGAGTTTCAAGTTTGAAGTAGAGGAAAGAAAAAGTCCAGCACTAGGAGAAGACTTGATATACCTTAGGACATGATATGCTGCTTGTAAATGATTGTCACGAGGGTCAGACATAAATTGACTTAATTGTTGAGTGGCATAGCTGAGATCACGCTGAGTGGTGGTGAGATTCTGAAGACGAACAATGAGTTTCCTATAGAGCTGGGGATTGTCAAGTGGTTTTCCTTTATCTTTAGAAAGCTTGAGGTGAGGATCCATAGGAGATGCAACTAGTTTGCAAGCTAAGTAACCAGTATCTTCAAGCAACTCCAAAGAAAACTTTCTTTGTGAAAGAAAAATGCCACCTTTAGAGCGAGCAAGTTCCAAACCAAGGAAGTACCGAAGCTCACCAAGATCGTTTATAAAAGGCAGCTTCTAATTGACATTTGACATTATTAATTTCAGTCAAATCATTGCCAGCAAGCGCCACATCATCAACATATACCAAAATCACAGTCATAGAAGTAGAGTGGCTTTAAAAAAGAGAGAATGATCAGAGGTAGATTGAATGTTACCATATGAGAACAAAGCAGAAGATAACTTGGAATACCATTGCCTATTTGCTTACTTTAAACCATAGAGATATTTTTGTAGTTTGCAAACCGAGTTAGGTGAAGAAATGACAAACCCTTTAGGTAACTTCATATAGATCTGTTCATTGACATCACCAGGGAGAAAAACATTGTTGGCATCTAATTGGTGTGAGTGCCAATTCTTGGTAGCAGCAATAGAGAGTAACAAACGAAGAGTAGTAATTTTGGCAACAGGAGAAAAAATGCCAAAATAATCAATACCTTATGTTTGAGTGTATCCCTTAGCTACAATTCTAGACTTGTGTCACTCAATCTCACCATTAGACTTGAATTTGGTTTTATAAACCCACTTGCAACCAATGGTCTTCTTACCAGGCAGCAAAGATGTTAAGATCCAAGTCTGATTCTACTCAAGGGCATTAATTTCTGCTTGCATAGCATCCCTCCATAAGGAATGTTTAACAGCTTGACCATATGTTTTGGGGTCATGGACAGTAGTGACAGACATAACAAAGTTCTTGTATGTGGGGGGAAAGAGAAGAACAAGACATAACAAAAGACAGAGGATACCTAGGATTACCTTCACTTGATGATTATGACCACTATTTGAAATAAGAGCACAGTGATAATCATGCAGATATGAAGGGGTTTTGTGAGGTCTATTGGAGAGGCTAAGTGGTGGAGAAGGATAGCCAATGTCAGGAAAAGGAGAAGAAGAGGATGTATTCGTAGGTAAAGAGGAAGTAGGAGAGGAAGAAGAAGCAGGGAAGCAAATATCATCACTGAGAGAATCAAGAAAAGTTTGAATAGTGTTGGTGGTGTGTATGGCTGAAGAAGAAGAGAATTGAGTGACATTGTCATTTTTAAAAGGAAAAACTAGTTCATGAAAAATAACATCTCTAGATGAGAAAATCTGATTAGTATGTAAATCTAACAAGATATAAGCCTTGGAGCTAGGAGGCAAACCCAAAAATATGCATTTGCGAGACCTAGGGTCAAATTTAGATCTATGATTAGCCAAAGTGGATGCAAAGCATAAGGAGCCAAAAACACGAAAATTAGAATAAGATGGTGCAGAGTTGTGGAATTTTTCAAAAGGATTAACAATATGAATGACTGGTGAAGGAAGACGATTGATTATAAAAACAGCATGTTGAGCCACGAATGACCAATATGCAATAGGTATATTAGATTGAAAAAGCAAAGCTCTAGCAACATTAAGAATATGTTGATGCTTATGTTCAACAAGACCATATTGTTGAGGAGTCTCAACACAAGATGTCTGATGTATAACTCCTTTAGAAGCATAAAAGTCATTCATAGAAAACTTAGGAACATTGTCAGACCTTAGGACTCTAATAGCGGTGAAAATTGAGTTTCAACAAAAGAAAAGAAATTTTTAAGATGAGTCCTAGCCTCAGATTTAAAATTTAATAGAAAAATCCATGTGTAATGAGAATAACCGTCAACAACTGTCAAAAAATATTTATAACCTTGATTAGAAGGAATTGAAAAAGGGCTCCAAATGTCAACATGAATCAAATCAAAGATGTTATTACTTGAACTAGAATGTCCAGGAAATAGATTGCGTTTTTGTTTTGTATAATGACAAGTATCAGGCAAGGGAATGGGGAGTACAAGAAATGTCAGGGGCATTCTTATGTAAAACAGAAAATTTATAGTTGAAGAGGTGACCCAATCGAAGATGCCAAAGGGTGAAATCAGAGGAAGAGGCAGTAGCAGCCATGTTAATGGTAGAAGGCCAAATCATATCTGTAGTCAAAGAATAAAGCCCTTCAAAGATCTTAGTTGTACCAATTATCAGTGAAGGTTGGAGTAAGTGAATCTGACAAGAATGAGAATAGAAAGTTAGACAACAATTGAGAGACGAAGTTAAATGAGACAATGAAGTTATATTAAAGGAGAAAGTCAGAAGGTACAGAACATTATGTAAGATCAATGATGGAGAAAGCATTACTGTCCTTGAATAAGTAGTAGTAGCACGAGAACTAGTAGGTAGATTCACAGAAATAGGAGTAATAGAATGATAAGAAGAGAACAATCTAAAGAACAACAAACATGATTAGTAGCTGCGGAATCAATGATTCAGGTAACTAAACTTGTAGAAGAAAGAATCGGATGATTACCTTGAACAGACGTGGACAAATGATTAATGGAGGTAGGGGTGGAAGATTGAGGAGAATTCAAAAGACAAAGTAAATGCTGATACTGAGCATAAGACAACCAAGGAAGAATAGAAGCTGGTGATGGCGATTTCGCAGGAGGAGCCATAGAAGTAGGAGTTTCTTGAACAGAAGCAGATGCCTGAGTTGAAACAGAGTTTAACGTGGAAGAAGCACCAGTGCGAATTGAAATTGAAAACCAGGTGGGAAACCATGTTTCCGATAGCAAGTAGCTTCAGGATGATGTGACTTACCACAATAAGAATAATGCTTAGTCAGAGATTGCTTTGCACTAGAAAATGAAGGCCTCGAGCCTTTAGCCAGTAAAACCTTAGTATCAAGTGTAGGAAGAAACTCACATTCTTGTTGAAGAACCAAAGAGAAGACACGATTAATTGGAGGCAAAGGATCCAGAACTGTTAGTTGAGACTTCACCAAAGCAAATTACTCATTCAAACCTTTAAAAAATAGAATAACATGATCCTCCTTCCTATGTTTAACGGCAACACCAAGAGATCCACAAGAACACAGTGTAAGAGGAAGAATGTTGGCAAGCTCATCCCATAAAATTTTGATCTTAGTGTAATAATCACTAACACTCAGACCACCTTTCTTCAGACTATAGATTTCTTCCTGGAGATCAGCAATTTAGAAAATATCTGATTGAGAAAAAAGCAAACAGAGATCGGACCAAATTTTTGAGGCTTTGTCGAACCAGAGAATGCTCTTCGCTATGTTTGGTGAGAGGGACTTGATAATCCAACCTTGTTCAAGGTTGGATTATCAAGTCCCTCTGTTGCAACGTTCCCAAGCCGGAAATAAGGGATTGGTCTCTGGAGGAGAAGGAAGAGAGCCATCGAGAAACTAAAGCTTGTTCTTGGAGAGCAATGCCATGTGGATCGATCGAGCCCAACTGTGATAGTTTGACCCATCAAGAGGTGGCGTGACGAGGATCAACATCAGATTTTCACTTGGATGGATGTAGTAAGGGCTGCTGGGATCGATTGCAGAAGCAGCGGACATGGCGAATGTCGAATGAAGGGGAAGAAGGTAAAGGTAAAAGAACAGAAAGGGGAAAAGGGTAGAAATGGAAAAGCAATAGAGAAAAAACGAAAAAGGAAAGGCAGAGAGAGAGAGAGAAAAAATTGAGAGAAGGGGTTTAGGCTCGTGATACATGTTACTAATTGAAATCAGAGGAAATGAAAATTATACTTTTATTACTGTGTAAATCAATATTTATACACTCTGATTATGTAACTAACAGAATGTAGTTTATAACAAGAGTGTTATTTAAATCTTGACATTAAGTATAATAGATTGGTTGAGGAAATATTCTGACATTTTATTTCATTTTGAAGTGTAAGAAACACTTACACAGGATCAATATAACCAGGAGTACCAGCTGGTTGAGTAGATAGATGAGTATCTCTTTCGTCGGTAAATGCTCTAGAGAGTCCAAAATCAGCAATCTTGGCTTTCATAGATTTATTCAATAGAATGTTAGATGGCTTCAAGGCTCGATGGATTGTTGGAGTACTGCAACCACTATGAAGATATTCCAATCCTGCGACTCCACCAATTAAAATTGTGATAAAACTTGTTAATAAAGAGACATAGATAAATAATACACTCCATCTAGTTCTAAATATAAGAACTAATTAAAGGATGCTCTAGTTTTAAATGTACTACTTAAATTCATTATATCTCCTGAACTTATAATTTTTGCTCAAACTATACTTAATGATTGCACAAGGGGTTCCGTTAAGGGATAGTTCCAAAGTGAATGATTAAAAATAATATTTTTAGAAAACCATAACTCGTACAATTTTTTTTATAAATAACTAACTTAACTAATTTTATTTAATAACATCTGCAGTTAATTATATAGCTATGATAGACTGGAGGGACAGAGGGAGTAGTTAGGGGTGGAAACAGGCCAGGCTTGTGCCTTAACAGGCCTGGCCTGTTAAGGCACAAGACGGCCTGAGCCTGGCCTGTGGCCTGTTGAAGGCTTTTTATTAGGTCTAAGCCTGGCCTGTGGCCTGTTAAGGAGGCCTGGATTTCTAAAAGATCCTAACAAGCCAACATCCAACAGGCCAAAACAGGCCTAAAACAGGCCTAGTTACAATTTTTTTTTTTTGGATAGAGGACACCATTATATGAATCAAAACTAGCAAAGTCATTATGGATCATATGCTAGAAAATACAAAATAGCTGACAATAACAGAGACAAGAACCTTCTGTTAAAGTCTGCACAAGATACCAATAACTACATGTAAACTAGTTTTCAATAATGAAATGGAGTGTCTGAAATATGAGATAAAATACTGGAGCATAATAGCCAGTGTCCGCCTTTCCTTCTGGGTTAAGTGTTGGAACCAGTAAAAGAGCAAACTTTTGACCTATTTGTAAAGGATATATTTCAGAATTGATATCTAGGTGCATAAACATGTCAAACCTTTCACTTTTTGCTTCAATGCGTGTAACTGCAAAAGGTAAAACACATGGAAGTTTAAGAATAATATTGAAAGTACAAAAAACAACCCAGTCTCTGTCTTCTAATCCATTTGGAAATTCTCAAGGAACAACCTCCGTAAAGAATTCAAAGAAAAACACACAGAAAAATAAATATTACGTAGAAACGTGAATAAAATGCATAAAAACAAAGGGAACCCATAAAAGACTTACCTTTATCAAATGCTTTTTTGCCTTATGGAGGATTCAATTGCTCCACCCTAAATATGTCATCATAGAGAACCTCAACCATCTTAGCAGCAAATTTGTTCCTCGACCAAGTGCAATTGATTAACAAGAGATTAAATAAGGTTAGAAACTAAAAAAATACAAGGGAAGATTTAAAAGGCCCTGGTGTTATTAAAAATAAAAAAATAGATAGAAAATATGGAGTTTAAATCAATAACAACTAGAGCTTTCCAAAGGAAATATTAATAAGGAAAAATGTAAAATTATATGCCAAAATTCAAGAGAAAAGAGGAAGAGTAACCATCTATATAAAAATTGTGAAGTAGCAAGGTATCCATATATATAAAAACATATATGATATATAGAATAATATAACAACAGGGAGAGAAGCAGGTGCCTATGGAAATATATCATTCAATTGGCCAACTTGTCCATTTAATAACTCAATGCACTATTAGCACAACCATTACTTACATGTATATATTTATGCAATGTTGCTTAAAATTCCCACATATAGATAACTGAATATACCTAACCCAATAATTCAAGAGGAAGGTTCTTCATTTTGTTTACGGAAGAGTGTTCAGGTCCTCATCTGGTTAGCTAGATCAAAATGCATTAATAACGTTAAAACAAAGTCGCATCTCTGTTCAAAAAAGAAAAGAAAGGGAAACAAAAGGGGCATGCCATGCCATTATTTTTCAACTCTCTGCTTTTTTCAACTTTGCCTTCCCACATTGACAATGAAAGGGCATGAGTGCATGATCCAAAGGAAACACTCCCCCACCCCTTTCTCTTCTTTGCATGTCCTTCTCTCTCTCTCTCTCTCTGCCAAAGTTTAAAGCCACAAAATAAAAAACCCAAAGCCGTTTGAATGAGACTACCATAGACAGAGACACAAACCCAGACCGAGGGGTCCTCTGCCCCCAAATTTTCTTTCTTCATATTCAGACCAACCTTGCTTTTTTATTTTTAAATATTCCTATAACCACAACCAAAAACAAATTGAAACAAACAAAATAAACAATTTTAATGGCTAAACTGAAACACCCAGAATATGGGATGAACTGAAATAGAATAAACAATAACCACAACCAGAACATGGACGAACTGAAACAGAGCTTAAGCTTAACGATTTCAAGCCTTAAATCAGAGCACATTTCAATAATAAACAAACAAAGCAAAATAACCGATACTTACCTAATGGATGAACTAAATCTTCGGTGGACTGAGAGTAAATCTTCAATGACAGAGAGAGTAGTGTTGCGGGAAGGAATCTTCGACGGTGGACTGAGTTTGAGAGACAACGGAGTCTTCGACGTTGGACTGAGGGTGAGAGAGGACCGATCTGACGGACTGAGGAGGGTGAGAGACGACCATCGGACTGCAACTGGAGGACGGTCGGCGAACTGATAGCCGACGAGGGTTGCGGACTTGTGGTCAGCCGGTCACTCACGGTGGAGCTACAGCCTACAGGAGTCAGGAGTCGCCGATTTGGGAGGGAGAGGGAGTCGTTCGCATCGCAAGCCTCTTTCACCGAGAAAACTGGTATAAGGATTTAGGAATTAGGGTTAGAGAATTAGGGAAAGTAGAGTGGCAATGGTAGAATTGTAATTTTGCATTCCTAAATTTTTTTTTTATAAACCTTAACAGGCTCAGGCCGGCCTGACAGGCCTCACAGGCCTGTCCATAGGCCTTGGCCTGGCCTGTTAAGGTAAACAGGCTTTTAAAGAGGCCTTGGCCTGGCCTTTTAGCCTGACAGGCCAGGCCTGAACAGGTCTCTACCAGGCTAGGCCGTAGGCCCCTGTCAGCCGGCCTGGCCTGTTTCCACCCCTAGGAGTAGTAGCTTTGTTACCTTTGGCTGCATCAATTACAATTTGAAGTCTCTCATTCCACTTCAAAACATTTGAGTTTTTCTCCACAAAACATAAATGACTTTATATCACTTAAATTGGTTATCATTTATGTTCTTTAGGAAGCCACAAATGCCTATAACAAAAGCCCTAAAGGGTTGGAAGAACTATTCCAAAGATCCCCTTTTAGAAGCACAAGTACTGATTTTTCACTGTTTCAATCGAGTGAAGAAGGCCTCACTCAGGCGATGATGGACTTGCACTCGAGTCCTTAAAAGCACACTTAATTGATAGCCAAATGCCCACTTGAGTCCTACGAAGTGAGGCACCAGAAGTGATCACCCGAGAGCAAAAAGAAATGACAGAAACCAGAATTGATTGCTGCACTCGAGCATAACTCAATTCACTCGAGTAATAGCCTAATGCTCATCTGAGTCCCCCAAAGTGAGGTTCAGGAAGTACTAATCCGAGAGCACATGAAATTTTCAAAGAGGAACATCACTCGAGCATGAACCTTGGAACTCGAGTGATGGCTTAACACCCGTGAGTGCTAAGACTCACTCTTGAAACTTGACCACGATTGACAACCCAAGACGCAAGCTCATAATGTCAAATACACAATCACTCCAGTGAGACGAGGTTCACTCGAGTGAGAACCCACAACACTCACAAGTGAGACAAACACTCTTACCTTTTGCACAGAAGTGTAATCAGAAACACAGAAGGAAAACGAGAATACAAGGCTGCACTCAAGTGATGCCCTGGAGCACTCAAGTGAGGCTTATCAGAAGAAAAAAACGCAGCAGAGTTTGACAGCACTTTTCAAATATTACCCAAGTGATTCCAATGATCCCAAATACCAAACCAAAGCTAATCACACATAAAATTGCACAAGGAATCCAATGAAACCATTAAAACTACCAAATTCTTATTCCATTATCATGTTTTGGTTTTAGGCAACAATCAACAAAAATCCCAAAATATGCCAAACTCAACATTTTAACCTCAAACCAATTCTATCTATCCAAAACACATCACCCAAAACACCAATTCCATGACCATAGCATACCAAACTTCCAATGAACCTCATTTTCAAAATTAAGGCCAAAAATTCCAGAAATTTCAAACTTAATCATTTGGCACAAAACATATATAAAAAGGTTTGTTTCACTTACCTTTTTAACTTTTTCAAAGAGGTTCCTTGATTCACCAATGCTTATATTTCCTTGAGGGCACAAACCAATACCAATGGACAATCTTAAAATCAAGCTTTTCTTTCTCTCACCAAAGCTCCCATGGCTGCTGAGCAAGAGAGAGAAAAATGAGAGGGAAGAGAGGTTGAAGAAGGAATGAAATGATGATACTCCTCCATTGCCATGCTTGTCAACCGAAATGGAGGGAAGAAGAAAGAGAAAAAATGCTTAAACAAATGGGCGTTGACTTTTCTCTTCCTTCTCTCATGATATAAGCTTGCCAAGTGTCACATCTCATTTCAAATTAGTTAGTAATTAATTTCCTCATTAATCACTGACTAATTAACAGACAATTTCCATTCTCTCTATTTTCCCCAGATTTTGACACATTTACCGAAATTGCCACAAAACATGGAATAATTCAATCTTTAAATCACAATTAATTCTCAATAATTATCATTAGCCCTTAATCAAAATTTGGGGCATTACAATTAATTATATCAATAAATCTTCCTTGAGAAGATATAATAAAGGGTTAATATAATTTTTTGTCCATGAAGTTTGATCCAATTTTGGTTTTAGTCTCTTAAATTTGAAATCGGTGGTTTTGGTCCCTCAAGAATTTAGTTCATTTGTAACCGTTAGTCCCTCATGTTTGAAAAGGTCTTGGTCTTGCCTTTGATGGCATTAATTCGCTGGATGTGGCGCTAACGCCATTAAAATAGCTTAGGGTTATACAACTTTTGGTTCCTGAAGTTTGACCCAATTTTGGTTTTGGTTCCTCAAGTTTGAAATCCGTGGTTTTGATTTCTCAAGTTTAGTCTATTTATAACCATTTGTCCCTCAAATTTGAAAAGGACTTAGTCCTCCCTTTAACAGCGTTAATTAGCCTGACGTGTGCTAACACTGTTAAAATAGCTTATATGTCACGTCTATTATGACAATATGGAAAATACACTATAATATAATATATTTTGCTTAAAAAAAGAGGAAAAAAGGCACTAAAACGAAACGCTCAAGCAAGAACTTCCTCAAACACAAATTGCCCAAGATTTAACACTTTCGAGGCAAAATTGCCCCTCCATATCAACTTCTGGAATAAAATTGGCCTTTAACCCATTAATTAAAGTATTTAAGGACAATTAGCGCGAAATGGTAAGGTAGTTTAGTTTGTTGAAGCAAAGGGCATGTTCAAACTTTGAAGAAATTTGTGTTTCAAAAGTTTTAGCTGGTGCGTTTCGTTTTGATACCCTTTTTCCTTTTTTTTTCAGCACAATAATTATATTATATTATATTTGTTATATCAGTTGTTCTAATATGCATGACGCATAAGTTATTTTAACAATGTAAGCACCACATCAGACGAATTAACACCGTCGAAGCTAGGACCAAGTTCTTTTCAAACTTGAGGGACCAATGGTTATAAATGGACTAAACTTGAGGGGCCAAAACCAACGATTTCAAATTTGAGGGACTAAAACTAAAATTGGGTCAAACTTTAGAGACCAAAAGTTGTATTAACCCTAAGCTATTTTAGCGGCGTTAGTGCCACGTCAGACGAATTAATGCCGTCCAATGCAGGACTGAGTCCTTTTCAAATTTGAGAGATTAAAACTAAAATTGGGTCAAACTTTAGAGATCAAAAGTTATATTAACCCTATCATAAATGTGAGATATCGATATTGTCCCTTTTGAATTTATTATCCTAATAACCAGGCCCTGAGCATGAACGTCAGGGGAGAGGGGGGTTTCCATTTATTTCCCTCTCCATTTACCCTCTTTTAAGGGTTCTACCATTAGATCAACTTTCAATGGTTGAAATTTAATAATATATAAATAATATCATTATAATAAAAATCTATCATGGTAAATCTCAACCGTTAAAAGTTGATCTAATGATAGATACACTTAATAGAGAATAAATGGAGAGGAAAATTAATAGAGACACCCCTCTCCTTGAAGGTCAG
This sequence comes from Inga laurina, assembly GCA_963855925.1. Classification (NCBI taxonomy): domain Eukaryota; kingdom Viridiplantae; phylum Streptophyta; class Magnoliopsida; order Fabales; family Fabaceae; genus Inga; species Inga laurina. The sequence continues at coordinate 27,612,932 of OY979704.1, forward strand.
ATATGATGTCTTGTCGTATGTGTTGAGTAACGACTTGGGTTTGGTTGAATTGGAATTCCGTTAAAGGGTCATTACTGGTTGACTGCCAATTAAAATGGAAGACAGAAAACGAAAACAGAAAGAGAAGGAAGGCACATGGGTAAAATCATTCAATTATAAATTAAATTATGAATTGAATTGTTTATCCTGACTTAGAAATTGTTAAGTTTAGAGGCTTGATTCAGGATTTATATATTTTAAATGGCTTTTAATGAGATTTTTACACGAAATTATTATATTAATTAACTTATGTATCATTTCATATGCCTAAATAATAAAGTTCGAATATTATGAATAAAGATAAAACTTTTTTAACGCACACTCGAATATTAAATGAGATTCAAATCTTAGTTTGCTAGGTTTTGAGGGAATACGTATACGGTCCCTTCTGCTATACCAAACCCCTGGTGGTCGCACTTGAGTATTAAATGTGATTCAAATATTAATTTGCTAGGTTTTGAGGGAATACGTATCCGGGTCACCGAACCCCTGATTCATTAATATATTCTTTTTAATTAATGTTGATGTCCAATTACTTGTATACATTTTAAAAAATTATATATATATATATATATATATATATATATATATATATATATATATGGATATCTTCCTTCATATATTCTTGAATATAAATCAAACCCAGTCAGTAATTCGTCAATGGATGAACAATAACAATTAGTGCAACCATAGTTTAAGAATATTGTTAAATGTCATGAATATGATAATTTAGCTGCTTTAATTTCTTATGAAAAATATTATGATGACAATAAATTATATCCCCAAAAGCATGAAGGCTCAAATAATAATGTTGGAGAAAAAAGGAACCCATGCATATAAAATTTGTAAAAATAATAATTATTTTTATTTAAAGTGGATAGGTACATAATCAAGACTAAAAATTCAAATAAAACTTTAAAAACGAAAAAGGAAACTTAAATACTACTAACACACTAATCTAATTTTAGATCAAATTAAAAATCCTAACAAACTGCCTCCACCGCAAGTCTCTTAGTGATATTTTCACACTTGGTTGACCCAAATGTCTTCTCTGAAACATCAATGAAGCAACTTTGCTTACCCACACAAGCCTGCATAATGTTAAGTAAATTAAAATAAATTAGTTATTCAATCATTTAATCCCTAAGTTAATTAAATGCATAAAATATAAAATATTTAAAGCAACAAAGGGATGTGGGAATAGATTAAGAGATAAATTACCTTCTCTATAATTGATAAGGAATTGTTGCTGCTTTCACATGTGCCTTTATTAAATGAACCACATGTGCCTTGAGGATCTCCAAAACTGGCAAATTTAATGGCAGAAATTGGACGGCTTTGGCAAGATAGTTCCAATGTGTGGTTTTCATAGGCATTTCCACAAGCAGTTCCAACACTAACGGTTCGGAAATTCACATATGATGGATTTCCACCCATTTCTTCCAACAAAACCAATGTGTTGTCACCGTCTTTAAGGAAAGATCGAGGAACATGATACCTAAGAAATATTTAAAACGTTATTCAATACAAATTTACATGGAACGCTCAAAGGTCTATATCCCTTTATTTAACTTGGAAAACAAAAAGAGGGAAAAAATCAACTAACCATTTTTGTGTGGGCTTTCCACAATTAGAAATACATTTTGTGGCTGAATATTCACCACGATAATCACAAGGATCATTACTGCAACCATCTTCTGCAGCCAAGTAAGCAGGCCAATAACGACCAATGTTGTTACCATTGACCCAAGCAAATCCTTTACCAAGTCCTTCCAAATCCACCACCACAGGGTCTTGTCCAAGAGGAGCTTTGAATGTTGTCTAACACATTTAATTAATAAGATGAAAAAATCAGTTATACATCTACATTTTAATTATTGGACAAACAAAAAATAATATAACTTTTAAACTGTCAAAGTACCTTATACCAAGTGAAGCTTCTGTTGATGGGTAAATGATCTGAAGCCCATTTGTTCTTAGAACTAAACTCTTCACTGAAGAACTTTTTATCCCAACCATCCAACCCAATTACATAGTGCCATTTGTGAGAGGACAAGTCCTTGATGATTGTCTCGTCACCTTTCTTACCAACCACCTCAATCGGTCCAACTAAACCAGTGTGCCATGTGTCAAAGAATGCCCCATAATTCTGTTTAAACAGAAGAGATACATCATTGTAATTAAATCAAAGTAACATAGTTTGTTCAGTATATTCAAATCTGCACCAACTGATGATGTCAATTAGATTATATTATACCTGTAGTCCAGTAGTGACACTGAGCAAACTAATCACATTCTTTCCTTTATTCAACTTGATCTTAAATTCAACCTCATCATCATAAAGGACGCCATATTTAGCCCAATGAGTTCCTGCATACCCACCAAATTCACACAATTTTAATTAAACTAATCATAGTTTATCAATGAGAAAATGAATTAGTACAAAAAGCAATGTTCCCTCTTACCAATATGTTGTCCATTAAGGTATGCATGAATTACTTGGCCACTTGCGTTAATTCTAAGGGACATATCATCGCTCCAAATAGGATCATTTTTGTCAAGTTGAAGGCTATCAGAGAAGAAAGAAAATTAAAGATTGTTAGGCCTTCGGTATTTGACAAATAAATGCTTATAACAGTGAAAGAAAGAGAAAGATTAGTATCATTTTACCTGGTCATGTACCAAAGGTAGTCACTGACATCACTAGTGACTTCCTTTTGATCAATGAGTTTGTTTGCAGTAGAATGAGATTTGCCTCTAAGAGCGTTATGAATATTCTCAGGCCTCCACACCCACTTCAATGATTCTGGCTGCTTCTCAGCTTCGTTTGGCCAATGTTCATTCACAGAGGTTTGAACATTAATCTAATCAACCACAAAGAAGAGCATGTTATTAGATCCGTAGAAAGAAAAAAACTAGGATTCAAATGTTGTCTAACATTCCAGCCTCTTGAAATTGTCCACTTTGGAGTCTCATTACCTCATTAACCGTGAGGAGTAATGCACTTTCATTCAAAAAAGTATCAAACTTTGTACTAGAAAAATCTCACCTTTGCAGTGTTATACTCTTCGGTTGTTCCATCAGAAAGAATGGAAACGGACCAAGCAGGAACTGTATATTGCTTTCCATTGAATGTGACAGTTGCATCAGAAGTAGCGTTACTATTGCTTAAGAACACACTTGATGATCCATTTAGAGCATACACAGTGGCCTACACAACATTTTCAACATCAAACATTATTAATTAACTACTTCAAATTCCATGAAAGTATATGCACTTTAATTTGTGACAAATAAATAATAACTCTTTCTTTATTTATAATTATATTACGTACCTTGACAGAATTACCAAGATCAGTTTCCTTGACGTTGCCATAGACAAGTTTTTCCTCAATTGATTTCAAAACTTCATGAAGTTTCTTGAGATGACCCCATTTTGGTTGAGCAATGTTTCCTGCAAATAATTGAATTAGATTTAATTAAATCTATGTTGAGCATATATATATATATATATAATAAAAAATCAATCAAATTTACATACCAAATTCATCAAGAGGAGCATCATAGTCATACGAGGTTGTAATGTATGGTCCACCCGCAGTTCTACCAAAGTTGGTTCCACCATGATACTGTATAAATAAAATAATATTTGATTAATCATAATCTTACACTTTTATTTTGAAGCATTTAATATATATATATATATATATAATTTACCATGTAATAGTTTTGTAAGGTTCCTCCCGTTTGGTAGAATCTGGCTACACCATAGGCAACATCTTCAGTGGTTCTGTGAGGATCTTGGCCACCCCAACTTTTGAACCTTTATTGATCATAAAAGTAATAGTAATTATGAAATATGAATTAATTAATGATTAATAAACAAAAATAAAACTTCAGTAATTTGAAACTTACCATCCTACCCAATTCTCGGTCCAAATCTTAGGGCTATTGGGATTATTGGGTGTGAACTGGTCACAGTAATAACCATTACATGTATTGATCTGATAAATTGAAAAAATTAAAAGTATAATTAGAAAACGAATAACTAATTTGAAAATTTTGGGAAAATATTTTAATTAAATAAATAATCTTACCATTGGTTGAGGAGCATCACTTTGTTGGCACATGATCCATGGAACTCCAATATTATAAGACTCGGCCATTGAAGCACACCAATTTATGTACACCTTTCCAGCATCTCCATAAGGATCCATAACATTCCCATACTCATTCTCAATCTATTAATTCGAGAAAATAAATTATTTTGGTTCTAAAATTATTTAAAAATTTTATATTAGCATCTATTATATACCTGAGCGATAATTATAGGACCGCCTTGTGAAGCAAGAAGTTTCTCTTCTTTGATCTTATTTATAATCAATGTGGTGAAATTTTGCATCTCATTCTGTAAAATCAAATAAAAACACAGCATGAATAATTTTGTTATGGTAATACTTAAAAAAAACCATATAACAAAATATTTAACTCACCATGAACACCTTATTTGCCGTCCTCATCTCGATACCAGGCAAATTATGCAACCACACTGGGAAACCCCTAAGAAAATAAAACAATTTAGAATTATGATATCTATATATATATTGAAACTAAAAATAATAAGAAAAAAGAGAAGTTAATTATCAGGTATAAATTAAATAATCAAACGTACCCATAATTCCATTCAGCACAGACATAAGGACCAACACGAAGAATAGAATAGAGTCCAGCCTCATGAATGGTCTTGAGAAATTTGATGAGATCATTATTCCCAGAAAAGTCGTATTGACGACGAACTGGCTCATGAGCATTCCAGAACACATATGTCTCAATGGTATTTAGTCCTCCTTCCTTCGCTTTTTGAATCAAATCAGGCCACATCTAAAACAAATATAAACAAACTCATTAATCATTTATTGAGAAATAAATAACAATGATACAAACAAGAATATATATATATATATATATATAAGTATTGTATCATGTTATATACAGAAATCACAGAAGAGGATATATTAACATGTACCTCAGGAGTACTCCTAGGATAGTGGATTGAACCAGAAATAAGAATCCTACGTTGGCCATCAATGATTATAGCTCTTCCATCGTGAGTAACACTAAGAGCGTTACTGACAAAAACAAAGAGACTAAGAAAACAAAGGAGAGAAAAGAAGATTTTGCCAAAAGCCATAGTATTTGTCTAAAGTGAGAGAGAGAACGTAGAAGAGAAAACAAAGGAAAGTGTGGATGTGTGAGATTGCTGGGACTTTGAGAGTTTATATAGAAAAAGAAACGTATGCTTATTTGTTTTTAAAACAAATAATCTATCTGTTTGTTTGTTTGGCTAATTTTAGATAATCGGTATTTAAATTTAGGATTATACTCCTTATCCTATCGGAATTTAAATTTAAAGTGAATTAAATAATTTAATAACAGGATGATTAGAGATCGCTTATCAATAAAAATATTAATTTTACTCTAATTATTAGTCCAAAGCAGTAGGATGCCGCAATTTTTTGATGACAATTCCGCAAATCTTGCTGACGTGGCGTTAAGGTATCCGACAAAGCAAAGCTATGTTCGGATAAAGCAATTATTTAAATTTTTATATAATTTCTTTGTTGGATAAAAGGAGGGTTTGGAATCAAAAATAGTAGTTTATTAGGGGTTAATATATCATCCTAGAATTTCCGGTCAAAGAATCTATCATCCTAAAATTCAAGATATATGTTCTATCAAAAAAAGAATTTTAGATAAATGATATATTCAAAGAAGAATTTACTCACCTATTTTGATTTTAGCCACACCTTAGAAAAAGATGTCAATGCCCTGCTTCAATCTTTTTTAAATCACTTATGTTATGAAAATGATATTTTATTAATTCTCCATACTCCAAATCTATAACATCAATTTTATTTGTGTAATTTTCTGCTTTTAATATAATTGATATTGATATTTTTATGAAAAGAAGATATACGATATATTTGAGAGACTACGTGTATTTTTCGTTTTTTTATATCTTTCTTTTTTATGGTAAATTTTGTTGTTAATCCCGTCTGAATATGTGTTGACCCCGGAATTAGTAACAGAATTTTCCGTCACCAAAATGGGTTGGTAACCGTCGGTAAACTTTTCTTTAATTTTTTTATATTATAATAATTTATATAATATGATCATATAACAAGTTATCAAAATAAAAATAATATATAATAAAAACATTTAATCTTAAAAACAATATCTCTATAAAAGAAAAAAAATTATAATATAAATAGAATAATAATATAAATATGTGAAAGTATTGTTCCCTACTTGTTTTTTTGAAATTAAAATATAAAATATATGAATTTTTAATAATATATTATATATAAATATAAATATAAATCTTATAATCAAAATCAAAAAATATAATATAAATATTATTTTTTTTAATTTTTAAATAAATAATATATTTATTATTAATAAATATTTACATGAACTTAGAAAATTAATAAGACATATTTAATAATATATTAAATCATATATTATACACAAATAATATATGTACACTATATTTGTTTGTATAATATAAATACTATATATGTTTTTTGAATTAAAATATTATTTAATTTTGTAAGTGAAGATTGTAAGTTTATTACAGCCAGCAAAAAAAGCTTCAGTCATCTTAAACAATGTTTCAGGTAGATTTTCAGATTTTGCTTCCTTACAACGTAATTACACGGGTCTGAAGGAGAAAGATTGGGATTCGGCTGCGGTCCGCTGCCTCGCGGTCCGCTGCATATCCTTTTCTTCCAAACTACACCATTTTGGTGTAGTTTGGAGGTAAAGAGGTGGGTTTTTTTTTTAAAAAAATAGAATATAGTATTTTAAAATAATTTTTTGAAAGTATCTGGTATCTTAAAATATTTTTTAAGTAACATGTAGTATCTTAAAATAATTTTTAATATTTTAACCCCTTAAAATATGTTTTCAGTTGTATCCAGTGTGTTAGCAGACTGATTGCAATTTAACTCTTAATATATTTTAAAGAGTTAAAAGTACCAAAAAATATTTTAAAGGGTTAAAAACACCAAAAAATTATTTTAAAGTGATTTTTGAAACTGAAAAAATATATTAAGGATTAAATTGCAATCAATCTGCTAACACACTGGATACAACTGAAAACATATTTTAAGGGGTTAAAATATTAAAAATTATTTTAAGATACTACATGTTACTTAAAAAATATTTTAAGATATCAGATATTTCCAAAAAATTATTTTAAAATACTATATTCTATTTTTAAAAAAAAAAAATCCACCCCTTTACCTTCAAACTACACCAAAACGGTGTAGTTTGGAAGAAAAGGATAGGCAGCGGACCGCGAGGCAGCGGACCGCAGCCGAATCCGAAAGATTGGTGGGATGAAGTAGAAAGATTGGGGGCCCATCAAAGATCTTGAAGTCTAGTGACATGAAGCTTCCCAGTGAATGAATGGGAGGTTGCTGTTTCAATCTCACTTATAACCTCAAGTTGTTAGTGCTGCTTTTAATTAAAGATAAAAAAGATTGAGTGCCTATTTGGGAAACCTCGAACCATTGTTTTAAAAGTACTTTTTTATAAGCTGAGATAAAACTTGTCTCATATATTTATCTCGTAAATCGTAAAAACATTTCTAAAAAACTAAAACAAGTAGTCACTACTAAGGGGGCTTTCAGTCTTTCTCTCTCATCACACCATGCACCTCTTGAATACAAACAGTGAAAGCTAATTTATAGCATTTCACTAAAATTATAGGAAAAATCCCATTAAAATACAATTACAATTGGAAAAGGACAAAATAGTATTATGAATTTTTGAAATCCTAAATCAAAGTGTCAGTAGGAATTTCGGATTGAAAATTGAGATGAAAAGACAAAAAGTGGCAGGCAAAAGAAATAAGATGCACAAATGGGAGGCTTGTGTTAATAGAGAGATAAGTTTTGTTATTCGACCCCCAATTTGTAATTTGATACAAGTTCAGATGATTAATTAAATAGTGCAAGTGTACACTGTCGTAATCAAGTAATATAGAAGTAAGTAGAGTATCGTTCCCACGAGGATTGTTCACTAAGTACCAAAATGAGCAATTTTAACTCTATTTAGTCGATCGATTAGTTGGTGATTGAGAGTACAAAATAAAAGTAAGACAATTAAATATGATTGTAGATGATATGAAAGCAAATATGAGAAAAAGCCCTAGGGGTCATATTTCACTTAACAAATTCCGGATTGAATCACTTATCTATTCTAGCCCAATTTATTCAACATGATTGATAGTCGAGTTTCCCTAATTTAATTACTAGCCTCTTCCAAGGTCAAGAAATTCTATAATCAATTGCTAATCCAATATATTCCTATATGAATTTAAGCAATTAATTATGCATTAAGATTTGTGGAACTCAGTAAGACTACACAACTCATATGAATATATTCCTATTTCATATGCAAGTCATGGTTTTAATTATAGGGTCTACACACATGTATCTCCTTCCGGTCTCAACATGTATATTGAAATCATTCAAAAGATGGCCAGTCAATCAAAAGCATTAAGAATAATAATTAAAACTCAATCATGAAGGAGAAATTCAAACTGATTTAACAAGTTAAGATTCAATCCGTTACTAGTAAGCTACGTCATCACCCTAGGAAAATGAAAATTTAGCTCATGATAAAATTAAAAACAAAACGAAAATAAATTGACATTATATAAAACTAGAATGAAATCCTCAGAAATACTGCATAAACTTGAATATTAAATTCTCAAACATAAATATACAACCAAAAGATGCACGAAAAATGAAGAAATCTAGCCGTCCATTTAGGAGGTAAAACCTTCCATGTAGGCGGTATGCAAAATAAAATCCTAAGCCTTCCAAGATAGAGGCATGAAGAAATCTATCCGTCCATTTAGGAGGTAAAACCTTCCATGTAGGCGGTATGCAAAATATAATAAAATCCTAAGCCTTCCAAGATGGAGGCATGCAAAAAGTAATAAAATCCTAAGCCTTCCAAGATGGAGGCATGCAAAAAGTAATAAAATCCTAAGCCTTCCAAGATAGAGGCATGCAAGAATTGATACAATGTATGAAATTAAATCTAGAAAGTAACACACTTTTTCTCAGAACTGTCAGAGAAAGGATCTCTCCTTGTCAGAGAAAGGCCTCTAATTGTCAGAAAATGACCTCTGCTTCTCTTCCTCTCTTCCCCCTTTGAGCTTGGCATTGATCTCTATTTATAGGAGGAAAAAACGTGTGCTACAGTACTGCTACAGTGATCTGGCGGGTGCTACAGTGCCCTGGCGGGTGCTACAGTACCGTTGACCTGCTACAGTCCCTGATGGCTGCTACAGTGCTGTTGACCTGCTACAGTGCCATTGACTGCTACAGTTCCCGATGGCTGCTACAGTGCCATTGACTGCTACAGTACTTTTATTATTTTATTTTTTTTTTATTTTTTTTATTTTTTTTTAAATGTTGTTTATTCCAAAAACAATATTTATTTATCAATCACACCCAAATTTATTATATTAAACACAAATATCGTCCATAAAATCATCATATAAAGGAAAATAAATATGCAAATATTTTGCTTATCAAATTCCCCCACACTTGACTCTTGGACGTCCTCGGACAAGAAGTAAATAATAAGTGCTTCCAACAAAATCAAAAGTGTCAAGTCATAAGTAAGAACACAATTGAAAAATAAAGAGATCATAGTATTAATGAATCAATGAAAATATAAACTGATAACTTTAATTGAAAATGAATAAACTGAGTTCGTACTTGTAGCTCATTCTCTCAATCTCTCAAGTGTTCAAGGGTAAGTGTTTCGCTCAAATTCAACCGAAAAAATTGCACTACCATAGGCTTGCTAAAAATCTCAATCTCCACTACCTAATTCACATGCATAATTCAAATCAAAAGGACTTATTAAGGGTTGTAATGGGGTTAAGGTAAAGGAATATAAAACAGGATATGAAAGGCTAAAGAAACAGAGCAATTGAAAAATGGGCTACTTGTAAATTTATCTTATCACAACAACCCACAATTAAAACACTTAACTTTTTTTTTTCTTTTTTTATAATTTTTTCCTTCTTTTTTTTTTCTCTTTTTTTTATTGAATTGCAACTGTAAAGTTGATGATAGATACACCCCCACACTTTGTCAAAAACCCATTTCACAAAAATTTCAAATGCTCCACTAATCTTCCGAATAAGGTAAAAGCACTTGATATATCATTAAAACACATGTTAATGGATTGAAAACAAAGAAATAATCAATTAGGCTCAAAGGGGCTTATCAACGGTATAATTGCAAGGTTGGCTATTTGGCCCTGGCTAAAGAAAATGAATGCCTTTATCATTTTTGAATGAGCATGTGAGATGTAATTTCAACCAGATTTAAAGCAAGTTCTAGAGTGACAACTTAATAGGTGAATATCACACACAAGAGAAGTAATCATTATAGGCTCAAAAGCTCACAGCTAGGAATTTTTAAACTCAGTTCATTCAATCTCAAAATTCATCACCAATTGCAACAATCAGTTGTTCATTCATGCTATAAAATCTCTAAATTCAATTGATCCATACTTAAAACTTATATACTTCTTAAGATCATTACAAAGCACTTGAAAAAGTTTTTTTTTTTTTGAAAAAGATAAAAAAAATCATGCAACTACTAAAATGCAACTAATGAAATGCGTCTCAGGAGTTAAGAATAACTCCTTACTCTGCCATCTTTTTCCACACCCCATGCATCTAATGGTTTTACTAACTAACAAAAGAAAAACAAAATTTTTTTTTCTCCTCCCCCAACCTAAATCAGACATTGTCCCCAATGTCTTCTAGAACATAGAGAAGGTGTTTTTTTTTTAACATAAACACACAATAAAGTAAAACCAAGAGATTAAGGAAAGTTACAACCTAAGAGCGGTATCTGGGTTCTGCTTCTGAATGCTATCTAAAGATGGCCCACCTATTTGCTTGACGAGCAGATCTGGTTTAGGTTCATAGGTTTGCATTTGATCGAGCAGCTAATCAGCAGTTGGTGCAGCAATTATGGAGTGGCGAGTCGCTTGGGGTATAAATCCTATTTCCACAGCATGATCAAGAAAAGACAACAGATTATCATAAAAACCATTAACATTTAACAATCCTAATGGTTTTTTGTGATAGTTTAACTTAGCCCAATAAGCAACCGGGTAGAGCAATAAAAGCTTGAGCATGGTGGAACATTACTCCCATCTGTTCAGGCAAGCTTGAAACCTGTAACTCTTGTCCTAAGGAAAAAGCATGATCTTGCAACTCCTTCACCTTTACACTTAAACCCGTGCTTCCATTCATGGATGCAGAAACGACCACACTTCCCTTTAGGCCCTGGATGCCTCCCCCGTACACAACGTTGATTTTTCTGGCAGGTAATGCAATTCCAAGTTCATTTGCTGCTGTTATAAACTCTCCTTTCTTGCCCAAATCAGTTTCACCTAAAATGCAAATAGATGTGAATCTACATTTTTGTGTGATAACCTTTTTCTCTTTGTTTCTCTCGGACCATGTACGCTTACAAGAGAAAGAATTCATTTTACAAATGAAAGTGTGCATATTTACAAATGAAAGAGTACATATATATAATACTAAAACAACGACAACAAAATCACACAAATCACACATTTTTCAAAGAAGTTTGAAAAAATTTCCGACACAAATAACCGGTGGGCCATTGTGTGAAGAAATTAAACAAAAAGAGAAAAGAAAGTCAAAAGATACAGTAGAGTAGAAAAAAAAACTGCCGAAAGGATAAGAAAAATTAGACAAAAGCTACGAAAAAAAAAACAAAACAAATTAAAGACACGCATGATTATGCACAGTAGTTGTGATTTTGGCTCACATCTTCCTCTGGTTTTACGTCCAGAAACGGCTTAAACGCTTTCTATGAATCGAGGATTTGCTTCCCATCCAGTTTTCTTATAAACTGGCAAACAGGGTCTTTTAACGTCAGATTCCCAAGACAATAGCGCTCTTTTTCTTTATTGAATATGTCTGCTAAATCGAGAAGAATACGATGAACATCACCACTCGGATGCGTCTCAAGAGTTTGAATGATATCATCCAGTGACTCCTTACTCAGTCCATCCTTTATAAATTTGATTTTATCTTCTCGATTTACAGAAACCATACCTTTACTCCTACAGCGCTGATCACATGTCCACCTTGCACATTTATAGCAGACCTTCATTCTTTTAGCTCTTCTCTTTTTGGAGTAAGAACTTCTTCCCATTCCTGGCAAAGATTTAACAAATGAATTATGAATCTCACCTGCTAAACGTACCTTAGCTTCAATGATCCAACGTATATCCACAGGAAGGCCCAAACAATTGAATACTTTCATCCTTTCAAGTCGACAGCTATAGATCTTCCTGAGCACATCTTTAGGAAGAGTGGGGAACCTGTTCTTAAGCTTTGCAAGAGATTCCTCCATGGCAACTTAAAATGTAAATGATGAAAACTAAAATGCTCAATGCAGTGTAGTGTGTTTCGGTGAGTAGGAAAGAAAAATGAGAGTAGGAAAGAAATGAGTGAGTAGGAAAGAAAAATGAGAGTAGGAAAGAAATGAGTGAGTAGGAAAGAAAATTGAGAGAGTGGGAAAGAAGTTTTGAGAGAGTAGGAAAGAAGTTTTGGGTTGCCTCCCAAAAAGCCGCCCTTCTTTAACGTCTTTAGCTAGACAAAGATTAAACCAAAATTTTTTTTTCTTTTTTTTTAAAGAAAAAACAAAAAAAAAATTACTAGATTGAGGACTTACCTGTTGGTTCTTCAAACGTGATGACAGATTTCAAAGTGTTGAGTGCACCTTCATTGTATTCTTTTAGCCTTTGCCCATTCACTTTGAATTTTCGATCACCATCTTGAATCTCCACAGTTCCATATGGCCATACTTGAATCACAGTAAAAGGACCTAACCATCTTGATCTCAGCTTTCCTGGAAAGAGCTTTAACCTTGAGTTGTATAAAAGCACCTTTTGTCCTGGTGAAAACTCTCTCCTCAAAATTCTTTTGTCATGCCACATTTTTATCTTCTCCTTGTATAACTTTGCATTTTCATAAGCTTGTTGTCTGAATTCTTCAAGCTCATTGAGTTGGAGAAGCCTTTTTTCACCAGCTACCTTTAAGTCAAAATTTAATGCTTTTACCGCCCAATATGCTTTGTGCTCCATTTCTACTGGAAGATGGCATGCTTTTCCATAGACCAATTGATACGGGGATGTACCAATTGGTGTCTGGAAGGCAGTTCTATAAGCCCAGAGTGCATCATCTAACTTTTGAGCCCAATCCTTCCGGTTGGAATTCACTGTCTTCTCTAAGATCCACTTGAGTTCTCTGTTTGAGATTTCCACCTGCCCGCTGGTTTGTGGATGATATGGAGTTGCAACCTTGTGAGTTACTCCATATTTAGCCAATACCGACTGAAGCTGCTGATTGCAAAAATGCCTTCCTCCATCACTGATAATAGCTCTAGGCACTCCAAATCTTGTAAAAATATTCTTCCTCAAGAACTTCACAACCACACGAGAATCATTTGTAGGAAAGGCAGTTGCTTCAACCCACTTAGAGACATAATCAACAGCTACTAAAATGAACTAATTGCTAAATGAGGATGGAAAAGGCCCCATAAAATTAATCCCACATACATCAAAAAGTTCAACTTCTAAGATGTTGGTTAAAGGGGCTTCATGTCTCCTTGAGATATTTCCCGTTCTTTGACATCTGTCACAAGTTGCCACAATTTTGTGAGCGTCCTTGAAGAGTGTAGGCCAGTAAAATCCTGATTGAAGGACTTGAGTAGCTGTTCTATTTGCTCCAAAATGACCACCATATGAGGATGAATGGCAGTGATTTAAGATGCTAACCATTTCTTCTTCAGGAACACATCGCATGATAATTCGATCTGGGCATTGTTTGTATAAGAACGGATCCTCCCAAAAGTAATACCTTACATCAGCCAGAAACTTCTTCTTTTGCACTTTAGAAAGTTCATAAGGCATTACTCCGCTTGCCAAATAATTCACAAGATCAGCATACCACAGAGTAGGTTGTGACTGCATGATAAAAAGTTGCTCATTTGGAAAATTCTCCTGGATTGGTGATTCACTCTTTTGTTCAGGTGGTTCTAACCGAGAAAGATGATCTGCAATGAGATTCTCGGTCCCTTTTTTGTCTTTGATCTCCAAGTCAAATTCTTGCAGTAGAAGCACCCATCTGATCAGTCTAGGCTTAGCATCTTTCTTCTCAATCAGGTATTTGATTGCTGAGTGGTCCGTCCAGACAATGACCTTTGACCCGATCAAGTATGCTCTGAATTTGTCGAATGCAAACACTACTGCTAGGAGCTCTTTTTCTGTTGTTGCATAATTCAGCTGTGCTTCTGAGAGTGTTCTGCTAGCATAATAGATAGCATGAAAGATCTTGTCTCTTCTTTGGCCTAAAACAGCTCCAACTGCATAATCACTTGCATCGCACATCATCTCAAATGGAAGATTCCAATCTGGAGCTATGATAACTGGTGCAGAAGTCAAGGCACTTTTTAGAGTTTGGAAGGCTGATAAGCACTCCTTATTAAACATAAAGGGAGTGTTTTTCTCCAACAGCATGCAAAGTGGCTTTGTGATTTTTGAGAAATCCTTGATGAATCTTCTATAGAAGCCAGCATGTCCCAAAAAACTTTGAATACCCTTGATTGAGGAGGGCGGTGGCAGCTTTTCAATTGTTTCAATCTTAGCTCGGTCCACTTCAATGCCTTGATCAGATACCTTATGACCCAGCACAATTCCTTCTTTTACCATGAAATGACATTTCTCCCAATTTAGAACCAAGTTTGTCTCCACACAACGTTGCAAGTCTTTTACCAAATTTGAAAGACAATGATCAAATGATTCTCCAAAAACTGAAAAATCATCCATAAACACCTCAATGAACCTTTCCACCATGTCTGAGAAGATTGCTATCATACTCCTTTGAAATGTCGCTGGTGCATTACATAGACCAAATGGCATCTTTCTGAAGGCAAAGGTACCATATGGACATGTAAAAGTTGTTTTCTCTTGATCCTCCGGTGTAATTGTAATTTGATTGTATCCTGTGTACCCATCCAAGAAACAATAATAGGCTTTTCCAGCAAGTCTGTCAAGCATCTGATCTATAAATGGCAGAGGAAAGTGATCTTTTCTGGTGGCTTTGTTGAGCTTTCTGTAGTCGATGCACACTCTCCATCCAGTTACTGTGTGTTGTGGAATCAGTTCATTTTTCTCGTTGGGCACTACTGTCATTCCACCTTTCTTTGGCACAACTTGAACTGGGCTTACCCATTAACTGTCAGAGATTGGGTATATTATGCCAGCATCTAGCCACTTTATTACCTCCTTTCTCACCCCCTCCTTCATATTTGGATTGAGTTTTCTCTGGTGCTCAACTGTTGGCTTGTAGTTGTCCTCCATCAAGATCTTATGCATACAAATTAAAGGACTAATCCCTCTTATATCAGCTATTGACCATCCAAACGCTGCTTTATACTCCCTTAGAACTCTTAATAACTTTTCTTCTTCTTCGGGAGTAAGAGCTGCTGAGACAATTACTGGTAATGTTGAATTTTCTCCCAGATAAGCATACTTCAAGTGGGATGGCAGTACTTTCAACTCCAGTTCTGGTGGTTTCTCCGTTGATGGTACCGGCTTACTCGGCCTTTCCCCCAGGTCTTCAAATGGTTTCTTGATAAAAATCGGGGAATTTGCTTCCAGGTACTTAATCTGCTCCAAGACTTCAGGATTAGTAGATTTTGATACATCTACCATTCCTATTGCTAATGGTTGATCCATGCAGATTTCGTTCATCACGTCTTTTGTGCAACTGGACAATGTATCGATTCTGTAGCAAGTGTCACCTTCACCTGGGAAGGATAAAGCCTTGAAAATGTTGAAGGATACTTGATTATCTTGAACTCGCAAGGTTAACTTCCCTTATTGTACATCTATTAACGTTCTCCCAGTTGCTAGGAATGGCCTCCCAAGAATGATAGGAATTTCTTGGTCTTCTTCCATGTCGAGTATTATGAAATCAGCTGGGAATATGAGTTTGTCCACCTTCACCAGAACATCTTCTAAGACACCCCTCGGATGCTTTATTGATTGGTCCGCCAGAAGTAACGAAACTGTGGTTGGCTTCACCTCTCCAAGACCAAGTTTGTTGTAAACAGATAGAGGCATGAGGTTTACACTTGCTCCAAGATCACAAAGTGCTCTTTCAAAGTGACATTGACCTATGGTGCAAGGTATGCAAAAGCTTCCTGGATCTTTCAGCTTTGGAGGTAATTTCTTTTGGAGAATAGCACTGCACTCCTCAGTAAGTGCAACTGTTTCAAATTCCTCAAGCTTACGCTTATTTGAAAGAATGTCCTTCATGAATTTTGTATAACTGGGCATTTAGGCAAAAGCGTCTGCAAAAGGAATGTTGATGTGCAACTTTTTGAAAACCTCCAGAAACTTTGCAAATTGCTTGTCTAGCTTTGCCTTCGCGAGTCTCTGAGGGTATGGAACTGGTGGTACATATGGAGGAGGATTGTCTGGAAAGCTGATTCTTCCTGGTATCACATCATCCTCCTTCTGTTGTTGTACTTCCTCCTTTTGTTCTTCTCCACCTTCTTTCTCTTCTCCATCATCCTTCTTTTTAATTAAAGGATCTTTCAATTCTTTCCCACTTTTTAGTGCAACGGCCTTCACATGTTCTTTTGGGTTTTTTTCAGTGTCACTTGGTAGAGTTCCTGGTTGCCTGGAATTCAGCATATTTGCAATTTGGCCCATCTGGATCTCCAAGTTCTTTATTGAGGCATCTTGGCTTTTGATTGTTGCATCAGTCCTAGCTATGAATTGAAATGTATTCAT
Source organism: Inga laurina (assembly GCA_963855925.1). Classification (NCBI taxonomy): domain Eukaryota; kingdom Viridiplantae; phylum Streptophyta; class Magnoliopsida; order Fabales; family Fabaceae; genus Inga; species Inga laurina. The sequence continues at coordinate 27,629,915 of OY979704.1, forward strand.
GGTTAGTTGAGCCAGTGCATCCTCCAAATTCACTTTCTGTTGTGGTGGATTTGGTTGTTGAAAAGCTTGCTGCTGGTAGTTCCCTTGTGGCTTGAATGTATTTTGATTATTCCTCCAACTAAAGTTTGGATGATTTCGCCAACCTGGATTATAGGTGTTTGAAAATGGGTCATTCCTTTGATTTCCGATGAACTGAGCTTGCTCCGGCATGAATGAGTGTCCTTCTTGACATTGCGTACCCACATGAGGTCCTCCATATTGATCACAAGCTTCCGTAGGAGTGTTGATTACATTTGCTTGGGTTGTCAATGATCCTACTTGCTTGGATATAGATGCAACTTGAGAAAACAAAGTTGTAAGGACATCTAGCTCGTGAACTCCAAGTACTTTCTTTGAATTGCTACGTTCAGAAGGCCATTGATATGCATTGGATGCCATCTCCTCAAGTAGATTGTAAGCATCATCTTTATTTTTTCCCATTAAAGATCCTCCAGCTGCAGCATCTACAAGAATTCTGGAGATGTGCGTCATCCCACTATAGAAAGTTTACAGTTGCCACCAATCTGGTAACCCATGATGAGGACATCTCCGCAGCAACTCCTTGTATCTTTCCCATGCTTCATAGAGGCTTTCTTGTTCATGCTGGGTAAATGAGGCAATTTCATTCCTCAATTTAGCAGTTTTTGCTGAAGGAAAGTATTTCTCCAAAAATTTCTGCGCCATGATCTCCCATGTAGTTATGCTTCCCACTGGTAATGATTGTAGCCAACTCTTAGCCTTATCCCTGAGTGAGAAAGGGAAAAGTCTAAGTCTAATGGCATCGTCAGTAACACCATTATGCTTGAATGTGTCACAGATTTCTAGGAAGTTGGCTATGTGTGCATTAGGATCTTCTGTTGGTAAACCACCGAACTGGTTTGCTTGCATCATCTGGATAATTGCTGGCTTGATTTCAAAGTTGTTAGCTGCTACTGGTGGTCTCGTGATTCCAGAATTTGTCCCCATGACAGTTGGTGTTGCATAGTCACGGAGTGTTTTGGTATCTGTTGTTCCTCCCCCCAGATTTACCATTGGATTGCTTAGGATTGAAGTAGACTGCTTCCGAACTCTTTGATTTCTTCGACAAGTTCTTTTGATCTCCGAATCAAAAGGCAATAGTTCAGTCTCCTTCGATCTGGTCATACACTAAGCAAAAACCTGAAAAGAAACACAAGACACCAAGAAGAAAAACAAATGTAATATGAAGACCAAATTAGTATTAAAATTACTTGGTATTGATATCAGTGACAACAATCCCCGGCAACGGCGCCAAAAACTTGATACGAGTTCAGATGATTAATTAAATAGTGCAAGTGTACACTGTCGTAATCAAGTAATATAGAAGTAAGTAGAGTATCGTTCCCACGAGGATTGTTCACTAAGTACCAAAATGAGCAATTTTAACTCTATTTAGTCGATCGATTAGTTGGTGATTGAGAGTACAAAATAAAAGTAAGACAATTAAATATGATTGTAGATGATATGAAAGCAAATATGAGAAAAAGCCCTAGGGGTCATATTTCACTTAACAAATTCCGGATTGAATCACTTATCTATTCTAGCCCAATTTATTCCACATGATTGATAGTCGAGTTTCCCTAATTTAATTACTAGCCTCTTTCAAGGTCAAGAAATTCTATAATCAATTGCTAATCCAATATATTCCTATATGAATTTAAGCAATTAATTATGCATTAAGATTTGTGGAACTCAGTAAGACTACACAACTCATATGAATATATTCCTATTTCATATGCAAGTCATGGTTTTAATTATAGGGTCTACACACATGTATCTCCTTCCGGTCTCAACATGTATATTGAAATCATTCAAAAGATGGCCAGTCAATCAAAAGCATTAAGAATAATAATTAAAACTCAATCATGAAGGAGAAATTCAAACTAGATTTAATAAGTTAAGATTCAATCCGTTACTAGTAAGCTACGTCATCACCCTAGGAAAATGAAAATTTAGCTCATGATAAAATTAAAAACAAAACGAAAATAAATTGACATTATATAAAACTAGAATGAAATCCTCAGAAATACTGCATAAACTTGAATATTAAATTCTCAAACATAAATATACAACCAAAATATGCATGAAAAATGAAGAAATCTAGCCGTCCATTTAGGAGGTAAAACCTTCCATGTAGGCGTTATGCAAAATAAAATCCTAAGCCTTCCAAGATAGAGGCATGAAGAAATCTATCCGTCCATTTAGGAGGTAAAACCTTCCATGTAGGCGGTATGCAAAATATAATAAAATCCTAAGCCTTCCAAGATGGAGGCATGCAAAAAGTAATAAAATCCTAAGCCTTCCAAGATGGAGGCATGCAAAAAGTAATAAAATCCTAAGCCTTCCAAGATAGAGGCATGCAAGAATTGATACAATGTATGAAATTAAATCTAGAAAGTAACACACTTTTTCTCAGAACTGTCAGAGAAAGGATCTCTCCTTGTCAGAGAAAGGCCTCTAATTGTCAGAAAATGACCTCTGCTTCTCTTCCTCTCTTCCCCCTTTGAGCTTGGCATTGATCTCTATTTATAGGAGGAAAAAACGTGTGCTACAGTACTGCTACAGTGATCTGGCGGGTGCTACAGTACCATTGACCTGCTACAGTCATGATGGCTGCTACAGTGCTGTTGACCTGCTACAGTTCCCGATGGCTGCTACAGTGCCATTGACTGCTACAGTTCCCGATGGCTGCTACAGTGCCATTGAATGCTACAGTTCCCGATGGCTGCTACAGTGCCATTGACTGCTACAGTTCCCAATGGCTGCTACAGTGCCATTGACTACTACAGTACTTTTATTATTTTTTTTTAAAAATTTTTTTTTAAATGTTGTTTATTCCAAAAACAATATTTATTTATCAATCACACCCAAATTTATTATATTAAACACAAATATCGTCCATAAAATCATCATATAAAGGAAAATAAATATGCAAATATTTTGCTTATCATAATTTCACACTTTTTTCCTGGGCATGTTTTGGATTGTCAAATAGGAAGCTGTGAATCAAGAATTTGAAGTCATTAATGTAAAATATGGTGTTGTTAATATGAAACAGGTGTTATTTTACGTCCCCCAACTTGTTAATTTCTCACTTTTCCTTAAGCATGTTTTGAATTATTAGATAAGAAATTGTGAACCAAGAATCTGAAGTCATTAATGTAAAATATGGTGTTGCTAATATAGAGACAGGTGTTGTTATTGACCCTCAACTTGTTAATTTCACAACTTTCCTTGACATGTTTTGGACTATCAGATAGGAAGTTTTGAACTAAAAAAGTGAAGTTGTTAATGTAAAATATGATATTGTTAATATAGATACAGGTGTTATTATTCGCGTCCAATTTGTTAATTACACACTTTCCGTGGGCTTTAGATTGTCAGATATGAAGTCGTGAACCAAGAATATTCTAAAGTTGTTAATGTAAAATATGATGTTGTTAATATAGAGACATGTGTTATTATTGGCCCCTCAACTTGTTAATTAATTTCACCTTCAAAACATGATGCGATTTTGGCCCTTCAAAACACGATGCGATTTTGGCCATCCGGTTTTTTTTTAACTTAAGTTAGGGCATTTTTGTCTTTTGATCACAATTTCAAATCCCAAATTCCTACTAACGCTCTGATTTAGGATTTCAAAAATTCACAGCACCATTTTATCATTTTCCAATTTTAATTGTATTTTAATGAGATTTTCCCAAAATTATACTACATCACAGGCGATTTGTACATCTCCGAACATATGACTTAAAAACTTTAAGAAATTACTAATGGAGGGATTATTTGTACAAATTAAAAAACAGAAGTTTAAGAGGATTTTTTTTTTTTCCAATAAGAGGATATTTTTTTTAATAATATATATTAATCTCCCTTACTAAAATAATAAAAGAATTGATAGTTGAGGGAGTTATATGCACTAATTTTTAAACTTAGTAGAGAACCGTTATAAAATTTTGATGGTGAAAGTACGACTGATTTTAATATGATAGCAAAGAAATTTTGCATAACAAGAGTATTTATTTATTTGAAATATTATGGTCATTAATATTGATGAAGTAGATAGTACTGCTATGGAAAGAAAGTAACCCAGGGTTCGGATTTTCTTTTAAGCCAACAACAAAAGGTTCGGATGTAAGTAAACAAACAGTCTTCGTTATACTTTCAATACTGGCATAGCCTAATCCACTGGCCAATATAATTTGGGGAAATAGCAGTATGGTCCTAAGGAATTGAAAAAATATTAAAAAAAAAATCTCAGTATATGATTTACTATTTAAAAACTCTCAAAAGACCTTAATGATATAGATTCAAATTTTGAAATTACATGTTTACCTCCATTATCAATATGACACATACACTTATCAACAGTAACATTATAACTTGTAATATGGCACATAAACTTGTCAACCAAACACAAATAGGTAATTTCACAATTTGAATTTATATCACCGAGGCCTCGTAGGAACTTTTAGATAGTGAATCATAAACTAGTACTTTTTTATATTTTTTATGCTTCTTGGGGCTCTACTGTGATTTTCTCATAAAATTTTTGGAAACCAATTGGAATAGCTCATCTAAAAATATTTTTTGCATTTAAAATTTTATATTTAAGCCGTCAAAATGCTCATTCTTAAACAAAAAAAAAAAAAAACAGATGACTATATTATTTACTCTCATGCAAGGCAGGCAATAACAATTAATAATTAATAACTTTTCAATCAGTAATTGGATACAATAATTAGTAATAGATAATTATCTGTTTAATGCAGATATCTTTTTTGTTTTAAAACGTACGGAATTTTTATTTTTTTCCCTAAAATATACTAGAAACAAACTATCCTAAAATATACTAGAAACAAACTATCTTGATCCTGGGTTATAATTCTCTTTTTTTTTTTTTAACGAACAAACGTTATCCTTAAGCATGTAAACCATAAATAACATAATATAAATGAGTATATAAATTATTTTATTTTTTAAAAATTAGGTTGATTCATAATATTATTTAAGGGTGTCATCTAAATATTTTTTTGATAGCGCGTCATCTAAATATTTAATACTACTTTTCAAATACGCGTTAGTATTTCTTTGAAACAATAAATTGAAGCCTAATAAAAGTTTGTTTTGTATTTAAAAAATTAAAGATACCAATTAACGCCAACGGTGATAAAAATAATATTTTTATTTATAATTAAAGATTAAAAGATTTTTATTCATCAAGATTCTCCAATGATTCTGTTAACATATTTTAGCAAATTAAATCATTCACTTACCATTGTAATCCACCTCTAATTATCATATAGTTAAAGATATATAAAATAATGATAACCTAGAATATCTCTTTATCCAAAAAAAAAACAGATTTTAAACTTAATTAAGAATAGATATACATACAACATCCACGACAATCTGACGTTTCTTTTTCTATATAAAGGACTCTTGAGCCTCCATTGAATTCCATACATTCTCCACACACATCTCTTCTCTCTTCCACACACTCTCAAGTCAATATGGCTTTTCAGAAAATCATTTTTTCTCTTGTTTGTTTTCTCAGTTTCTTTGTTTTTCTCACTAATTCTCTTAATGTGTCTCACGATGGAAGAGCCATTATCATCGACGGCCAACGTCGAATTCTCATCTCTGGTTCAATTCATTATCCCAGAAGCACACCAGGAGTAATAATCTAATCCTTCTTTTACTCTTAATTCTGAAAATATGTTTGTCTATTTTATTTTCCCCTGATTTAATGCGAATTGTTGAAAATAATGAATTTGATGATTAATTATGTAGATGTGGCCCGATTTGATACAAAAAGCCAAAGAAGGAGGGCTGAATACGATAGAGACATACGTATTTTGGAATGCTCATGAACCAGTTCGTCGTCAGTATGATTTTTCAGGGAATAATGATCTTGTTAGATTTCTCAAGACCGTTCATGAGGCTGGACTTTATGCTATTCTTCGAATTGGTCCTTATGTTTGTGCTGAATGGAATTATGGGTATGCTTAATTATTTAATTATTACTTAATCTATTTTAGTTTCAATATATACATGTGTGTATATAATAATTCTGAATTGTTTTATTTTTTTAGGGGTTTCCCTGTTTGGTTGCATAATTTGCCGGGTATTGAGATGAGGACGGCAAATAATGTGTTTATGGTAAGTTAAAGATTTCTTTAATTAGTTATTTTTATGCTTTATATGTTTTAAATATATTACCATAGTAAAATCACTCATACAATGTTTCTAATTATTATTTGGTTTTCCAGAATGAGATGCAGAATTTTACTACCGTGATCATAAATAAGATTAGTGAAGAAAAACTTCTTGCTTCTCAAGGTGGTCCTATAATTATTGCCCAGGTACATATATAATAGTTCATGAACTAATTTTTTAAGGAAAATATATGCAATTATAAAACTAATTAAATTTATTTATTTTCTTGAATTAACAGATCGAGAATGAGTATGGGAATGTTATGGATCCGTATGGAGATGCTGGAAAAGTGTATATAAATTGGTGTGCTTCAATGGCTGAGTCTTATAATATTGGAGTTCCATGGATCATGTGCCAACAAACTGATGCTCCTCAACCAATGGTAAAATTTATTTAAGTAGATTTTTGTTTTCAAAATTTTAAATTAATTCTTATTTTTTATTACAATTATTCTTTTTCTAATTATACTTTTGATTGGTTCAATTTATCAGATCAACACATGCAATGGTTATTATTGTGACCAGTTCACACCCAATAATCCCAATAGCCCTAAGATTTGGACCGAGAATTGGGTAGGATGGTAAGTTTCAAATCACGTAAGTTTTATTTTGTTTATTAGTCATTAATGAATTCATTTTTCATAATTATTATTTTTATTCTTATTAAAGGTTCAAAAGTTGGGGAGGTCAAGATCCTCACAGAACAGCTGAAGATGTTGCCTATGGGGTAGCTAGATTCTACCAAACTGGAGGAACCTTACAAAACTACTACATGGTAAATTATACATACATACATACATACATATATATTAAACGCTTCAAAATAAAATTTTAAGATTATGAATATTCATCAAATATTGTTATATTGTTACAGTATCATGGGGGAACCAACTTTGGCAGAACTGCCGGTGGTCCATACATTACAACCTCGTATGACTATGATGCTCCTCTTGATGAATTTGGTATGTAAATTTGATTGATTCTTTATACTATAGATATATATATGTATGTATGTATGTATTTTCTCAGCATATATTTAATTAAATCTGATTCAATTATTTGCAGGAAACATTGCTCAACCAAAATGGGGCCATCTCAAGAGACTTCATGAAGTTTTGAAATCAATTGAGAAAAACCTTGTCTATGGCAATGTCAAGGAAACTGATCTGGGTAATTCTGTCAAGGTACGTCATCATAAATAAAGAAGATTTATTCATTAATTGTCACAAATTAAAGCATAAATGATTTCATGGAAATTTGAAATTGTTGACTAATAATAATGCTTGATGTTGAAAATATTGTAGGCCACTGTGTATGGTAGAAATGGATCATCAAGTGTGTTCTTGAGCAACAGCAACACTACTTCTGATGCAACTTTCACATTCAATGGAAAGCAATATACAGTTCCTGCTTGGTCCGTTTCCATTCTTCCTGATGGAACAACTGAAGAATATAACACTGCAAAGGTGAGATTTTTTTGTACAAAATTTGACACTTTTTTTTTATGAAAGTGCATTACTCCTCACGGTTAATAAGGTAATGGGACCTGGAAGCAGACAATTTCGAAAGAGAGACACTGGGATATTACACAACATTCGAATTTTGTTCTTTTTTTCCCTTTTTTGGTAGGGTTACAAAGAATCTAGTAACATGTTTTCTTTTTTGTGGTTAATTAGATTAATGTTCAAACCTCTGTGAATGAATATTTGCCAAACGAAGGCGAGAAGCAACCAGAATCATTGAAGTGGTTGTGGAGGCCTGAAAATATTCATAATGCTCTCAAAGGCAAATCTCATTCTTCTGCAAAGAAACTCATTGACCAAAAGGAAGTCACTAGTGATTCTAGTGACTACCTTTGGTACATCACTAGGTAAAGTCATACTCTTTTCACTAATCTTTTCTCATGTTTTAATATCTCTTTTTTGTTCCAATCATTTCTTATTATGATTCTGAAGACTTAACAATCTTTAACTTTATTTCTTCTTTGGTATAGCCTTCAACTTGGCAAAGATGATCCTGTTTGGAGCAATGATATGTCTCTTAGAATCAATGCTAGTGGCCAAGTAATTCATGCATATCTCAACGGACACCATATTGGTAAAGGATCATTGCTTTATAATGCTTTTTCTCATACATAAACTATATGATTAGTTTAATTAACATAGTGTTAATTTCTTGGATGTGTGTAGGAACTCATTGGGCTAAATATGGCGTTCTTTATGATGATGAGGTTGAATTTAAGATCAAGTTGAATAAAGGAAAGAATGTGATTAGTTTGCTCAGTGTCACAACTGGACTACAGGTATAATCTTATTGATATCATTAGTTGGTGCAGATTTGAACATATTGTATTATTTATGTTAGTTTGATTTAATTATAATTATCTATCTCATTTATATAAATAGAATTACGGGTCGTTCTTTGACACGTGGCACACCGGTCTAGTTGGACCGATTGAGATAGTTGGTAAGAAAGGCGACGAGACAATCATTAAGGACTTATCCTCTCACAAGTGGCACTACTTAATTGGGTTGGATGGTTGGGATAGAAAGTTCTTCAGTGAAGAGTCTAGTTCCAACAACAAATGGGCATCAGACCAATTGCCCATAAACAGAAGCTTCACTTGGTACAAGGTAGTTACCTTCGCAATTTACGCATTATATTATTTTTTTGTGAGTCCAGTGATGAAAATGTAGATAACTGATTTATTTACCTGTAAAATTGAATTTGTTAGACCACATTCAAAGCTCCTCTTGGACAAGACCCTGTGGTGGTGGATTTAGAAGGACTTGGAAAAGGATTTGCTTGGGTCAATGGTAACAACATTGGTCGCTATTGGCCTGCTTACTTGGCTGCAGAAGATGGTTGCAGTAATGATCCTTGTGATTATCGTGGTGAATATTCTGCTACAAAATGTATTTCTAATTGTGGAAACCCCACACAAAAATGGTTAGTTGATTTTTTTCCCCTCTTTTTTTTTTTAAAATAATTTAGTGAAGGGATATAGCCCTTTGACCGTTCCATGTATATTTGTTTTGATGAATAACCTTTTAAATATATTTTTAGGTATCATGTTCCTCGATCTTTCCTTAAAGACGGTGACAACACATTGGTTTTGTTGGAAGAAATGGGTGGAAATCCATCATATGTGAATTTCCAAACCGTTAGTGTTGGAACTGCTTGTGGAAATGCCTATGAAAACCACACATTGCAGCTATCTTGCCAAAGTCGTCCAATTTCTGCCATTAAATTCGCCAGTTTTGGAGATCCTCAAGGCACATGTGGTTCATTTAGCAAAGGCACATGTGAAAGCAGCAACGATAGTCTCTCAATTATAGAGAAGGTACCTAATATATAGCTACATTCTTTGCTTGCATTAAATATTTTATATTTTATGCATTTATTCATTCATATATTGATTTATCGAATAACTAATTTATATTAATTTTTTGACATTATGCAGGCTTGTGTGGGTAAGCAGACATGCTCTATTGATGTTTCAGATAACACGTTTGGGTCAACTAATTGTGGAAATATTACTAAAAGACTTGCAGTGGAGGCAGTTTGTTAGGACCTTTAATTTCATATTTTAAAAAAAATTAGGTTTTGTTTTATAGTCCAAATGTTTGGGTTAGTTTGTCCTTTTAAGTTCCCTTTTTCGTTTTTGTTTAAAGTTTGGTATTTGAATTTCCAGTTACAATTATATATGCACATTATCCTAATCTTTTGAGTTTACTTTAAATAATAATTATAGTTCTATAAATTTTATTTTTACCTTTTTTTTTTTTAAATTCCTCTATAAACTGTCAGAACCACTCACGAAAGCTTCAATATCGTCTTGGAGGATCCTCATAGTTAATAAAACAAGAAAAATTAATTATTTAATCCTTATAATTTTACCAAATTTGTAATTCAATCCTTGTATTTTGACTTACTCAATCCTTAAAAAAAAAAAAAAAAAAAAAAAAAAAAAAAAAAAAAGAGGAAATCACAGTAAATTCTCAAGAAATGAATATAACAAGGTCGGTCATCTTAAAGATTCCAATAACAAGCGTGCTGTATAAAATGTTCTCATTTTTTACGCTATAACTTTTCATTATATGATATTTACTTGTTGTGAAACTTTTTTATAATTATGTTCCTTTTTTAAAAGCACATAATAATTTCCCTAAAGGACGGGAAAAAAGGACATTTAGCCCGAAGTTTTTACTAGTTCCCGGAGAATAGAGAATGCGTGGTCATTAAAAAAAGTTAGGCAAGTTAGTATGTAAAAAAAGCGTGTTTATTTTTCCTAAAATGCCTCTCATTTTTCTTTAAAAAAAATCTTACCAATATGATTGAGAAATTTTTAAAGCTAAACAGAAGTGATAAACAGTCTTTGTATGTATTTTTTATATAACGTACACATGCGTATGTAGAGTATAATAATTCTGGCAAAAAAGTATGTAGAGTATAATAACGTTATATTATTAAAATAAAAATATTATTTTATTTTAGTGACAAAATATTATTTTATTTTGACTCATTAACATCACCACTACTGACCTATTAAAGTTGGGTCAAATATGACCCTTTTTGCTCCCTTTAACCCTAAATAAATCAGTTGATAGACAATGAATAAATCCTGTTAAATTAAATTCATGCTAAATTCAAAGCCATATCGTGTTGAATAAAATAAAATAAAGTTAAATTTTTTATTATAAATACAAACAAAAATATTGGTAAGACCAAGTGTCAACTAATTTAAGCTCTCATTTGTCACTAATTTAGAGCTACATTTGTCCTATGCATCATAAAGTCATAACAATCAAATGAACCTCTCCCAACTTATATATATAATGCATTCAATCATGATAATTAAAACCATGAGAATCTTTGAAAACTTATTTTAATAATTTGTGTTCGACAAAAAATTTATTTTTTGCTCTGATTTATTTGTTTTCTCCATAACAAGGAAAAAAATAGAACATTAGCCTACCACAACGATTGAACACAGAACTCAAAGTTAAATCATTTGCAATATAATGCTTATCTTTTGTTTCAGTAGTGAGACACAACATACTAAAATAAATAAATAGATCTTTACCCAACTGCAATCACTGAAATATTGTCTCTATTTTGTCATGAAAGGCCTGATAAAACTGGCCACGTTCGTTGAACGCGAATCCAGCATAATTGACAGTTCACAATAAAGATGCAAGATCAGAATGTTGCAGTTTATTACCAGAGAACATTCTATTCAATGTTTTTGAAGAAACAAAATGGGATGATTCAATATCTTAAAACACAAAAAGACTGTACAGAGTTTCTATCTGGGGACCATTTGTCAAAGGCCAAAAATATAGGCTACGGCTACTGCAAGGAGGATCTTAATAGACCATGCCTTGTTGGTACTGGTATAGGCTGGCAGTAATTTATTGTTTTTCTTTTTTTAGATTGAATTTCTTTGGTGCGATATTGGCTTGATATTTCATACCGTATTCATAGGAATTCTTAATTCATTTCTTCTTCTTTGCTTTGGATTAGTTTAATCTCTTGGTTGATGTCTTCCATTAATGATGATATATGTTCTTTTATGTTTTGGGTATGTGGGATCAAAAAATTCTGTCCCTTTCATTAGGTAAAATTCATATTGAGATGATTAAGTTGATATTCAGACTAATATATATACACACATGTTTGAGTAATTTGTGCAATGCGTTCCAATAGAGTTCTTCAACAAGTACATGAGACAGAAGAAACACGAAGTGGAGATTGAGACCGTTAAAGGAGTATGGAAAGTGAGATTACTTCCTACAAGAAAAGAACAAAAACAGGTTCACTAGGGGTTTGTCGGGATTTACTTGAAGGCATCGATTTGAGGCCGGAGATGCTCTGGTTTTTAAGATGATTTGGAGAGGCAAGTGTCTCAAGTTCATTGTTCAAAGGCAGAGAAAAGTCTCATTATGACAAGTCATGTAAAAAAGGTAGGATTAATTTATTATTAGCGTCCCAGAAGTGGATTTAATAAGGAGTAAGGTGGATTTAGTCTTTATACTAAATTACTTTATTATTTATGACTTTTGAATAATCTGATTGATAATAGTTTTATTTTATATTTGTGTTGTTGGTGTGGAGGAATATTTATCCTAGAAAAGCTTGAGCGCAAATTGATCATCAGAGCAAAACTTGTGTAATGATTCTTTAAGACATTAATTAGGCATCGCCTTCTCGGAATTAACATACATGATTTATAAATCTTAAAAATTATTTTGTGATTTGTGCATAGACAAATATTAAATAAAAATATTTTATTTTACTTGATCCTCAATTTCACCGATCCCACCTATTAATGGTGGATGAAATATGCCCCTTTTTATCGATTCTCCCTTTAACCCTATAAATAAGTTGATAGACAATGAATAAATCATATTAAATTAAATTCCTGTTGAATAAAATAAAAAAAATTAAAATTTTTATTATAAAAGCAAACAAAAATCTTGGTAAGATTAGTGCCACTAATTGAAGCGGCCATCATCTGTCACTAATTTAGAGTTACACTTGTCCTATGCATCACCAAGTCATAACAATTAAATAAACGTCTCACAACATATGATGCATTTAATCATGATAACTAAAACCATGAGAATCATTGAAAATTTATTTTAACAATGTGTTCGATAGAATATTATATTTTGCTATGATTTAAAAATTTTCTCTGGTTTGTTTTCTCGTTAACATCCTCATTCAATCTTTTTACCCATCAGTGGGTTTGAAAGATTCAAATGACTACAATGTAATCAGAAGCTTAAGCTCAAGCACCAGAACTCCTCAATCTTGTAATGATTACACCCCTACCCACCTGGTTTTCCAGACCTATATCCGAAAACAGAATTTCAAATAAAGGAAAAAGTTGGAACAAAGTGGGATAAAAATACATACATCTCGCTTTCATCCCATTAGCCCACCACAACGACATCTGAGCCTTGAATATGTATATGGTGGCTAGTTGAAGCCACAGAACTCCAAGGTAAATGATTTGCAATGCTAAACTTTTCTTCCAGTAGAGGCACGGCAAACTGAAATAAATAAATAGATCTGTACCTAAATGCAGTCATTGTAATGCTGTCTCTATTTTATCATGAAGGGTAACCACCAAGTTATGTGCATCATCGAGCAGTTTCCAAACATCCAAGTGTCCCGTCATGCCATTGCATTCCCTGATGATCTCATCCATGCTGCTATATTTCTCAATAATCAGTTTCCTCCGCTGCAACACTGAAGCTGCTATGGCATAAAGCAATAAATCATCTGTTGGTGGAGCACGCTGCCTTATTCTGCTCCATACAGACTTCCCAATACCTGCCCTAATTGCTGCTTGGTCTGCCCACATCACTTCCCAGAGGCAGAGAGTCTGTTCAAATGTCAATTCCCTTCTAAACAATACCACCACCATCCTATAAACAAAAAAACAATCATCAGCCTGTAGCTTCTCCAAGTGCCTGTATAGGTGGGAGTCCTTAAACTTGATAATTTTAGCAACAATATTAAGTTGCCTCCTTATACCTACCTCATCAAGTCTAAAATTTTGCCGTGCCTTCTTCATGAATCCAACAAAACACCAAAAAGCCATGTGATCCTCCAATATAACAGTTATTAGAGGAGACAACAAATCACTCATACCTTGGCAATAGCCAATCTCAGGGTCATAAAGTGCATATGCCTCAAGGATAGCAACTAGTCGGGCAGCATGAAATACTCTGCCAGGCTCTAGCTGGCCATAATCTGTCAAGCCAACCACCTCAGCAAATCGTTGTGCCCTGCTCTTTGATACCTCAGCCTGAGAGGGCGAGTAAGGGATCCATTCTGTATTGGCACGCACTGCATCAAGTCTAATGATACGCTGCCATGTTGCAAAATCTTCCTTAGTTTTAACTTTTGATGAGACTTTTGTTTGGGTTAAAGAATTCTTCTTGGAAACTTTATTGGGATCACTCTCATCCTCGCAATCCCTGTAGGGAAAATTCTGGATTACTTCAGGACTTTCTGATGAATCTGAATCAGACAAATCAGTACCCATTGTAAAGGTATTAGCATTGTTGACATTAGAAACATCATCTCCATCAACCAATGCACTGGATGGATCATCTGAGTACTCAACATTAGGGCTACTCTCCTCACTAAGGGATCCCCTGGCACAGGCAATGTCTTCAGAACTAAGAGAACTAGAGTCATGAATGACAACTCCACTATCTCCGTCATTGCTAACTCCACCACTTTTATTAAACTTGAAGCTCCCATTGTTATGCTTTAGAAACTTCCAGCATCGTCTTCGTATTTTCTCATATTTGTTTCTATGTTTAAAGGTGTAGAATTAGTACCGCACAAAAATAATAAAGCAAGGGGAGAGAAGAAAACAGAATGAGCTGCAAGAGTGGAGAAGCTCACACAACCAGGAAAGAAAGAATTATATAACACATTTAGGTATCAGATTTGTGAGCCTACCTATTTTGACTCATTATAACATCTCTTTCTTCTTTGGTGCTGTCCACATCATAGCTGTTTAAATGAATGAATAATCAGTAACCATATAGATGTTTGCCTTATCAAATCAATTCATTTACAAAAGAATATGAAATAGAGAATAAACCAATCCAACAATCCAAATCTAGAGAAAGTAATCACTATCCTCACAAACACGTATTATGGAGAAAAGAACAAAATGTGAGCAACCATATAACAAAAAAGCCAGATTGATTTCAAGGATAGATACAGTGATAGCCATCAGGAACGAAACTAGGAAGCAAGCATACTCACACTCCAAGTAGAAATGGCCAAACTTCAGCCCTAATAGTGGGGTCAACACCCTGCAAAACTATTGTAATTAATTCCAAAACATAAAACAGAAACATGAGAATTGTAACTTCAAGGTCAAGTGCATCTTGTGTAGATCCAGATATAAACATAAAAGTAAACTTACTCCACTGCGAACTCTTTTCAAGAACTTAGCTGCTCCATCACGGAGTTTTCCATCTTGTGTAAACAAGATTTTCCACTCTTGTGGTGAAAGTGCATGTTTTCTATTCTTGCGTGACCATGGTGATTTGAGACGGCCACTGAAAATTTCCAACAAACAATTACTCATTACTTCCTGCCTATCTATAAGGGAGTTTGAAAGCAGACAACAACAGCCCACAATAATAGAAAAGAAAACAGAAGAAAAAGGGATAAACAAAAATATCTTCTTCCTTTCATATTAAAAGTAACTGGCACTAAACAACGATATAATTATGAGATGTCACATAAATTATTTTGTAAAATATTTTATTACTACTCCATGAAGTCTCATGTAGAAGAAGTGCTGCGCTCAATGATAAGTTGTTTCTCTGAGTATAGTTCACGAGATACAGCTAGACTTAAAAATCAATACGAATGGTCCAACCACATGAGAATATGAGAGATAAAAAAAGAAAAATCCATAAACTCGAAATTCTTGAGCTGCAAATCAACATTATATTTTCTTGCTTACAAGACCCACAATTTAACATCCTAGACGCCACACAACATTTGACAAGCCATCGCTATAGCTCCTTAATGAAGTTAAATTGTGTTCAAGGCAATCCCCAACACTATTCTAACTGATGATTCGTAGACAAGCCATAAATTTGACAAGAAAAATAGGGATAAGCTATGGAATTGAAGAAAAGAAGAGAAGCTCCAAATTTTCTACCAACAGCAGAAATATGTTTCTCCCGTCCCTCTGTTTTTATCTCCTTATTATGCACTTCAAAAAGAAAAGGCATAGTGAATCTGACAAATCATCAATTATATCAAGACAAGACCACTGCGACACAGCAAAAAGTATCAAAATGCCGCAGGGCAAAGACAGAATTTTAATAATATGGAAATCGAAGCATAAAATTGGGGATTCATCTACATATTCCTTCATTAGAGAACCTCCAGTGAAACAAAATCGTCATAGAAAACAACGTATCTAGGATTTTTTTTTTTTTTTTTTTTTTTTGAAGTTCTAATGCTCTCTTCATCAGATTTTTGTTTTTGTTTTCAGTTAATCCGTTTATTACCTACTAGCACCGTAGAAAATCACAGCGGCGAGGGCCAACCCAGCCAAGGCCGTGACCACCACCGCCGAGGTGGAAGGCGTGATAGGCGCTGCCATTAAACGAAAACTGTAGCCACCGCCGACGGCGATGATCGGAGCGTCGCTGTTGGTGTTCGAATGAGAAGATGCGAACATGGAGGAGGAGGTCAAGATTACTAGAATGCCCTTCTTACCCCTCGTCGTTCTTCTGATTTTTCGTCTTCAACCAGTGGAATTTCCTTCCGCTGCCATGGCTGGTTGCGAAACAAACCCGGAAGCAAATTGGCTTGTAGTTTCTTGTGATTCTTCGACGGAGGAAAATGAAGTTTATCGCTCCCAGCGTCGGGAGGACGAGGAAAGCACCTGGCTCCGATTAACCTTGATTAACCCATAAATATGGCTTTTTTTTTAATAAAAGATTAAAATGCATTAATAAAAGGACCAGCGCCATAATAAGAATTTACAAAATGAAAGGAGGACACAAATTTATAAAAATGACTTTTATTCAACTGATTTATACTTAAATAATTTTTTTAAAAAAATAAGTCAATCTGCATAAACTTGTTTGATAATTTATTAAAGGGGAAATATATCAGCAGGTCTTAATTATTTTCATTAATTTTAAATTAAATCCTTAAACTTTGATTCAGTGATTCACACAGATTGAATATTCTTGCTCTATTCCTCTGGTTGCATCCACACCTCCATCTTATCGTGCTTTTCCATAATCACATCCTCCTCAACTGTTGCGTCACCATCAAGGCCGTTGCCAGAAGAGTTGGAGCTATCACCTTGTTGCTGCTGGACATGCATGGTCACACTACCTCCTAGCACTCATTGGAGTTGATAGAGATGAGCATAGACTGGACTGGACCGTATTTGACATCAACTCAAGGTCTAGTCTTGAGAAAATCTCAAGTTGCACAAAGCAATCCGTGATCTAGTCTGGTCTAGCACCAACCCGAGGTCGGGCTGGACTAGACCGGGTTTGGTGGACTACCTGGACTGGTCCAGGTAGTCTAGGACCTAAATTTCATATTTTTTTAAAGTTTTTTTCCTCTTTGGAAGGCAAAATTTGAATCTATTAAACATGATTAGGACCACAAAAATACCTATAATAATATAAAATATATCACCAAAAATTAAAACAACATAAATCTATAAGAATATCCAACAACATTCAACAACAATAAAAAAATTATGTTGAGAAAAAAGATTTAAACATGATAAATATAATCAATATATCATCAAATACATTTCCCTTTCGCTGACTGGTGAAACTCCTGTTCATAAGCCAAAACGTCCTCAGATGCTCAGCTTAAGCCGATGTCCTCTAGCTTCATGCATTCCTCTGTTATCAGCATGTCAAGATATAAGCAACTGTGTTGGCGCAAATCATAAATTTGAATTCAAACAATTTCTCTATCTATCTTATAAAGGCTGAAGTGTGTGCCAGTGTTTACAAAACATGAGGCTCGATGTAGTATGACCATCCGAAGCTGTTTGTGGGTATTTCACAATGGCTTCTAACCATAGTGCCACTCCATCTACAGTGCCCTGTTATAATGTACGTCTGTTCAATCCAGTGCACACATCGATGTGTATCAGTTTCCTTTTTGTCCAGCATATGTGTACCCACAGCCTGCACCACCATTGGTAAGTTGCATGTTTATTCTTTGTTATTCGGAGTGCAAATTTGTCTTCATTAAGTTTCTGTTGCTCTCATTCTAGAAAGGCTTTCCGCTGAAATCTCCAGTGATGAGGTTAATGTTTAAGACAACATGGAGTCGCTCCCAAGGTTAGTCATCCATTGTTTACGTCCTCTGCATACATTTATTTTGAAGAAGCAGGGGATGAATATTGTCCATGCATATGACAGTGTTGTTTGCTTTCGTTTACCTATTGAAATGGAGTTCTAATAACTGCCTTCAATGTTCTTCTTCTTAACTTACACTGTGATTTATATATATATGTACCAGATTATACCATCAATTAAATGACATTTGCATTATCCATCCATATCTAGACAAGTCAAAGTTACAATCAAGGCAAGGGATCAGATGGGCAAAGCTCAAGTGTCTGTGCAACAATCAATTTTCACACATGGCCCAATGCAGAGGAAAGAGCTGTCCTATGAGGGAGAGAAACAAAGAAAGACAACAGTCTATTCAACTCGCATGCAGGCCGGATTTTAATCTGAAACCATATTTGCCAATGATGTTTTATGTCCACTTGAAGATATGGGCGAAAAACTCACACTAAATGTTACCAAGCTACTGTAACATCACTAAATGTAACTTTGAATTCTTCAAAAACTCACACTAAATGTCATGCGTGAATTCAATGTTATATCAGGTACTACTTTTCCCAGCTTGCACTGTTTTAGTTTTTACATAACCATTGAGCAAAGAGGGATGCAATCATTAAAGTCAATTATGGGTCCCAAATAAGAGCATCACATCACACCAAATGTAAAGTAAATGTTGAAACTATTGTGCCATCAGTTTATAGTCATCATATCACTATCATGTTTGTGCCGCTATTGTGCCTTACCAAATGATGTCAGTTTTGGTGACCAACCCTGTAGTGCTTGATATGACAAAATTCATTAAAATGTCTTCTTCTGAATATGTTACTTGTGAGAATTCAATACACATTTGGTGACCTGAATAAAAGGCATAACTTACATTTACTAATTAAAATTTCAAACCATAACTCATTACAATAATCCTACGCTTTACCAGGAAAATACATAATGCGACAACTACTTTTTAACACTGGCCCACTAAGTTAATGACGCTAATATGCTCAAAACAAGGACCCATTTACTGGCAAAGAAAGCACTACAGTCCTAGCAACACAGATAACGCCCGATAACACCATCATAACACTACTTCACACAAAAATCCCCCAATACAGACAACAACTCCCCTCTTGATCAACCTTCCTCAATCAGTTTTCAGTCCAATACAAATCCTAAGTCCCCACCTAATTCGGAAGCAGCTGGTAGGACTTCATTACTTGACCTCGCTTCATTTCCGACCTACTCCGATGCAGTTCGTTTTCATTCAACTATGCCATTGTTACCGCCATTTGTCTCGAATGGTATACCCGAACATTCATAGGCCTTATCTCCATGTATGCACGCTTCCTGATGTTGTAGATGACAATTGGCTCCATAATTTCGTCTGGGTAGAACATAGCTAGCTGGGACTATGATCCATTAATCATAGAACGGTAATGTACACCGAACCGCGGATCATGCATTTCATCCCACACGGTGTTGGAGAATCCTTCTTCCTTCAGTAGCCAATAAAAGGACCTGAATAAGTGGTACCGGCTTTTACTCCACCTTGGCGACCGCATGCTTATTGCCCTGCCTTCTGAGGATTCAATTACTATTCTCAGCTTGTAAGTGGTTATCGGAACAATGTCAATCATGTTCCCTTCAGTGTAAACCCCCACTTCCTCTACTGCAGCTTCAAAACGCAATCGCTGTTTGAAGTACAAGAGGCCACACTTGATGCTTACTATATGCAATCGCCAATCTTTCCATTGTTGCAGAAACTACCAAAATTCACATTCTGAATAAGAGGCTGCCACATCCATTTGGGAGATGGGATGCAAATATTCCTTAGTTAACACTAAACATGAGTCCCTCTTCTGCCTTGGTTTCCATGTGTTGTGCTGGGAACGGTATTTATGTTCTTTACATTGTCAGTTTCACTTGTCAAACTCACACATTACATATACACGTGGATTTCCTGCTTGGTTTAATTTCCTGATTTTTTTATATTTATATTTTGGTTGGTATTATGAGATACAAGTGTCCAACGATAGCTAGTTGTAGTCACATTTCACTCATTCAAGCTTATCTTATTGTCAGAAATCTTTCATTTACTTGATGTGAATAGTTGTCACACCTTCTATGCAATCTTTGCCAGAAATCTTACTGCCCAATATATACATTTGCTAACACTTCATATACAGTTTGTGCCATGATTTTCTCCCAATATACTAGCTGTGACAGTTTACCAATTTTCCCACATTATATATAGTTTGTAGGAGGACTTGTATTATTACTTCCCTGTGAGTGTTGGGCTTTATTAGACATTTCATCTCTTACATTGATCATGTATGAAGTTTTGATTATTACTTCATCTCCAACTGTCATTTTTGCCAAAGTTTCATGCACATTGTGTTCACTTTTCGAGTCTAGCATCACTATTTTTAAAATAGGGCAGTCTCTGCTGTGCTTTATAAGTATTTACCATGACACCACACCTCATAAAAATTTAAGTTAATTGTTGTACCAGTGCTACTTTCATTTCATTTTCCAATGTAAAAACCATTGCAGTCCAAAGGATGCCTCCGTCATTCTTGATAAGACACAGTGTGATGTGTTAAAATCACCAATACATAGTATTTATTAACTCATACAACATCATATCAAGACAGCCGGCATATTACTTAATAGATGGTGTCCTCACTTGGTAATGTTAACATACCTTAGTGAATCGGTGATTTTAACATGCCACCTTGTAACAAGCAACATTAACTGTAAATTATATGCGGCTATTTTGTTTTATTTTTTGATATAAGGTTAGCTTCTGATAATTAATTTTGGTTACACCTATTATTGTCATTTGATTGGATTAAATATGCTATCAGTTGGAGGTTTCTGCAGTTAACTTGGTTGCTAGAGAAAAACCAGCTGATGTTTACTCAGAGATTGCTATTAGGTATGTCAAGTCCATTGATTGCAATTGAGCTTTTCATTATAACCTCTGTTAATTGCAAGTACATTGCAATAGAATAACTTTACTTGAGAAGGCTATCTTATGTGCGAAGGAAATTTCCAAATTTCTGTGCTTCGTTAATATTGTATTGTTACTTCAATTGTAAATTTTGAATGTGGGCAGGGTTCATGATATGCAGATGAGGGACAGTAGTGAAGATCCTACTACAAATCAAAAAGCTTTATTAGCAAAGGTTTTAATTGACAAGGTCAATATTCATTTTAAAGAGCTAAGTTATGCATATTATACAATATGTGCTCCAGTAATTCGTCTGGATGTCTCTTTTTTCTTGCCTCTCACACTTAAGTCTCGTATACTTTCAGGTTGATAGGAAACTGGTCAAACAAACAGTTATGACTTCAGTGTATGGTGTTACTTTTGTTGGGGCAAGAGAGTAAATAAAAAGAAGATTACTGGGACATTCTAGACTGTCTCCTCTTATAGTAGCACACAGTAGCCAATCCACGGGAAGATGTCATTGGCTTATTGCATTACCACAAATGTAGGTTTAAAGAAGAAAAGGCCATTTTATGTTGAAGGTTGTTTCATTAATCTTCTTTCTATTTCAAGGCTATTTTCTGCAATGGTGTGTACTCGAACTTACTGACAAAAATGCTATTATCTATGTTTATAAGTCATGATCATCAAGATGGGGATGCGCATATAATGGTTTACTCATATGTCCTATTTTTTTATTAGATAGTTAGTGACTTTGTAAGACATGCCGCATTAAGTAATAGTTTTATTTGTAAATTCAATATACTTCCATGCCTTGCAAACCTGTAGAAAAGTCACAGCTTTTGCCATTACATTTGTTAAATACATAAGTATATTTTACAAAGCTAGAAGGTATTAACCACGATTTTATGGCGCCATATTTACTTGAACTCAATTGTTTATATCAGCAATGTTGAATAAAATACAATATTATCTTACTGCACGTTTAAAGTAAACAGAAGACACACACACACACAGAGAATTCCCATACTCCCTAACTAACACTCTAATAAAATCATACCAGACTTATATACTTAACTGCATACAAAACTCCATCAGTACATGCTTATACTCCTTCCTGCAAACTTGTTGTGCTCCTACTCTAAGCTTCTATTTCACCATACTGTTGACCTTTAATTTATCAGATAAATTAGTAGATCTCTGTCTTACTAAGTCCTTTTATGAGATGTTCTACAATTTTTTCCTTTTTTCACTATTGGCTAAATCAATTCTTAGATTTCAATATCAAATATTATTCATCTGCTTATAAAATGGCCTTACACTTCAGGGTGAGTTACGCTTTCCACTAGATTCCTTATTTCTCTTATCAATTTCTCCAACCACCAGTGAGTGACCTTTGATGCCTTTACAATATAAATAGTGAAAAATTTTCAAAATACAGTTTTCAACACTAGCCAAGAGCAAAACACAAGCATGACTAATGGAGCATTCCTGACTGGTTGCTTTTTAATCAATCATATGTTTTAACTCTCTCCCTTCTTCATTAAATGCCCATGATTTAATCAATCATATGTTTTAACTCTCTCCCTTTTTAATCAATCATATGTTACTTGAAAGATCTCATCCGCCTTTAACCAGTTTCATTTTTCATATTTATTGGTGTTTCATGTCAAGGCCTCCCCTGGTTTTAATTTATGTCATCTTCCTTGATTTTCTGTATTAAACATCACTAGATTCATACATTTCTACATCCATACACAATCAAATTCTAATTTGCATTCCATACTTTCTCAAAATGTACTCCATCTTCATTGACTCAATAATTAAACTCACATCAGCAACTTTGTCATTTCTCTTATGAGTCAGATCGTTTTGTTATACTTCAATATATATTATTCTTTATTCTCCTTTTTTTCCAATAATACATATCTTATGCCCTTACTTACTATACCATATCTTACAAAAAATAAACCCAAGTACACGTATGAAAAAACTGTACATTGTTAAAACAGTGCCACACTTTTACTGTTCTTCCAACTTTTCATCCCTACACCACCCCAACGTTTTCCCCACTTCCATACCCCTCATTAGCTTATTCACCTTCTTTTACTCTCAATGTTATTAGTAAAAGGGGTCAGTAACATATATTTTAGCAGTTACTGGCAAACCTCAAAATAGGATCAACTTCTATCACCTAGGCCCATTTAACCAATTATTTCAAATTTCGTCCATACATCAGCCTAACTTTTCCCCCTTCCATACCCCTTATTAGCTTCTATAGCTTCATTGACTCTCACTGTTATTAGTAAAAGGGGTCAATAATAGATATATTAGGAGTTACTACAAAAACTGAATATAGGATCAACTTTTACACCGTAGGAGCATCTAAGTTGACATGGTCATAAAATCGAGGCTACTAACCCATATACTTATATAGTTTTGATTGAATGCATATCCAGGGAAGTTTTGGTTAACCTTGCCCATCTGTTTGTATTGCTTACAAGTGGGCCTCTAATATATATACTAGCTTCCAGTAAATAAGCCATCATGAAATCAGGGGAATTGAAGGGGTCAGTTTCCCTTAATGTTACAACTCATTTGGAACAATTGCACCTTTACATTATGTTATATTCTCAGTAATATTGCAAACATGTATAGCCACAGACACATACCACTCTTTATCCTTATAAATGTAATCAAAACCAATGCAATTTAACTCACCCCCATGTGGTGTCAATCAAATAACTCACATTATACACCTTTAAACCACGTTCTCTACATTTCACAGTCCTACATTTTAACAACTTTATCCACTAATATGATCAGTATTGTACTAGATCCGTAAACCATGTCAGCTTTTGTTACTTCTGAAATTTATCAATATCCCTTCATTACAAGTTATCTGACTGAAACAATCCAAGGTATGTTGGTGAGTTTGTGACTTTGTGTTTACATTGGTGTGAATTTGAGATAGTTATGTTAAAGTGTTACACATGACATATCCGTTTTAGACATGTAGTTCATGTTCAAGTGTTAGGTCCACACTACCATATGTTGCACTTCATCAATGTATGTCAATGCAGAATTTCCAATTGTCGCTTTTCTTTTTGTGTTTTCTTTTATACATATTTCCCTTAATTTCTCTTAACAGTATAAATTAGTACACACCTTCTAAACTAATTGGAATACTTGTATTTTACCTTTATTTCCCTTAATCACTATTGGATCAAAGTGAGGGCAGATTTCCACCAACTTTTTACTATCTCTTCTCAGTTTCCTGAAGCACCAGCGATTGACCGTTGGTGGTTTTACACTTCTTCTCCCAATGTAAATACTCTTGCTGTGCACAGGATGACTTTGACCTCCATGATAAGACAAATTGGTCACAAAGAGCTACACAATAACTTACTGCTAACAAAAGTTCATATGCTATTACTAGATTCATATTCATTGTTCAAATGCTTCTCACCCAGGTCAACACTTAAACTATGTAAGAAAACATACACTTCAACAAATTTTGCTAACGACACCCTACTTTTAACCAGTTTGGGAACATCAAAATATACATGATAAATGGTGAAAATTAATTACAGTAGAAGTACAGCAAAACCTTCCTTCTGTATATGTTCTGTCACCCTATAGCTGGAACTATACCATTAATTTAGTGATAGTAGGCAAACATACAATATCACCCTACTTTCCATGTTCTGTATATTTTCTACTTAAATGGCAGCTTCATTTTCCATCTATATTCATGTTCCATGTCACGGCCTCCCTTTAATTTAGTTTCTGCAATCTTGATTGATTTTCTGTCTTATACATCTATATATTCATACATTGCTAGATTCATACAATATCAACTTTTTATTTCACTTCTATTGCTTCTCACAAATCGAAACAAATTCAATGAATCACTCATTAAAATTTAGTTCAGCAACTTTACACCTTCTCCTATGTGTCAGATCATCCTCTTACACTTCCATACATATCTTTGTTACTATTGCTTATCTTACAGAGAAGAACAAAGAAAAAATATAAAGCACATGTACGAGTGCATAAATAGTGCCAATTTGTCCATGTCCTTTCCAATTGTCATACATACACCTGCATTACTATTGTCAAACTTCCATTCCTCATTAGCTTCCCTAACTTCATCCACACTAAATGTTATTAGTCAAAGGGGTCGGTTAGTGCTATATAGGCTGTTACTGCAAAAACGCAATATATCATCATGTTCTATGCACTAAATCTGACAAGTAGACATGGTCATAACATCTATGCTACCAAACCATCTACATATCTAAACACATTAAGCCGCATAGTCAGGGCAATTGTGGAACAACTTGCCCCTGCATCCTATATTGCTGTCAAGTGGTGCGCAAATCTATATAGTAATCTACAGTAAAAAAACCAACATCAAATCAGATACATTGCACATCAATTAGATCAACTATTTCCCTTTCTCACTAATTAAATTTCTCCCTCTTTTTTTGTACAACCCATCACATGCCAAGAAGTCCTGTGCTCTTGCACAAAAAACCACACAGTCCTTCTCTTCCCATTTCACAAACCTTTCGTTCACTCTTAGTCAGCATCAGTACTTTACATCAAATGCTCCATGTGAGGATGTTTGTTCCATACTTACTTTCCACCTTCAACCTTTCCAGCATCACCTGCAAATCTCCCCTCTAACCTTTCCAATCTTACCAACACAACTATTCTCAGTTCTATTCTTACAGTGCGTATGCTTCTATCTATGCATTATGTTTTCAGTCTATTTCCCCATCATATTGCTGCCTATGTTCCTTCACCTTCCCCCTCTAACCTGTATCTCCTTCACTGTTTATACCCCACTTCCATGATGAACACTTTTACTTAGCCATTTCACCTCCTCTTCCCTTACATTATCTGAGTTGCCTCTGTTTCCCTTCCTTCACACCCGACAATGTCTATTTAAATATTACATTATCCAACCTTCAACCCATCTCTCTCCTTACTGCATTTTGAATTACTTCATCTTTCTCCACCATGTCTGACCACACTTTCCTATCTGCACTTCATGATGCTTCTGACCTATGGACCATTGCTGTTAGGGTGTTGCACAAATGGAATGTTTACCAGAAAACAAATCCACATGAACTATTTTGTGTTGCTATGTTATTGGTTGATGCTGAGGTATGTCTCCTTCATCATTTGGCCCTCAGTTTCTATTTCCTTATTACCTTTTCGGTCCAACTTTTATTAATTTCCATTTCTCCTTCGCTGTCATTCCTTGCAGGGAACAACCATTCAAGCAAGTGCCTTAATCAAGTCCATGCATACCACATTCTGTGCTTCCATAAAAGAAGGCCAAACTTATGAAATAGCTAACTTTATTGTCTCAACAAACGCTTCAAAGTATAGACCAACCACACATCCTTTCAAGTTACTTTCACCACTTACACATCTATCTCCCCAATACAAGCTGTTATCCCCACTTCATGTTATTCATTCAAATCCATATCTGAACTCATTGGTTTACCAGATGAAGATGATATTGACTACCTTTTTGGTAACATACAGACTCTGAACATTTTTGCTTTTTACACATCCTATTAATATTTCTATAAATTCCTTACTTGTCACTAATAGGTTAGAAAAAACTATTCATATGCATTACTCACCAATGCCTTTTCTACTGCAACCTCATATGTAATATTTACATATGTGATTGCTTTTGTTAAATCAATTGGTTCTCTTGAAGAGCAACATAAAGATAATCACACAAAGTACTGGCTCCGAATGATCTTGGCTGACATTCAGTAAGTCGATGAAATCTCATTTTCACCTCATTACTATAATTTTATTATTTCCCTCAATTATTGATTTTATATGCTTCGTTTCAGTGCAAATGAGATTGAATGCGTCCTATTTGATCAATATGCTTCAGATGCCTACATGGATCAACTGCAAAACACTGATGCACCAGTAGTAGTCCTATTAAATCTTTCCAGGCTCAGTTAGACAGAAGATAGTTATTATCTCATTATTTATATTCTTCTCCTTACATGTGTAATATGGTATTCTATGCCTATATCAATTTCATTTGACTACCCTAAATTTATTAAAATATTATCTGTTTATAGAAAAGCGTCAGCTCTCAAGCTCCTTTACTGCCACCCGTGTCAACTTTAATCCTAAAATCAAAGAAGTAACTGACCTCATTCAAAGGTGGTATTTATTTCACATGTTCTGATATCGCAAGTGCATATCGTGCATGTCTAGCATTGTAAATGCTGATTTATGATTGGAATTTTATATCATGTTTCAGTGCAAAAGATCAAGGTTCCCCATTGCTAGAATCCCTCAGTCAGTCCATGCTTACACAACTGAGTCGTTCTTTGACTAACTCTTGCTTACTGAACCAACCTAAACTCTGCATATCAAACATTACATATTTGTCTGCGGTAAGTAACCAAATCTTGCTTATCTGTTATTTACTTACTATGTACCCACTAAACTGATATCAAAATCATGACAGGGCAGTACTTTCATCCTTGATTGTGAGATAGTCAAGTTCAAATATAAACATGGATGGACGTATGACGGCTGCACAAAGTGCTCTTCTAAGGCCAAACTAAATGATGACAATGATCCACTGAGTCCACTGATTTGCCCCAGTTGTAAACCCCCTAGTCATTCCAATGCTGCTCCCTCATTTGAACCCAAGTACATTACAACCCCTTGCTGTTTGTTTTTCGTCCTCTTCTTATTTCTCATTGCAATCACATTTCAATGTCTAATTTTTCAACAATCACTAATCTTGCAACTTTAACTTTTATTATAACAGGATGAAACTCCACTATATTGTCAAAGATGATACTGGTACAACATCTGTCATTTTTTAGGACAAACTTCCTGTCCAATTGCTAGACAAGACAGCATTCTAGATGAAGATGACCCTTGATGAGGCAAATATCTGATTCACTCAGTCTTTCTATCTTTAAAAAAATAACCATCCTTGACCATATTATATTTTTTTTTCCATTTTCTAACTTTAGGACAAACGTAAAGATGGTTTCCCTAAGGGCCTTGAAATTCCTGTTGGTAAAAAAATGTTATTGAAGCTAAAACTTAATAAGTATAATAAGAAGTACCCTAGATCCAACATCAGTGCCCTTGAATTCACAATCTGTGAAGATCTTCTTGACCAATTCGATTCTGTCTATGCTGAGGTTTGAATGACTTTTTATTTGTCATTGCTAACCATTACAAGCTTGCAGTCTTTCCTCTACTTTATTAAGTATGTTAATAAGTTCAGTTTACAGGATGCTGGTCTTTCTGATATACAAGCATATGAGGTTACCTTCATCCCCCTGATTTCTTTGCATTGGAATCTATTCATGTCTCCCCAAAAAAGGCCGATGCATCTGGGTCAAGCATAGCTACAAACCAACACACACCTCTTGCTGAACTGGAGAAACAACCATCCAATCAAGTTCAAAAAGATGCTTTAGATGTGGAAGACAACACCCTTACTGCAATCTCCCAGCAGTTAACACAAGCACCAACTAAAGTAAAACGCAGAAGCTACATTAAAAGGACTGCACCAACGCCTGAAGCAACAAAGGATACTCAATCCTCAGTGATCCCTAATCATGATGCCAAACTGATTAAGATCATCAAGCAAGAAAAATAGTGCTTAGCTAGACATTAACCCTCAATTTCAGTTCAGCCTTATTTCTGTTTCTGTCGTTCGTTATGTCAAGTACTTTATATTATGTCATGTCTTTCATAACCTTCAACCTTAAGAGTTGATATGTCATTATGTTGCAGTTTAATTTCAGTTCAGCCTTTTTTTATCCTCTTTTCCACTATGTTATATCATTTTCAGATTCCGTTTAATGTCAAGCTAAATGTGTTTATGTTTGCAAAATTGTTAGCTCATTTTTCATTCTTTTAATTTATAGACCCACTTTTTCAGTTTCGCCTTTATTAGCATAAATATGAACTATACTACTTTGCATCCAACTGTACTCACTTATGCTTTGATATGAATATATTTAAATGGTAATGACACGTACAACCCATAAAAAGCAGTCCAAATCTTTCTATAATAAGTAATTACTAAAATAATTATGCATCAACATTCACTTAAACACCTTCAACGTCCAAGCTAATATCGTCTTCATTTAATTCAACATTACAATTCATAGAAAACATTGCCCTATTTTCACGTTCTATATTATGTTGGAATAAAGGTTTTAATGTAGCCCAATTCTGTCAATATCATTATGTCTACACTTGGTCATCTTTTCACAGTCAGCCCCACCTATATTTAAAAAGTACAAAATATGCACACAATCTGGTGTAACATTGCATCAGTGTCAGACCAATAGTAATAAGCCTTCTTATAATCAACCACACCAATTTTTTGCTTCCTTCAATTCTATAAACATCAACACATCACTCAAATGCAAGGAACGAAAAACCGGACCAGGCAATGAACCGATCACAGCACAGGTTCAAGGGTTAATGGGTCAACTGGGGTCTAACCGGTAGTTGAACCAGTCATAACCGGTCATATTAAAATATTATAATTTATTAGTGATAATATATATTAATATATTTTTAAACTTCTATAGATAAAAATAAAGATTTTTAGAAAAAAAAAATGTTTAGAATCTATTAGCATTAGTTATAATACCTATACTTATGCAAAGATATCTCATTTCCTATAATTATTATATCTTTTTAAATAATTTTTTTCATTATTTTCTTCATTTTTTAGATTTGTTCTTTCTTTATCTATTTTTCTCTTCATTTTAGTCTTCAAGTTTCCATTTTTCCCTCAAAAAACACAAAATAAAAATTTGGAAAATTTTTTTTTTTAAAAAAGAAAGAAACCGGGTCAACCGGTTGGACCACCGGTTTTACCAGTTTTAACCGGCTGACCGGTTCGACCGGTCTGACCGGTTACTGATCAAATCGGACCGGACTAGGGACCGGTTCCCGATTCAACCGGTCAAACCGGCCGGTCCGGTCCGATTTTTTGTACTATGCTCAAATGTCATGTTAAAAAAATTCACTGCCACATGTTTGTCCTTCAAGTTAGTATATGTACTTAAATATAGGGCACAACAAAAACGTGGACAAAGGTTTCCACCCTCCTTCAATTGTTTCTTCAAGTACACATACTCTCCTTTTGTTCTGGCGCCTTCACTCATCGTCTTAACATGCACAAAGGTTTCTTCTTCTGTCTTTATGCACTTAGTAACCTCATTCCTTTAATGCTTTTCTTGATGAACGTGTCCTTCATGTCTCCATCTTACAAACAGAAAACTCAAGCTCCCCCCTTATTTCTTGCAATGGGAACGTGGTTACAACACCAAGCAAACCAGCACAACATATTGCAGGTCACCCCTTCCTTAGAGACAACCTTTCAGATGATCAACTCCATACACAGCTATCACAATCACATTACCACCTTTCAAATGGTGCTGAAACTGGCTCCCGAAGAACTCACAAGTGCAGACCTTTAGAAGACATTAGCAATTTACAGACAAACTTATCAACGCGTTTTGCAGGTACCTTCCTCAAATACAAGTTTCTTAAAACACAACATCAACATATTCAACTTTTTCCAAACTTCTTTCACTTACTACTAATTCTGTGTAGACTACAATGACCCTAATAAGGATCCTTCCAGTCATGTCTTCAAGCGGAAAAGTGCTAGACTAAGAGGCTTACAACGATTTGAAGAGAATACATCTGACATAATGGGGATGAACACTGTAACCCTCAAAACGCAAAATACATTCCCGCAGTAAACACAAATAGGTTTGCGCTTAACTCACATTTCTGCATGACCACTATTTTGATTTCATATCCTTTACCTTCCACCTTACTTTATGGGTGCCTATTTGGTTCAATTGGTCTTTGTTTACACCTGTTAATACGTTACCTTTTGAAGACATGACCTCATATCTTTAAGTGGTTTACTTGTATATTACAAATATTAAAAATAGATGTGTCGAGAGATACTACAACGCTGCCAAACTAATACTTTTGATTTATTACTGTTTCGGTGTTAGAGCTTCACGTTCTATCTATATATGTGTTTCCTTACTATTTTCCCAACATCATTATAAGAACATAAATATTTTTAATCTAAATTTATAGTTTTAAATTTGATAACTGGGGTCAGAATGAAATAATTATGGGACTTATACTGATTATTATTAAATAGAAATTATGAGTAACCAATTGAAACTCATATACTGTTATAATTTGTATTTATATTTTGTATTATGAAATAGGAATGTGAGTGCCCTGATTATAATAAGTTTCAATGTCGTGTGTATGATTTAATTAGTTGTCTTATAATTTTTCTAAAAATACATTACCATTAAAGTTTTCTCAATGTTAGTATATTTATTAATTTACAATCCACACTACAGCTCATTTTGGTATAGAATTAAGTGAATCATTAGTTAATGGGAAGTTTGGAGACATACACATTAGATAGATTAGATACTAAATTCTAACTTCACATAAGAGGGCTACATGAAATTATGGCAACTGACATTCCCTTTTTTGGGTAAAGCACTTCTTTTGGATTTTGAAGAGTAATTTTTTTTAGTTGAAATATTAAAATCTTTTAGCTATTTTTTGTTAACAGATTTTAGTTATGACCTTTATTAAAAAGGTTAGTCTGCAAAATTATAAAAATCTATATATGTAACCAAGGAAAACAATAAGTTTTTTTAATAACTTTCCTCCATTTATTCTTATTTACTTTCCTTCATTCATTTTTTGGGGTAAATAACTTATTTTCGATTTTTAAGTGTAATTATTTTTAGTTCATATATTAAATTCTTTTACCTATTTTTTGATAACAGATTTTAGTTCTAACCTTTATTAAAAAGGTTAGTCTTCAAAATTATAAAAATCTATATACGTAACCAAGGAAATCAACATATTTTTTTTAATTACTTTCCTTCATGTATTCTTCTTTACCAATCCCTTCTAACCCCTCCATTTTCTATAGTTTGTTATTATGCTTACATTTTTGTCTCCTTATAATACCTCCTAATAAAGGAATCCCCCAACAAGATCATTACAAGACCATTGAGTTCACTTTTGACTGTGAAGAAGACCAACTTTATGAGACAGACATCAGCAATAATGCCTCTGATGAAGGTTTGCTTTTTTCCTATTCCTCTACCCAATACCACATTTGTATCAATATACATCAATAACATTGCCTCCAAACTTTCATCTATTTATATTGACTCCCATCGTTACACATCTCAAATGCTGATGCGAACTTGACAACTGGAATTAGCACCATTAATACTATATCAAAAGAATATGTTTATGCAGGTACATACTTGTTATTTGTTTATCTCACTGCCATGGTTACATCCTTTAATCTTCTGATTCCTAAATTATGCACTTCATTTTCCCTACTTCACTTATTTGTGTGACTGCATACACAGATGAAGGGGACGCAATACATATATGCAAGTATTGCCATGCAAAGCTTTGATTTAATAAAAGTGTATGTCCAGAAAAATTGAAAGGGAGAAACTATGGACACATTCTCAATATGTTGCTTGAAAGGCAAAGTAGTACTTCCTTCCTTAGAAATTCCACCTCCATTCTTCCAGGCGTTATTCTGTAATAAGAAATCAACATTTTCTCGGAACTTTCATACTAACATCAGGAAATACAACATGTTCTCTTTCACATCAATGGGAGGAAAAATTGATCATTCAATTAACTCTGGTTCCGGACCTTACACATTTGTGCTATCAGGCATGAATTACCATAATATAGGTGCTTTACTACCCCTGGAAGGGGCAATACCAGTTTATTCGCAGCTTTATATTCATGACACTACTAATGAAGTTTCGAATCGCATTGCAGCTGTGAGGTACTATTTTGTAATAACCTACTTCACAATTTGACCTCTCTATATATCTTCTACTTACAAATAATTGATCAAAGTTTTGTTATGCATGCAACAAACACCAAAAAGAAGATTTAATTAACCCTTTGATAGTTCAACAAATCAAGGATCAATTAGATGAGATAAATCCCTATGTTAAACAATTTCGTGTGGCATCAAAAATTCTATCCATAACTACTCCAACTCCATTGCGAATGTGCTTGATTGGGAGTAGACAACATGATGGACGTACATACAACTTACCATCTGCATCAGAAGTTGTTTCCTTAATTGTGGGTGACATCGATTTCAACTACACTGTTAGGGATATCATTTTGGAAACACAAACTAGCAATATCCAAAGGATTAATGAATTGCATCCCTCGTATTTGCCTCTACAATATCCTCTACTGTTCCCATATAGTGAAGATGGTTATCGAGTGATGTTCAACATAGAGATGAGACCTTAATTGTAACAAAGACACAAAAAAGAGTCATTATTAGGGAGTTCCTAAGTTACAGATTAATGCTTAAAGTGAATGAACTTTCCACACTACAGCATGCCTCACGATTGCTTCAACAATTCATTGTTGATGGGTACACTATGATGGAGTCACAACGACTATTATGGATTCAGACCCACCAAAAAGACCTATGAGCATATTTGTATCAAGGCTTATCAGATACAATTATCAATGGAGAGCGAGATGCTTCTTTGATTGGCAAATGAATCATCTTACTAGCATCATTTACTGGAGGAGCCAGATATATGATTCGTAATTACCAAGATGCTATGGCAATATGTAAAGCAATTAGTTATCTAGACCTTTTCATTACATTCACATGTAATCCAGCATGGCCTGAAGTTATGAGATACTGTGAAGACTTGGGCCTACATCCTTCAGATTGCCCGCATCAACTATCTAGAATTTTCTAGTTGAAGTTGAAAGCATTAATGCGAACTATAAAAAATATTTGGAAGAATTCGTGCAGGTATTTTTTGTCCTTTCATATTTGGAAATGTAATCAATATGTACTGCTATTGCTTTTCTGTATTCCCTTCCTGTCATTACTCATTACATCATATTATTAATGTCATAGAGATTTACACCATTGAATTCCAAAAAAGAGGTATGCCCCATGCACATATCCTTCTCTTCCTTGATTCAATAGACAAGATATCATATGCTAATACAATTGACAAGATGATTTCGGCTGAAATCCCTGATCAGATTTCTTCACCCATTCTTCAAGAATTAGTTAAAAAATTCATGATTCATAGCCCTTACGGATCAAGCAAGCCTCATGCACCATGCATGAAAGACAACAAGTGCAGTAAGTATTTCCCCAAGAAGTTCAATAACTGTACAACTATCGATGAAGAAGGTTTTTTGACCTATCGTAGAAGAGATGATGGCATCAGAATTCATTCAAAGGGTATCCCTTTAGACAACCAGTACGTCGTTCCGTATAATGCCATTCTACTTAAAATGTTTCAAGCCCACATCAATGTTGAAAAGTGCAACCACATTGCCTTTGCTTAAATACTTATTCAAGTATATAAGCAAAGGCAATGATAGGGTTGTTGTGGGATTATTCGATAGCACCACTGACAAGACCAATCGTCAGGTGATAGATGAGATACAACAATATTATAATTGCCAATATGTTTCATCATGTGAAGCATCTTGGTGCATTTTTGGGTTTGCTATCCATCATAGGTACCCTTCAGTTGAAAGGCTCAGCTTCCATCTTCCTAATCAACAATTTGTTATTTACACAAGTTCAGCTGATGTTTCAGAATTGCTAGACAAACCAAGAGTTTGTGAGTCACAACTCTTATCTTGGATGATGATTAGTGCTGATGACACCTTCGCATCAACATTAACGTACTCAGAATTCCCAAACCATTACGTTTACAATAGAGCTAAAGGATAATGGAAGAGACGAGAAAAAGGTTTTGCTGTTGGAAGAATGGCTCATGTATCACCATCAGCAGGAGAATTATACTACTTGCGCATCCTTCTTACACAAGTCCGTGGTCCATCTTCATTTGATCAAATTAAATCATTTTTCAGTGTTACATATAAAACCTTCAAGGAGGCATGTTTTGCACGTGGGTTACTAA
Organism: Inga laurina; assembly: GCA_963855925.1. Classification (NCBI taxonomy): domain Eukaryota; kingdom Viridiplantae; phylum Streptophyta; class Magnoliopsida; order Fabales; family Fabaceae; genus Inga; species Inga laurina. The sequence continues at coordinate 27,665,088 of OY979704.1, forward strand.
ATGATGATAGAGAATACATTGCTGCAATTACATATGCATCTTTTTGGGCTTCAGGCCATTCATTATAGAAACTTTTTGTCACAATGTTAATTTGTGGTTCTGTGTAAAGGCCTGATTATGTTTGGAAAGAAACATCACATCTGCCTTATGAAGATATGCTCTACATTCCTCAACGAGATCAAAGTAATTCAGGTAATTGTAATTAACTACAATTTCATTTCAATTTTCCTACTGTATTGCCTACATTATTCATCATTTAGACATAAACACAATGTTGTTCACTTCATAGGTTTGTTAATATCTTTATATGATAAGGAACAAGATGCCCTTCAAGAGATTGACGCACTGCTTCGTTGTTGTGGGAAGAGTTTACATGACTTTAATACACTTCCTCTTCCAATTGAACTACCCCCAATTGATGTTAGCAACCATTTAATCTTACAAGAGTTATCATATGACAAAGCAGCACTACATTCACAATCTGAGTCATTATTGACATCCTTGAATTCAGAGCAAAAAGATGTTTATGACAAAGTCATGTCTGCAATAGAAGCACCAAACGGAGGGTTCTTCTTTGTTTATGGCTATGGTGGCATTGGAAAAAGCTTCTTATAGAATGCATTATCCTCAACACTTCATTCATAGGGTCATATTGTGCTCATAGTTGCATCCAATGGTATAGCAGCAACTTTACTACCATCCGGTCGCACAAGACACTCACGGTTTGCTATACCAATACAAATAACTGAATTTTCCATTTGTTCAATCTTGCAGAACTCCCCATTAGCTAACCTCATCAAGTGCACAAAATTAATTATATGGGATGAGGCACCTATGGTACAACGTTATTGTTTAGAAGCTTTTGACAGGACATTAAAGGATATAATGCACTGTAATATGCCTTTTGGGGGGTAAATGCATTGTCATGGGTGGTGATTTCTGACAAATACTACCAGTCATTCCTAAATGAACAAGGGCAACAATTGTCAATGCTTGCATTAATTCTTCTCCCCTATGGCAACACTGTAAGATTTTTCGATTGACAAAAAACATGAGGTTATCTCAAAGTACTGAGACCAATGTGAACAAAAGAATTGAATGGTTTTCCAATTGGTTACTAGATGTTGGGGATGGGAGCCTAGGACATCCTACGGACGGTGTTGCTAATGTTGAAATACCAACTGAAGTTATGCTTGAAAGCTGCAATGATCCAATCAATGCCATTGTTAATGAAACTTATAAAGACCTTCTTCACAATCTATCTTCCAATGAGTACTTCAATGATAGAGCAATTCTAGCACCAACAATTGAAATAATTGCAAAGATCAATGATCATATCTGTTCATTACTTCAGGTGCACAACATGTGTTCTTAAGTTGTGACACCGTTTGCAAGTCCACTAATGACCCTAACTTATTTGACAATTTATACTCCAATGAATTCCTCAACACTATCTCATCCTCTGGCTTACCACCGCATAAACTTATACTAAAAGTCGCAGCTCCCATTATGCTCTTGTGAAATATTGATCAAGCGTCAGGACTTTGCAATGGAACGCGTCTTCGTGTGACAATGTTAGGACAGAAGGATATTGAGGCAGTAACACTTAATGGATCCAATACTAATCAAAAGGTCCTTATACATAGAATGGATCTAAATCCTTCTGAGTCCCGCTGGCCATTCCGTATGCAACGAAGGCAATTCCCAATTACACTTTCATTTGCCATGACCATCAACAAAAGTCAAGGGCAATCTTTGTCTCATGTTGGTCTTTATTTGTCCAAACCAATCTTCACACATGGACAATTATATGTAGCACTGTCTAGAGTGAAATGCATTGATGGTTTGAAGATTATTGTAGGAGTTAATGACTCAGGTACACCTAACACTACGAAGAATGTTGTGTTCCCAGAAGTATTTCGAAACGTTAATTCATAGCTATGAATTTGTAATGTGACAATTGACAATAATGTTGTTCCCATACTTTTATGCATCAACAGCACTTACAAATTTGATTCTCTTGTGGTAAAATACCTCCTTATGTAGTTCTCATATGTTAACAACATGCAACTATAAACATGTAATTTGTATGTAAACACAAGAACTTGTCGTCTCTGTTCACACTTCCCATTCAACGCACAATGACAACAAGACATACTTATATAACCGTTGCCATATTAAGTATACTTTAACTATTTCAATTAACTATAGCCATTAGGTAACTTAATGAACTAAATGTATTTGCTCTTTATCATATCCATGAAACATGAGTTACACTGCTAAAGTAAAAATGTAGCAATTAATTTAACAGCATGTGAAAACTCTCCGTGCAACGTACGGGTATCTCCTGCTCGTTAAGATAATAAAAATACCTATAATCGTATAAAAATCATCATAAAAAATAAAACTTGATTATAAATCCTTAAAAAAACTCTAACAACATTAAATAAAAAATAACATCTAAATTATAAAAATATTTTTTAAGAAATTGAACAGGACTAGACCGGACCAGTCTAGGTGGTTTGGTCCCCTGGTCTGGAACCCAGTCTAACCCGATCAGTCAGTCTGGTCCAGTCTAGTCCGATTTCATTATATTGTTTATTTGGACTGGACCAGACCAAATCGGACTAGCTCGGGTCAGACCAAACTGGACCGGACCACCGGGTTTTTGCTCATCCCTAGGAGTTGACATAGTGTTTGTTGGAATAACTTATTTTTTATTTATAAATATTTATAAATTGTGATTTATTATATATGAGGTAAGTATGTTAGAGGAATTTTATCTCGAATTATGTAATAAACACTTATTACCCAAAAAAACGTTATTCCAAACATAGAAATATTCAATTATTCACTTAACACACGTTCTTTTTGTTTATTCTTTTGAAAACATTATTCCTAAAAGCATTTTTGCTTGTTAAACTCAGGGTTCACGAACCCGAACCAGATCAGCCGGTCCAACCTGAAAACCGGCGAACCGGCCGGTAGACCGGTCCGGTCTGAGTTCCTATTTTTAAAAGAAAAAATGAGTTTTAAATTTTCTTTAGAATTTTATATTAGTAAGCCTTAAATCTTCAAGTTCTCACCGGTTTGGCCCCTGTTTAGCTCCGGTTTGACCCCAATCTAACTCACTGACCCTTAACCAAATATCCCGACCGGTTCAGTGCCCAATCTGAATTCATGAACCTTAGTTAAACCTTAACACACGTCCTCTTTAGTGGCCTCTCTTCCGGGTGGAAGATTGGGCAAAAAGAATATACGGAATTGGAAAAATAGCATGTCCAGCCGTTTGTAGTTTAAGGTATTATGGTCTTTTCTGGAAGAAAGAATAGCAATAAGCGGAATCACTGTTTGAGAATTTTGTTAAATAGGATAATTTTGCTCCTCCTTTAATGAAAAGGAGACTAAATTATTCAAAACCCAAAAAACTCCATGTGATAGTGTAGATGTTACCGGAAAACCCATTTGTAAGTATCTATAGTTTTTATTAAATTTTAGTTGGGTACCTATATGTTATTTCTTGTCCTAATTAAATGCTTAATTTTGCTTTACCGTTAGCTTCTATATGAGGGCTAACCGTGCTAAATGAACAAAGTTACAAAAGTTAAAAATACTAACAGAGCAAAATTAAGAATTTAGTTAAGAGAGAAAAACTCATAAGTACCAAATTAAAAATTAAGAGAAAATATATAGGTACCAATAAATGGTTTTCCCAATATTAAATTATATGAAACCCCTACCTTTGCATCAGTGGCACGTCATCTCTCTAATCTTTAAGAGTTTTAAATTAAGGACATAATATTTTATGTTTTGATTATCATTTCCTGTATATATACAGTTAAAGTTAATGATTTTTTCCATGTTGTAATTTTTATATTTTTTTATTATATATCATGTCATTTAAGAAATTACTCGGTAATTGACATATAATTTTAAATAAATTATATATTTTTTATTTTAAACCCGTGGTGAACAATATAGAGGGACTAACTCTTAATTTTATTTTTTGGTAGAACTTTTAATTAATTTTATTTTAATTACTCATCAACATCACCAATCCTCTCCTTGATGTGGCGCTTTTTCCCCTGAATAAATTAGTTGATAGACAATGAATGGATATTGTGTTGAATAAAATAGAATAAAGTTAAAATTTTTATTATATAAACAAACAAAAATCTCTAACACAATAAAGTGCCACTAGTTTAAGGCATCATTTGTTGCTAATTTAGAGTTACATTTGTTCTATGACTTTCGCATCACAAAGTCATAACGATGAAATGAATGTTTCACAACTTTTATATATATATATATATATATGATGCATTCACTAGTCAATGAAAAATGAATGTTTCACAACTTATATATGATGCATTCAGTAGTCAATGAAAATGCTATCTTTATTTTTTGTCTTGAGGTGTCATGTGCATATCTTCGAACAAGTTCCATACATCTAAGTGTGGTGCTATGACATTACGTACATTCCCGAATGATCTTAAGGCTTACATACAATGGAGTTTGAAATTAGACAATAATAACAAACAAAGATAAAAAAAAACATCATAAGGAAAGAAAAATGGTTCTTACTTATTAAAAGTAATTAGCACCCTCCGTGGTGGCGTGGTGCAGGAATATAATTATCAAATATTTCCTAAATCATTCAGAAAAATTAGAGTTATTAAAATGGGCAAGCTCAGCCTTTGATGGACTAGTGCTTAAAAGGACATAGCTTGAAAAGCGCGTATATCATAAAACTATCATATTATTGAAACCCAGCCCTTGGACATTAGAGCTCAGGGATGGCGCAAGGGCTTTCATATATATTTCTAATAATTTCAAACTATTTTGAAATATTTGGAAATAAAATAATAAATCACTTAAATTACAATTCAAATCATATATATTAATAAAATAAATTGTCAGACTAATGTCTAAACTTCAATTACAAATACAAACCAAACTTCAAACACTAATAAACTAGTATTGTCACAACTCAAAAATAACTAAAACTAAATAATTTACCTCCGTTTTTTAATCACGTATAAAAACAATTAATAGTTGAATGGACAAAGAAACTCTCATAGTTGTTATATAAAAAGAATTCACGTATGATTATTAAATTTTCCTTGTTATAATATTATTTAATTTAAAATTTAATTGGAGAAAGCATTAAAAAGAAATTAAGAAAAGTTAGACTAAAATTATATTGTTTTAAGAAAAATACTATGCCTTTTTGTTTTTGAAAATTCAGTTATCCTATGTACAGTGGTGCTTTAATCAAAGTAAAACATCATATATCGTCATAAAATGTATGATTGTATGGGAAGTTGTTAGAACTTAGAACTAAAAAAATTAATCTCAACTTGAAACTTTAAAGTATGATTGACAGCTCTATGTAAAATCTTTTAATTTATTACTTCTTTCAAGGGCTAGCGTAGCACTTCATGCATAAAGCCACATGCACCCAATTACAAATGTTAAAAACTTTATATATATATATATATATATATATATATTAGCGTGTGTTTGGACGAAGAAAAAAAAGTGCTTTTGGAAGGAAATCATGATTTTGCAAAATTAAACCCAAACACTGATGAAAAAATCAAAATCCCATTTTTGACAATTACCATGATTTTGAAAAAGCTGAATTTTTTTTTTTTTCCTTTTCCAAATTGGTGAGCCTCATGCCTCTCTCTCTCTCTTTTACCAATTCTTTTGCAGGTTGGTGGGCGCTATATGTTGGGTTTGTCTCATTTCCTTTTTTTTTCTTTTTAGAATTTCATCAAATTTAATATTTTGTAAGTTATTACCATAAATACAAACAAATAAATTTAAACTCCTAAAATTTCATAACTACAATAATAAATAAATTCTAATTTACAGAATATTAGAATATTTCAGTTTTTTTAAAATTTTTAATTGAAAATTAATTTCAATTTACATTTTCATTTCATTAAAATTAAAAGTGTTATAGTTTCAAGAAAAAGCTTACTGATATTTGGACCGTTAAATTTTATTATGCAGTATCTAAGAAACATCGATTTGGATACAGGAAAATACATCACAATAGGTTAAATAAAACAATTTACAAAATTTTAATGCTCCATCATATCCTTAATATAAGACCTATTTATCTAATTTAATTATACTAAGAAAATTAGTTAAGTTAATGATTATCACATATAGACAAATTTATTTCATTTTTGGTATTTATTATGAAATTTAATGTTAAATAATACATAAAATATAATTTTATCCATTATATGTAATTATCATATAAGCCAATGTCCTTTTTAGTAATTTGACTATGAAAAAAATAATTCTGATCACAATACCCAAACACTATCATTTTATTAAAATCACTTTTTTTTCAGAATCTATTCTATTCAGAATCCATTTTTTAAAATCACTTGTATCACTTTTTTTCTAGAAATTATTCTCCAAAAATTAATCCAAATACACTCAGTTAGGCAAGCTAAAACTTGAGACTATACCCTAAGACAATATGATAAGTGTGTGTTCTGATTAGCTTTTGGAGAATAGCTTTTACAGTTTACGAGATAGATATGTAAGATGAGTTTTATCTCGATTTACAGAAAAGTGCTTCTGAAATCACGGTTTTGGGGGAAAAAGAACACACACTTAATTAGTTACATATCAGTTACATAGCATCCATGCTGTAGCTCTTGTAGAATCTTCTAGACTATGGGGGGCGCCCTTAGTCAAGAAATCTGCACACTGAATGGGGTTTGTACTTTGTACTGCGATCCATCATCATCAACTGTAGCACTTCCAAGGGATCGGGGGAGCCTAGATTATTAAAATTGAAATAGCGTTAGCCACAATATTAATTATCCCCGAGCATAATTCAACTACTCAGCTAGACTTGAGAAATCAAGATGGATGGTTCCAACCACATGAGTATACAAGAAGATGAAAAGCCAGAATTTTAAAATTCTTGAACTACAAATCATCCTCCACACAGAGGAATGAGGTCGGCTATGGAATTAATGGAAAGAAGAAAGGCTCCAACTCAATTTTTCAATAGAATACTGATATATCTTATTTTATTATATATTTTTATATCTATTTATGGGATTTGATCATTTTTATTGTGCTTAATTAAAAGTAATTATTATGATTATTTTGGATTAGTAAGTATTGCACAAAATAAATGTTAAAAAGCATAAAATTTTCAAATTTTTATTTCCCTAGAGTAAACTGATTTGCTTGACCTTGAATGTATTTTTGGTTGTGTTTGTTACAAGGAAATTGAGGAATTAAAGTGAAAAAGACAATCAAACCTAGAAAGAGGATGACAAACTATAGAAAATGGTAGAAGTTTGCATAGGTTAAAGGATTCATGAAAAACAAGACTTTAATATTGCTTTTGGGCCAAATTATATAATGGTTTGGGCCATATGTGTTATCTTACCACTTATGCTTCTTAAATGGGTTATATGACCATCTCTTAAGTTCAAATGCATGTCTTTCATAACCCATGAAGAGCAAACACGTGGCCATCTACAATTAATGAAGGGCAAGAAGGTAATTTCACTAGGTTACCTCCTTTCCAAGTCATAACCAGATGTCACCTCATTAATAAAAGGCATGAATGTCATTTTGCATGGTTTCTTTTCCCTTAAGCTATTATGAGAATTAATGTAGGGATTATTCATGAAAATCCAAAAGATATTATCAAATCTCAATTTTCACGAAGCCACATGTCCTCATAATTTTATAGGATAGAATTAATTATAATTCAAAAGGGGATTAAATTCAAATTATTATATCTTGTTATCTCTTGAAAATTAAATTCAATTATTTTCCTTAAATACATTCACAGAAAAATGTATGTGTCATTATCTCTCCAAATATCAAAGGCCAAATCATCATCTTTCCAATATCTTTTTGAAGAAATCACACCATCCAATAATCAAATTCAAATAATTATCTCTCCAAGGTTAAGCCTATCAGAGCCAAGAAGACACAAAAGATTTGAAGAATTAAAGAAGAATTCAAAAAAGAAGATAAAGAAAGATAAAGAAGAAGATAAACATTCATCAATATAGAAGATTAAGAATTTAAATTATATTATCTTGATTATCTTTTTCTGCTTCAACAAGCCATTGATGCCTATAAATTAAAAGAGCCCTAAGCAATGTTGTCAAATTCGTGAATTTAAACAAACTCATAAAGGGAATGTAAACTCGGAAACGTAAACTCGTAAGAGTTTACCTTTGTTAATAAATAACAATTAAATTTTTATGATAAAATAATTAAAATACTAAAAATGACAACAATTTGGTTTAAATATAATTTAAATCCAAAAAAATGAAATTAAATTCATTAACATTCATAATTTATCATACTTAATATAAAAATTTATATGAAATTCATGTACTAATATAAACTCACTAAACATAATTAAATAAAAATAATTATAAATTCAACAAAGATCATCAAATGTTGGACCATCGTTATCTCCATTGTCTTAAAATTTTTCGCCTTCACCATTATAATCTCCATTTGCATCACCCACGTCATCATTATCGTTATAATTTGCCCTAACATCATCAATGTTAAAATCAACAGTCAAGTCAACTCCAAATAATGAATTAGCCATATTCTCATTAATTTCATGAGGTTGAAGAACCTCATCATCCTCTTCCTCCACATCATCTCCATCTATCCTTCTTTCAGTAATCCATTCATCATCAGAATAGATATAATCAAAATCATAATTGAAAGCTCTACTCTTTTGCTTCCTTATGAGTTTCAAATTGCACATGACAAATGCCAAATCATTCATCTTCTTTTGATGCAAATAGTTTCTCTCTTTTTTTTTTTATATGAATCTAAAAAAAATGGAAGGAAAAAAACTTCATTATTATTCTAACATTCAAGCAAAATTACATTGAAAATTTAAAAAAAAAAAAGTGAAAATATTACCATATCAAAAGCACTCCAATTATGTTCACAACCACAAGAGCTGCAACATAAGCTAAGAATACAAATTGCTATTCTTTTAAGTTCTGGACATCCATCTCCATAAGAATCCCATCATTCTGCTGGAGACAGTTTTTTTCTTAATGCTTGCGTAGTTTCATGCCCAAACATATCTCTTGCATTATGAAAGTCAGTCAATTGAAACTCAATTTTGTTAAGCTTATCTTGATCCCAAACCATTCTTGACAAACAATCATATAACCCTTGTTTAATCATATAATGAGGCTTAAAATTAGTGTCATAATGGAACTGAGGATTGAGGTAGTATGATGATGCATGTAAAGGCTTATGTAGTTGAGCTTCCCACCTCTCATCAATTATATTCCATACAAGCTCATAGGTATCACAAATCACACTCAATAAATAAAAAAAAAGGTCATTCCACAAAACAAAATCAAATTACAAAAAATATAAAACTTGCTTAATAAAATTAAATACAAAATGTATTTGATCTTTTCCTTTGCACTTTCCATGGCTTCGTATATGAATCACATAGCTAGCTTCTCTTCTGAATCCACTAAGCAAAGAACTTTAACAAGAAGAGTAGCAACTTCAAGGCATGTCACAATATTCTTCCACAAATTATTGTCCATAGCACTTTTTGTTACTTCTTTTCTATCTTTGGTAGATGAAAATTTGCTATCCTTCCAATCTGGAGAATTAAACAAATTTACCAGTGGTACTCTGTGCTCATTAAGACATGACAAAGTCAGGTATGCAGTGGCAAATCAAGTTGCAGTAGGCCTGATTAAATCTTTTCCATTTTTGAATTTTCTCAAAAGGCTAATGAGCATTGATCTTGTATAAATATATGTTGTGATTTTTCTACCCCTGCTAATGGTTTCTTTAAGCAATATAATTTTCTTTTCAAAGTCCTCCAACATTAAGTCAATACAATGGCTTGCACATGGAATCCAATACAAATGTTTTCTTTTCCTCATTAATTCTTGCCCAGCTGCTTTATAATTTACAGTATTGTCGGTTACTATGTGCACCACATTTTTTTCACCCACTTTTTCCACAACTTCATCAAGCATCTCAAATACTTTATCAGCCATCTTAGAAATTTCAGAAGTATCTAATGAATATAAAAATAATGTCCCTTTTGGACTATTCACTAGAAAATTGCAAATTGAACGCCTTTTTCTATCAGTCCACCCATCAGACATTATGGAACAACCTGTTGTTGTCCATTCACTCTTAAAATTCTCAAGCAAGGCCTGTGTGTTTTTTAGTTCCAAGTTCAAATATTTTTCTTTGATCTCATGGTAAGAAGGAGGCTTAAATCCTTAACCAAATCTTCTTATAACTTCACACATCTTTGTAAATTCAGGATTTTTTATAAAATTAAAAGGTATAGCACTTGTATAAAAAAATCGAGCTACTTGTTGACAAACCTCTTCCCTCAAGTCTCTCTTAAACATATGATTAATGGTTGATTTTATGTTGCCTACCCCTTTGCTATTATTTTTTGTATTTCTCAAGAAATTCATTAGCGCTTTCCCTGAATTTTGAGACTCAACTTGTGGTTGTGCACCTTGATCATCTTCATTACCGATATCAACCCATTGTTTTTTCCTCTTAGATGAAGCACATTTTGCATCATAAACAAGCTGCAGTACCGTGGCCTTTACTTCTTCGAGAACATGGCCACAAGCTTCAACATTTATTTTAGTGCATGCTAGATGATTTTTGAATCTATAAATACCCCCATTAACAATCTTTCCACAATAATTACACTTCACTTTTTTTCTATTCCCATCAACATCCATCCCGTGTTTCCATCCTATATCAGATCTATTACCCAGATAATTTTTTCTTGCAGCAATAACTTTTTTTTCCAGTATTTTCCTTTGCACTTGAAGACATCTTCAATTTAATATACTACCTAATTAATAAGCAATAAGAAGAAATTCTCAAATTAAGAAAAAAGAGGCAATCAAAGAAGACATATAATATCTAAAGGTCAAAAATAAACTTCACCTTAGTTTGTCAGTTCTCAATGACATAGTTTGTTTAATGTAGGATAGTGTTTAATAAATAAAATACTATTATAGGGATCACATTAAACAATGATAAAACAATATCTCATTGTTAAAAAAAAGGTTCACCTAATGTGCAAGCTCCCTACTCTCTCATGATCTTGATGAAAACAATATAATAGTAATAATGAAATGTCATTAATTAAAAAAGCAATGAAAAGGTCAAGGAAAGGACGAAACACCTAACTCTGAATCCTGATGTGTAGCATCTCTTTCTAGTGAAGTAGTGATATGATCTTTTGCTTCACAATACTCAAGGGTCAAGATCCTGACTCCGTATTGCTTGGAACTAAAGTTTAGTCTCACAAGCCAAACTCTCAAACTTTCACCTAAATCAAGAACAATTTATAATTAAAAAAATTGAAAAGAAGGGAGTTGTCTACAACTACAATCACGTGAAGGGCTAAAGGCACACAGTGACACAACACAATCCGCACATATCGCGAGAAACAAAGGCCATACTACACAGTACACACTCCTTAGTCCTCAGTCCTCACAGATCATGAGAAAAAAATCACACCTTTCATTTGTCATATTTCAAAATCGAAAACTCACTTTTCAATTGATCTTTGTAAGTGTTTCTCTCTCTCTCTCTCTCCTGCCTTCATTCTCTCTTCTTGTTCTGTGTCTTCTTTCTCTCTTCTTCTCATAAAACAACAAGAACAAGCAAAAGCACAACGCTAAGTGTAGAACGAAAAACAAAAGCTGCGAACTTGGGAAAGAAAGACGGTGGGGAGGCGGCGCAAGGTTTACAAGCTTAAAATAGGGCAAGTTGTATAAGTGTTGTGTATTTTTCTTTTTTTAACTTTATACTAGCTTTTGTTTTTTTTTTTTTGAAGATTTTTAGTCGATTTCTATCCAAATCCCTGACTTCTACTACCCATATTTCTGACTCGCTGAACTTGGTTTTGAAACGGCGAGTTCACCAAGTTTGACCGAGTCAAAACTGAGTTTGACCGAGTTTATGTATAAAATGATTCTGTAAGCGAGTTAACTTGATTTCATCAGCTAAAAACGTAAACTCATCAAACTCGGCAAGTTGGCTCACGAGTTTGCCAATAATGGACCTAAGGCTTCATTTCAAGAGGGTGAGTGCACTTTTATTTTTCTTCCATCACCACATGTGGTTAATTAATGCTTTTCTTGAGTATGGATTTTATGGCTTGAGTTCTTGTTTTAATTAGGGAGTTGTATTAGGTTTAAATATTTTATATTTAAGCATTTTAATGATTAGGTTTGAGATTTGAGATTTGTTTTTATAGACTTATAATTTTTGTTTGAACATTATTTGTGATATTTATGTGAATTTCATGAATAATTGCAATTTGATGTTTTAATTTTTATATTTTATTTTTCCTCAAATATATGATTATTCTTGTGATTTTATGATGTTTTTTAATTTAATTTCATGGATGATTATATATATGAATATGACGGTTGTCTATGTGAGGGTTTGACGTTTGAATACCTTTGTTAGAGGGACAAATTGGAATTGGAATTGATTCTCACATGCTAAGTGATGCTTAAACAATTAATTGAAAGGTTATTATATGCTAGGGTTCTAGGTATAATAATTAATCAATTAGCTGAGACCTATGGTGGTTGTCTAGGGTATGATATATTAGACTTTGTACCATTTATACACTCCATATCCATTGTTGAACTATGATTATCACAAATATGTTCTCAAGAAGATTAAGCACATCTCGTTTGTTAGTCCTTTTTTGTTTTATCTTTTTATTTTTTTAATTATTAAAAAATCCCAAAAATTTCCACTCTTTATTTGTTTTGAGTCTTTCACACTTATTTAATTTAGGAATTAAATATTATTTACCCCGAATAAGAAAATACGACATAGATTGTGTTGCTACGCTGCATAATTTAGTTATTAATTTGAGCTCTAATGACAAGCGTGATCAAATTTTGGCGCAATTGTCCGCGAGTCAATTTATTTGATTCCTTGACTAATTAAGTGTATTTTATTTTTATTTTTAGCGTGTGGTTGAGTTTTAGTGTGTAGTATAGTTATTAAGTATATTGTCTTTCCCCTGTATTGTGCAATGACTTGGTATAATAATAATAATTTTAATACTCATCTAACCATGCACTCTTATACCTTCTCTAGATATGACTTTATTTCTTGTGTGCACTATCATTCTTTAGAGCACAAGGTAAATTTTTATTCCCTATAATTATGAGTGCAGAGGAAGCTCGAGCCTTTTAATGGAGAACTTTGCAAGAAAATCAAAGAAATGGCTACAACACTAGTCGGTTGGGTTAGCCACAATATGAACCATATCATAAACATACCCGTCTACCACGTAGACTATATCATCATCCTTTTTGTCAACTTTTTAGGTTGTAATATGAGGACAAACGACACACCTTCTACTCCAACAATTCCTGAAGGAGTTCAAACATCATCAAAACTTGTGGAATTTCTTATATCTCAAGTGGTATATATTATAAAGGAGCTGAATTACATGGTTAGGATGCAAACCTCTATGCCTTAAGTGCATCAAACCTCTATTCAACTTTCTATGGTTAGTTATCGTTTAGACAAACTTTCTCATCCTTTCCCAGTCTATAATACTTTGAGGGACCAGACAAGAAGACAAATCTTCAGCAACCAACAATACTTTGATTGGATGGGTTGGCTAGAATACGAACCCTACCATGAATATCCTTGTAATGAGTCTCCATTCATTCAATGTGAGCCGCTATATAGGCTACATTGTTTGAATGAATGGACCATGAACATCCTTTCTTTTCTCGTTATATTGATTTTTTGAGCTATTTGTTTGAGGTAAGTGTGGGGGAGGGACCGCTCTAGTAGAATAGTGTATGTAGCTTGAATTTTTATAGATTTCCTAGGCAGTTTGCATTTTCCTTAAAAAAAATTCTTAATTTTAGGTTAGTTACAACATATGACTCTTTTGTCCTACTCATTCTCCCTTTGATAAATGCTGCAATGTTACATTGAGGACAATGTAATATTTAAGTATGGGGGATAGTTTGGATTAATCAATGAGAGTTTGGATTGATGAGTAACAATTGTGCAATTCTTGAAAATTTTCAACCTTTTTGAACCCAACATAATCAATTTTAGTGACCTTTTTTTTTTCATATTTAGACAATTGCACTGCTATTATAAAAGAAATTATGCAACTTATCTTGATCTATCTTGTGCAATTACAATCCTCATAATAAGTCTCTATTCATTCAAATAATATAGCTCTTCCTTCTTAGTTTCTTGTATTGTAGGCATATCATCATTCAAACCATCACACACAAGGGAATAGAGGCATCAATAGGTGTAACATTTTCAGACATAGGAGGTGACTCAATAACAATTTCCTCATCAACCTCATCATCACATGCTTCAATAATAGAAGTAGTATTAATTAAGGAGGGATCAACTTCCTCAAGGATAGGAGATCCTTTGGAATATGTATTTGTTTCTCAAGATGATGAGCCGTATATTCTAGCTTCAGAGGCATATCAAGTTTATTATGTCGAGGACGAGAGGCATACAGATTGGCACATGGTCGTTCATTTAAAGCCAAGAGATCTTTACGACATGGGTGAAGGCGATAACATCGTCTACGAGAGTGAGCCATTTCAGCCAGCTGATTTTGAAAACTACTTCCCTGAAGGCGATGACAATTTACCTCTACTGCGGTGAGTTTTTTTAAGTCCACGTCATTTGAATTACATTTTTTAAATTTAATAATACATCAATAACAATAATTTTTCTACAAAATTTCTGTAGGGATGGCGACGATGAGTGATCAAATTTAAAAAATGCAAAAAATTTCTAAAAATAAAATGTAAAAAAAAAAATTTAAAAAAAATTAAAATAATATTAGTAGCGGTTTTTCAACCGCTACTAATTAATAAATAACCGCTACTAAATAATAACCGCTACATTAACCGCTACAAATAGCACTACGAATAATAAACTGCTACAAAAATATACATAACCGCTACTAATTAATAACCGCTACATTAACCGCTACAAATAGTGCGGGGATCCCTATAAATACCCTTACTACAACTCATTTCAAACACTCTCTAATTTCTTTTCACCTTACCTTTCTTTCATTTCCTCTCATTCACAACTTCTTTCGTATGAGTAGAGGAGCGGAATAATTTTATCAAATATGGTAACATGATTTTTATATTTTTTTAGAATACTTCTTTCCTTTCTATAAAATTTATTCTAATCATCTTTTTTTCTAGATATATCATAACTGTATCTCATTTTCATCTATTTTTCATACACAATTAAATTACATTATAAAACATAATAATTCCTTATTACACATACCTATCCTTAATAATATTATTAATATAAATTTTATACTAATCCTATTCAATTACATTTTTCCTTTTTATTTTTTAATAGTTAAAGTATTGAAAATAAATTATTTAATATAATATTGAAAAAACAGAAAAATATTATTATATTTTTTTAAAAAAAAATTTAAATATTTGTAGCGGTTATTAAACCGCTACTAAATAACGCGCATTTTTAAATTTTTTGGCGCTAAATTTGAATTTCATGAAATTAGTAGCGGTTTTCCAAAACCGCTACTAATTTCATGAAATTCAAAATTTGTAGCGGTTTTCCAAAACCGCTACTAATTTCATGAGATTCAAAATTTGTAGCGGTTTTCTAAAACCGCTACTAATTTCATGAGATTCAAAATTAGTAGCGGTTTTGGAAAACCGCTACAAAATAAAAAAAAATTTTTAGCTCTCAATAATTTTTTATATTTGTAGCGGTTATATAACCGCTACAAATATCTCTGGGTGTTCTAACGGTTTAAATGAACCGCTACAAAATATGTAGCGGTTATTGTTCATTGAGTAGCGGTTTTAAATAACCGCTACAAAACGGCTTGCAACGTACGATTTCGTAGCGGTTTAAATAACCGCTACTAACTTAGTTTGTAGCGGTTGGAACCGCTACTAATACTCATTTTTAACCGCTACTAAATCACGTTTTTTTTGTAGTGGAAGGGATACCCCACTTTTTTAAATCTAGAAGAAATATGTCCCAACCAGTATTATTAAGAGAAATGGGAACTTCTGTAGAAGATGAGATATATAGCCTTTCTAAATGATGAGGAATCTTCATGAATGCCAAGGCTGAAAAAGAAAGAAGGTTGCAAATTTCCTTCATCATAGGATGAGGAGTAGCACATTTACCATGATGTAAGGCTATGTTTTTTTTTCCTTCTAATTACATTATCCAGGCAAATGATCTCACAAACCAAGTGGTTTAGTCCATCACAATGAAGTTGGAGTAAATTGTCTTTTATCCATGATTTTTAAGGCCCTAAAAGTCCATGGGTGGAACTTTAACAAGAAAACAACCAAACTATAATGATAGGGGACGAGAATAAAAGGTATTCTAAGGTTTCCTCAACCTTACAACCAAACAAACAACAACAAAAAATATTAAGATAACGTTGTTTCAGGATATCACAAGAAGGAAGTGCATTATTCAAAAACTTCCAAAAGAAAAGAAGAAATTTAGCAGGAAGTGGAATGTTCCAAAGCATTTTCTAGAAGATTTCCTCATTAGCAATAAGAGTATTTATTGCCTGTGAGTGAGGAGAGCTACTCCATCCTTGACTGGGTATGAGCTAGATGCATTACCACTCCAATACAAGCTGTCAAGTGAGTTTAATAGAGACAGATGCTTACATTGTAATTGAATTTTATATCTGTCACACCCTTATCTTATTTTGACTTGCAACGGAATATTAATGCGTGGTTCAGTAGGCAACACAGGAAAAACATAATTATACCGATAATATATGCATGATTACATAAATTCCCCATAGGGGTTTGTACATGATAAATATCATCAATGTAGCCACACAGGGCTACTTAGGTGTCTACAACAGTCCTAGTGAAACGGAGACATCTTCCCGTCTTTATTCCACCACTGTAATCCTCTCGTGTAGTTCTATTCTCTGCTTACACCTGTCTAAATTATTGGTAGGGGAGGGTGAGATTCGAGAGAGTCTCAATAGGAAACAGATACCATAATACATGCATGATGCTATGTGCATGACATGTTAGCTTTATCTAGATGTATATCTCATAATGACATTTTTACATGCTTAATGTTTTATGTAACAAAACTATGGTCACAGCAAAACAGAAATAAAGCTTCATTTATTCAAATATGCTCTACACAATCAAGTAAAACATCACATACATCACTACACAAGCAAAAATATCAAATATATGGAATTAAGGTAAGTCCCCTACCTTGTGTCTTTTTTGCTAAACATAAATAGTTCCTTGATCTACGTGCAAACAGCTCATACTCCAAATTTGATCCTAAAATTCCCAATATACAATTTAGAAACTTTCATAATATTTCTGGTGGTTATATTAGTCTAAATTAAAAAATTACCAAAATGCCCCCGGGGACCCAGCTATGCCCATCGTATCCGGTCCGACCGTACTTTTCTCAAAATTTTGACATAGGTTATTCTGATATATTTTCACCTAAAGAATCCATTTCTAGAATTCATTTCTGGACTTAGGATTACCAAATTCATTGCCAAAAGACAAAATTGCACTTGGCAGCACCTATTTCAAGGTTTTAGGGGCATTTTCGTAATTATATTTTTGAGCTTTTCCAAAAAAGTGACCAACTGTAATAACTCCACCTAATTTTCCCTCCTGAACACAATGGAATAATTGAAAATCCAACTCTAAGCCCTTGTACCAGCCCTAGCCGAATTGCACAAATCTCTAGGGAAAATTGTAGTTTTTCGATTCCGACTTCGCAGGCGTGGTCCTTTCTACTCCTTACCACTTTATTAACTATTTAATTAGGTTACAACTACCATTTTGTACCAATATTGGCAGCATAACACTTCCAACAACCCATTTTTCATTTTCAGAAACAAATACAATCCGGCGAAATTTCACTGATTATACTACTCACAACAGCCAGAACAATCAATATTTGAAGTTTTGGAAGTTACCTTTTGCTTCCTCTGGCTTATCCTTCTTATGGCTGAACCCTAGTCTCCTTGAATAGTAAAATTTAGGCTTCAAATACCTTGAATAACATAGAAAAGAAGCTTAGGAGAATGGCTATACACATTATGTATGAATTCACCAAAGTAATTGACCTACCTTGAGAGATTTCTTCTCCTTCTCTCTCTAGAAGCCAAGTTCTCTCTCCCTCCCTCCTTTGGGGGCTGTTTAACGTCAGTTTTAGGGGCTGCAGGAAGAGGATGATGTTACTTTTATCATATATATTATATGATATTTAATTATTTAGTTAATTTCCAAAATTCCAAAAATTTCAACTTTGTGTACATAAACTTTATGTACCTGAAGTGGGGTCATGAAGCCCAATTGATATCAACTACTTCTCCTCTTCTTGGCCCATGAAAAAGACGTCCAAGGATCCTTCCTTTAGGTCCAAATTGGTTTCATAACATTGCTCAAGTCACAAATATACTTGTGTCACAATTTTCCCATTTTCAGATTTTATGACAATTCAGGCAGATTTTCTGCCTTATTTTTAAAAAATCATAACTAAATTTTTAGATCTTGTATCAGAGTGATTTCAAAGGCTATAAAACCCTTATTGAGTGTAGTTTCAATGAAAAATATAGCTTTTGTCAATTGAAAGCACAAAATGGGCTAACTTCAAAAATTTATAAATTTTTGTATATAGCTTTAAATGATTTATATGATCTATCAAATTAAAGATTAGGATGTCTATTTTCATCCTGTAAAATTTCATAATTTTTGAACATCGTTTGGTCAATGAGATGCATTGCATGACAACACTATCTCACTGGAAGTAATGAAATGACAAGCACTTATAACTTCAATAAATTCCATTTTTATATATAAATTTTCCATACTCTTTAAATCACTATTTATTCCCTTTAATACCTCAAAGATATAAGAAATATTAGGGAATAAATTTAGGACACCTGTTAAACTGGGGCTTAACAATCCATTTAATTTAAACTTATTTCCAAACATCTAATCTCAAAATTCAGGGTTTTAAAATATCACTCGTTTTTAACGTCATGTCATTTGATCATATATGTGATGTGATTAAATGGAAGGCAAAACAGGGTGATGTGATTAAAGGTTTTAACTTTCAACCAATATTGGCCACTATATTCATCATAGTTGAATAGGTTTTTTTTTTTTTTTTTCTGCATTAAAAGTGGCACTCGTAGAGCTTTCCAATAATTTTTTTATCCAGCTTGGATTAAAGTTACGTCCAAAACTGGCAGGCAAAAAAGAAGAAAAGAAAATCACGTCCACATGAAATTAACCTTAAAAATTGTGTTTTGCAAAAATTGGGCCTCACGTAATCGATTTTGTCCATTGAGATTGATCTCATATGACCTGACAATATTGATTTTACTTGGTGAAATTGAAGCTACTTTATGTCTTAATAATGACAGTTAATAAAAAATAAATAGCATTTGTCCAAAAAAAAAAAAATAAAAAATAAATAAAAATATTAAAGGTTATTGACAAGTAAATGCTTGAAATAAAAATAAATTATATATGAATATATTGATTTAAAATACCTTAAAGAGATTGTTAAGATTTATTTAACTCATCAAAATATCTACTCCTTTGATCCTAAATGTAAGACCTAATGAGTCTTAATCAGTAGATAAATATGTCTTATATTAAAAACCAGAAAGAATATTTAGTGCTTGTTTGAGATAACTTATTTTTGGGTAATAAGTGCTTATAAATCTTGATTTACGGTATATAAGGTAAGTATGTGAGAAGAATTTTATCTTGACTTACTTAATAAGTGCTTATTGACCCCCAATAAACAATCCCAAACACACACTTAGTCTTTCTAGTTTTGACTTAGTTGCAACTTAATATCTAAACTTTAATTTAATTCAACCTAATCCCTATAGTTTTAGTGATGATTAAATTATAAATACTGAGTGGTATCAAATCAAAGTCAAAAGACTGAATTTCAATCAAATCAAAGCTATATAGGTTTGTGGTTTCAGCTGCAAACTTGTCGATGTTCCTCCCTCCATAGCCGAACTAATTGGTATGATTCATGGCCTTTACTTATATTGGAGTAAAGAAATCCGTAAAGTTTGCCTTTTTTCTAACTGTATAGAAGCTATTAACCTTGCAGTTAGAGGATGTGAGACAGATTACCCCTTTAGAGACTTAATGGATGAGATTAGACTATTTATTCTTAGAGATTGGTAGGTTGATTTTATAAATATTCCAAAAGAGGATCTTATTCTTACCGATAGATTGGCTAAACTTGCCCATAACATTACGAACAATTTTTGTATCTTTCATCATCGTCCACCTCTTCCCTCTTCGACAAGAGGTGGAAGATGATGAAAGAACCTAGGCTGAAATAACATTCTCCTTTCGGTCCTAATTATAAGACAAAATTAATTTTTTTGGAAAAATTAAGGAAGCCAATTAAATTACTTTAGAGTATTTATATTTTTATTTTTTTCTCCAAACTAATTAATCTGACTAATAAACTAATATATAATCTAAGGATACTAAAAATATAAATACTCTAAAGTAATTTAATTGGCTTCCTTCATTTTTCCAAAAAAATAAATTTTGTCTTATAATTAGAACCGGAGGGAGTACTTTTTATACCTGCACTTTTGTACAATGATATTCAGTTTTATATTAAAAATTATAGGGACCAGGTTGCAATTCATACAAACCCATATGGATCAGATGATTATTTTTTCATTTATAATATCTCTCACTCTTGATAATATTACGCAGAAAATCACCTTGCTTATTCAGGCAAAAAAATGAAAATTTCCTTGCTTATTATTTTTTTTGGCCGACATCCCCTTGCTTATTTTTTGCCAACGCTTATTTACTTGTTTATACTTATTTCCATTTTATTATTTATTATTCAGCGACGCGAGGCCTTCTGCAAGTAGCTGATTTCAATGCCATAAGCGAAAAGCAGCTCCGCCGTGGCCCACGGGAGATCACCATCGGCAAGAAGCCTCGCTGCCATATAACTGTACTCTACGGCGATTCTCTTCCACCGTGGCCGGTGATTTTCTCTTCCTACCCATTAATTCTGTTCACGACCTGCTCTGTGATTCTTTCTGGAGGTTTCTGATTTTATCCTTAATTGCTTGCTTTAATCCTTTTTCCCCCGCATTGGTTAATTTCACTGCTTGGGTCCGAAGAAAATGTCGGAAAGGAGGAAACATATATTCAATTATCACGAAGCTCAGTTTGTGTAATTGGTATTAATTGTAAAATGGAGACTGCTTTTGAGTGCTATGATCTGAGAGGACACTGGGTTTCAGTTAATTTCTCTGTTGGGTAAATTATTTTCGAATTGTTTCTTCTCCATTCTCTAGCTTCCGATATTGGTCTTGTAACTGATTTCGTACTTAACCCAGTTCCTTGTGTTTGAGACAATATATAGTTTTTCCAGTTATCAGGTTCAACCCCTACTAGTAGTTGTTTTATCTTTTATCTTTTCTTTTTTCCACACTCTAATAGTTGTGTTGTTTGAAGCAAAAAGGAAAAGGACCATTAAACCTAAGGAAAAAAACATCTTTATTTCCATATTAGGTCTTCCAATTTGAGTTCTTGTTTCAAAAAAGAGAAAGAAAGCATTTTTTTCAACCCATAGTTGTTTTATTTGAGCCAGAAAGGAAAAGGACCATTAAACCTAAGAAAAGGGAAAGAAAACATGCTTGCAATTTAACTTTTTGTTTCAAAACTGAAAAAAAGGCATGTGTTTTCATATTTGTTCGTAAAATTTGAGCTTCCGTTCCTTTAGGTCATCCTATACTTTATGGATTTTCAGGAATGCATCAAATCACATACCAGATTCGCAGTTCTGATGCTAAAGAGAAAGTAAAGCATGTAATTTGGACAAATGAAATGGATAATTGCCTCACCAAGATACTTGCTGAGCAAGTGAGGAAGGGGAACAAAGTTGATAATGTCTTGAAGCCTGTGGCATTTGCAGCTTCTGTGAAAGAATTAAATGAAAAGCTCCATCTTGATTTAACCAAAGACCATGTAAAAAATCGGCTGAAAACATGGAGGAAGCAGTTTGGAATTTTGAAGAAACTCCTTGCTCATAGAGGGTTTGAGTGGGATACTGCACAAAGGATGGTTGTTGCAGAAAATTCTGTGTGGAATGACTACATCAGGGTATGTTATTCTGTTTGATACAATATGCACTTCTTTAGAGTGCAATTTTATGTTGATTGTCTAGTTCTTTTATATGGTTCCTGCAGGAAAATCCAGATGCCAGGATGTTTCGAGCAAGGCTCATAGAGAATTATGATGAATTATGTCTTATCGTTGGCAATGACCAAGCACTAGCAAACTGTTCTGACAATGCTACAGAAATTAATGTAGACTTGACTATTGATAGAAGGGATTCAGATCCTACTAATGGATCTGAAATGAGAAATGTTGGAAACAAGCCAGAAATAGTTAGATGGACAGATGAAATGGACGATTTCCTTGGCAAGGTTCTTGTGAACCAAGTGAGGAAAGGGAATAAAGTGGATAAAACCTTGCAGACGGAAGCATATGAGGCCGCTGTTTCAGCCATAAGTGCCAAGTTTGGGCCTCATATAACAAAAGACCACATTAAAAATCGTCTTAAAACTTGGAAGAAACAGTATGGACTAATTAAGCAACTGCTATCTCATGCTGGGTTTGAGTGGGATCAAACAAGGAAGATGATTTCAGCAAATGATTCTACATGGAACCATTACATCAAGGTGTGTTGTGATTTCTGATATCATTTGAAAGCAATTGTTGTCATTCGTAATAATCTTCTTGCGCACAACATTTGCTAAATTTTATTTCAGTCTTCTTTAATATTCTTAATTTTCTTGCTAGAGAGACTTTTTAAAAAACAAAAATGGAATAGGTAATAATTTATTAATAGATTCCTATTCTAAATTCAAAATTAAACCTCCTGAAATTTAAGAAGTGTGTGCTGGTGCTTTCATCACTTATATTGTTATGAATATTTAATTCCCAACTTTTTGATTACATTTTTTTTTTGGGGTTTATCAAAGGACATGACCGTTCAAACAAAAATTGAGCAATTCATAATCATTTCTTTTGATAACTTTTATTAGAGGCTGCTCAATATGTCATTCCTTCTTTAAAGAAGACCATTTGGTAAGTCAAATGGTACTCATTGCCCTGTGCCCCATATGAAAAAATTATGAAGAAACACAATGGACTAAGAAGTTCAAAGTTACTACTGTTTCAGTATCTATGAGAAAACCATTAGCTGTTTTCTTTTTTGAAATTTTTTTTTTTTTTTACATTTGAGAAATTCTTGTTTGTGTTACAAATTATTCGGAATTTTAATTTTCTAGCCTAGGGATTGTTAGTGTATAGACATTTCTAAATCAAATAAGACTAGTTTTCATTTTAACTTTTGCGATAATTAACTGCTATTTAGTCAAAATGGAGATACGCCATAACCTTTTTTCTTAAAAAGAAAAAAAATAGTGGATATGAGTCAGGGTTACTTCCTTTATATAGAATTTTATAAGAATGTAAACTGATGAAACACATTTTCTCTATATTATGCAAGGCCGAGGTGGGATTTGTGGCGGGGCTGCGACTTTTTCTTACTTCTTAGCATCATTATGTTTGCATTGTTGCTGTTGTTCCTGTGCATAATTTTTGTACTCTTTTTGCTGGTTTGAGTATAAGGAATTTAATTTTCTCTTATGAAAATGAATGATGGGGATGCATATTGACATTCTCTACCACATTTTCTGGAATTTGGAGTCCCTTTAACTACCTATCAAGGTGTAGGAGATTATGAATAGCTTTGGTTTTGCTTGTGCAGTATAGGTTTTTTAGCCTCTCATTTTCATGTTTTAAATTCTATATTTTTCCTATGATAATCACATTTTGAAGGTGAAAGTTCCTTTTTGAAGTTTAGGTCAATATTTTGACCTGTGGTTCATTGCAGGGTTTCCAGCAGTATCTTTTCTTTCTTTTTCCTTTTTCGTTTTTTTTACCTTTTTGGTTTGATCTAGCAGTTTCTTTTTACATGTCATGGCTGGGTTTCTTTCCTCAAATATATCTGCCTTTTAGTTTCTAATTTGGAGACTTGTAGTTATTTTGCATTAGGTAGCTTAAAATATCTGCCCAGGAGGATTACTTGTGTGTATTATCTTATGTCAATCCACTATTGCCACCAAAACACATAGGAGACCTGTGGTAGTGGCAATAGGGCATAAAATGGGGAACTATTGGTCTAGAAGGAAACACCAAGTGTAAGAGCCATACAAGACAGAAAAGTAGAGCAAAACAAGGTAGTATGATGAGAAGATAGGAGGGAGCAGTAAAATCATTGGAAAGGATATATAAAGGGAAAGGTTGAGAGAGAAAAAGTAAAGGGAGAGTTCTGGTAAAGGCTTTGGGTGGAGAGAGCTAGCCTCTTGAAAGTTGGCAAATCTGTTCTGTTCTTGAAGGGTATCGGTTTGTATTATTTGAGTCTCTTGTGAGTGTTATACATTAGGATCGTTTATTATTGCTAAAATTCCACAATATTTCATGCTGGAATCCACTGTTTTGGAGTTTATAAGCACTTAAAATCTTCTGTTATTGAGGTATAGCGAGCTGGGAGAATGTTATAGTGACCTGGGCAAATTGCAATCATAGAATTCCTCAACAGTGTATAGGTCTAATGGAGGTCTACAAACCAATGAAAGCTAAAACACACTTACTTCCCTATGCATTTGGGAGTCACAGGAAATCTCCCAGTTTTGCCATTCAGATTTTCCACGCGCTCTGCACCCACTCTCCTTTTATATTCTCTAACTGCCGATTGATGAATACCATAAACAAACACCGCTCCCCCCGCCCAAATACTAAGAAAGCTCTGTCTATCCCCTTTACTTCTTTTACTCGAGCACTTTATTTGCTTGTTATCTTACTGTGAACTGTAAGACCTCTGTTATTTTCAACGTCATTTTGTCTTTTCCCAAAAAAAAAGCCGGAAGCTCTGGCCCGATTCCAACATTTGTCAAAATTCAAATGTACACGAATGTTTGTATATTTTAATCTAAGAATAAAATTGGCTATTTCTGAGCCCCCGGCCAAAAAAAGTTCCCCTTTACATTTCTTCGGCTGACTGCATAGAGTCCCTCCAATCTCTACTTCCACCCTAGCTTGTAACACTTTCTAATCAACAAGCCTCACATACACCAACAAAAATTATATAGAAAACCTGATTTATTTCAAACTGCTGCTTTTTCATCCCAACTTCATCAACAAATGTATTTCTTTAGAAGAAGCTGTTTCTACTTACTGACTGTAAGTTTTTCTAGACAGCCATCAGAGATGTGCATGTGTTAATGTAATATCTGAACAGTAATAGTTCAAGCGTACTAGTATTCTATTAGTCATAAACTTTATTAATATGCATTTAAAAGTTGATTCTTTGGGAGTGAGGTTATTCCAGCTTTTGAGAGGGGTGGCTGCTTATAGAAATCCATCTGAACACCTTGTGCGGGATTTATGTGAATTGGAGCTATGGAACCAAGTTAAAAATAATTCTTACCACACGCCTATTTGTTTATGCAGACTCAAGTTTAAAAGCTTGCATCATCACCATCATTATATTTTTTATTCTGAGAAATTCTTCCTGACTTTAATTCCCCTCATTGAACTGTAATGCGATGTGATATGAGATGATTGTTGTGGATATTGATAATCTGTTGCTAAATTCAAATACTGAGGTGATTAGATGACTACATTAAGTCTTGGTTGTGATTGATTTGCTCCTTTAATGTCATTGTGAATTAACAACATAATAGAATCACTGTTAAGTGGGGTTGGTTGAATGATCTTTTTAGTCGAATTGTTTATTCTGTGTAACTGCCTGGAAAACCTTTGAGCTTATGAAGAGACTGTTTTTTTTTCAATTTATCAGTCTTCTTCCGTCTCATTTCCTATTCCAGGAAAAAACAATATTGATGCATAAATCATTTATCTAGCTAAGATGAATTAACTGTTATATGGCATATATTTTGGCCTGAAAGAGATAAATGCTGTAGAAATGATTATGCACTAATAAAAAGGAACATGTTCATTTTTGCTGTAAAATATTTACAATGGGCTGAAACAGAATCAATTTTAAAACAAATGGGCAGCTTAGGGCACAAGGTTTCCACTACGTGGGGTCTTGGGAGGGATAAACAATAAATGAAGAAAAACTGGTTGTCCCATAAAAGAGGTACATGGTTAGAAATTTCAAAAACAATTGAAACTAAATACATAACAAAAATAAGAATGGTTTACCTTATACTGTACTTTAGAAATTAATATGGTGTGTCTCTGCATCAGAATTGTTTGCTATGCAGCTTTCAATAGTTTAAATAGATGTGATGAAAATGTGGAGACTAAAGCAAACGAGGCTGTGCTTTTTTCCTAAACAATCTTTTGAGGACATAATTTTTATTTCTGACATTTACGCTAAAATGATTGTTATTCAACTAGTTATTGCCTATAATTATAATTTTCTGGCATTATAGTATGAACGCGTATCTAGTCTGGATTCCCCTCACTTGTGTCAGCCCATAGTTCGCTTTACAAACTTGTTTAATGGTGATTTCACACGTAATGAACATCACATGCAACTTTTTCTTTTATTTCAGAAGCATCCAGATGCCAGGATTTTTCGTGGTAGAGTAATTGAGAACTATGAGCAATTGTGCACTATTTATGGCTGTTCTAAGGAGCCTCTGGAGGCTGGGAGCATCTCTCCAGCTCAAGTTGATAGCGGCGTTAAAGATCAAGAGAAGCTTATGACTATGAGGTGGTCCAGTGAAAGGGACATCTGGTGGACAAGTGAAATGGACGCCTATCTGAGTGCAATTCTTGTGGAGCAAGTTAAGCTTGGTAACAAATGTGAAGTTGAAAACAAATTAAAGCCTGCTGCATATGAAGCTGCTGCATTGGCTATAAACGAAAGATTTGATCTTGATTTGACAAAAGATCAAATTAAAAATCGTCTGAAAACATGGACAAAGCAGTATGAAATTTTGAAAGAACTTCTAGATCAGCGTGGCTTTGAGTGGGACGAGAAACGGAAAACGGTCAATGCAACTGACTCTGTGTGGAATGATTATATTAAGGTATGCAGGAAATAATTTTAAGTGTCTGGCATTTGTTATTTCATTAAAAATCTCTATAGTGCTTATATAAATATTTCTCTTTGAAGCAGATCAATCCAGATGCTCAGATTCTTAAAGGACGAGCTATAAAAAACTACAATGAATTGTCCATTGTTATTGGTAACAGTGATCCACCTGATAGTTCTGTAATTGCTAACTTGGCTTTGACTACAAATGATGAAGTCATGGATGGTCAGGAGGCATTTTGCCATGAAACTGACAATGCAAAGGAAAAAGTTAAATATGTTACATGGACAGATGATATGGATCGTTGCTTAACAGAAGTACTGGTCAAGCAAGTAGTGATGGGCAACAAGCTCGAGAAAAATTTCAAGAGCTCAGCTTATTTGACTGCTGCAACAGCTATAAATGAGAAATTTGGACTCGATTTGACAAAGGAAAACGTTAGAAACAGGTTAAAAACATGGAAGAAACAGTATTACATTGTGAAGGAAATGCTCTCTCATGGTGGATTTGAGTGGGATGACGAGCGTAAGATGGTTGCTGCAGATGACTCAGCATGGAAAGAATACATAAAGGTATTATCAATCTTCCCTTGAACTAATGTTAGTTTTGGAAGTAAACTTGGATTACATTTACCTGCTATTATAATTATAGTAGTTCAGGAAGCAATTTTCAAATGTTAATACGGTCTTATGATTATATTTTCCTTTTCCTATAGAATACAACTTATTGTCTCATTTTTTGTTTTCCTTTTCATTTTCTTTTTCTTCATTGATCTAGTTGCTTTCCTTAGGAGTATATCCTTAACTTCGCCTACTTATAGACACTTTTTCGGAGCTATTGCTGATACCAAGTAGCAGTAAAAAAATCTGAATCCATTTTTCATGATATCATGCATAGATAAGATATACAATGGCGAATTCTTCAGGCAAAAAAGTCTTACTTCACTCATTACTTGATATTTTGATAGCCAGTATTTCTTGATTCATCATTGGCCTTCATTTCAGAAACGTCCAGATGCTAGGCATTTGCGAGACAGGCGCATTGAAAATTATAACGAACTAGGTGTGATTGTTGGCAATGAGCAACCAAATGGGCATTGGTCTGAAACTTGTGAGAGACTTAGAGTGATTCCTTCTCTGAACTGTGAAGAACATGCTGTTGCTGTGAACTGCGAAGAACCTGCTCTTGCTCTGAACCACGAAGAACATGCCGAAACTCCGGCTCAGATAATGTCTATCGAAGAGACGAGCCACGATAAAGAGAGTGATGAAATGCAGGGCTCATCAGAACAGACAAGGGCAAAGCCTTCATCATCGTCACAATCTAAACAGCCATCAAGGAAGAGACGTGCTAGTGATGCTATGCTGGAAATGATGAGTGTTATGGCTGTAGATATCGGTAGGATAGCCGATGCATTGACTGAAAACAACAAGAATTCATGCCTGGATGAGGTTTTTGAAATAGTACAAAATATTCCTGACTTTGATGACGATCTCATAATTGAAGCCTGTGAATACTTGTGTTTTGATGACAAGAGGGCATTGATGTTTATGAAATTAGATGAGAGACTAAGAAAAAAGTGGTTGTTAAAACGGTTGCGGGGGCAATCTTGTTAAAAGATTGTGACAGTTCCTGCGTATTAGATTTTTTGTATATATCTTATTTTTGTGACAGCTTAGGTGAATGCTTAGTCCACATTTTTATTATTGTTGTTGAGGAATAAAAGAATTTCTTTTGATTGGAAAAGTTGCCTTAGCTCGAAGTTTTGTTTATGTTTGAAACAGAGAATAATGAAAAAGAATGTGATGGTCAGAACAAATCTTATTTGCCCCCCACACCAACAAAAGAAACATATCTTATTTGAGGTAAAGGGCATTTTGTTTTTCAAATTTTTATAAAAATAATTATCAACATGAATATCAAATCTATTAAGCAAAATGATACATATCTCCTTTGCATTTTAAGTTATGTATAGCTAACCTCTTCAAATTTTGAAACTTTACCGTGAATCTTCGTAGGCTCTTGGATTTATGCAGATAATTCTTCTATTAGTAGTTTTGTTCATTATTTAAGCGACCCAACACACATTAAAGTTTAAAGGGTTATAAACACACAAAAATATAATTCAAAGGGGTAGACATTGATGGTTGGGGGTTTATTCATACATAGTTGAAATTCTAGGCGTGTCCCTAATTAAGTTTTAAAGGCCGGAGGAGTTATTAGCATGTGGTTCAACTTTTTTTATATAATTTAGTCTATACACAATCATGAATTACGAATGGTAACTCATATGATTTTACCTCATTTATACACACACACACACACACACTAGACCTTTTTTGGTAAGAATATATATTAGACTTTTTTGTTGATAAAGCACAATAGTATCATACTAGGGATAAGATTTGTTATATTATATTAGACTTTATGGCTACCTGGACATTATAAAGAAAAATATAAGAAAACTCTAACTTTCTGCCAAATAAGTCTAATCTAAGCCTCGTTGTATTATGAAGCTTATTTAACACGTATAATATTAAACAAGGCCTAGTATGAAAAGAGAATAAAAATATGAGTAGAATTATTACTCCTGCACACTACACAAATAAGAAAATATAAATATTAATTGTCAATTATTTTCTTATATTGAATACTATGTATAAAAAATACTTATATGAATTCACAATATATTAAAATGAAACGATTTTAAATTTAAAAGTAAGTCAATCGTTTTAACAAAAGACTTGTAATACAATAGGTAACAGCTCTCCCTCCCATCCTATTCATAAGATCTCTCTTATAATTCATTTGTATAAATCAATGTTTTTTTATATTATCTTTAGGTATTCGGTTCAGGATTTGTGACTGCCTCTCCCAACACATATGCCTCCTTTGGGATTCGAACTTGACACCCAAAAGAATCTAGTGAGGCCTTACACCGCTACATCAACTCTGTATTAGTTTCATTTGTATAGATGCTACTCTAACAATTTTCTAGTGGTGAAAGGATGTTTTTTTATAAAAAAAATTATGAAAGGGTAATTTTGGAGAATATAAAAGTTGGTGATATCTTCTTTTAATTTAAGTGAAATGGTTAACATATGAAAAGTAAGGGAGGAAGCACCTTAAAAACAAATGGATCTAAATTATATCTATATATATATATATATATATATGAAATAAGATTAATTAAAATTTATTATACTTCTGGCAAAAAAAAATTAAAATGTATTATACTAAGTATGAAGTGAGAAAAAAACACATTGTATTGTTAATAATTTGATCATACATTTGTTTGATAAAACTTTAAACAAATAACTTTTATCAGTCTAATGATTAATCACTAATATGAATATCATGCACCTATATACACCATCAAATATATATATAGATATATATATATAAGTTAAACATTGGTTATCTAGAGGAATAAAACAAAATAAACTAAGTAGTAAAATGTTGATTAAATGGCAAGTAGATTTATCTTATTATGATTATTAAGTCGAATATATTAAAGGAAAGAATAACTTAATTGTTGATTATTTAAGCAGATGGAGTCAGTAAGCCGACTTGGCAGAAAAAGTCCTGTAAATCAGACGAATAAGGAAGAAGAATCTTCCCCTTTGATGAACCAACTTATAATGAAGATGAATATTCTTGAAATGAATATGAGTTTATTAAGTAGTCAAGTTAGTACCAGTATACAAGGGTTAACAAGCTCAATATCTGGTATTAATGACTCTCTTAATGACATCTATATTCAACTTGAGAATTTGAAGATCTGTAAGGTATATATATATATATCATGCACCTATATGTGTGTATATACATTTATATATATGGGCGAAAGGTGCAATTTTAATAATAACATTTTATGTTAGGGGTATCTGGCACCAATAAGTTTTTTAGGGTGCTAAAATACATATAAACATTACAAATAAGGACAATTTTACCAAAACCATTAACTATAGCACACAAACGTTAGTGGGTCCCACACAATGATTTTTTTTTTGAAAAATTCCTTCTTGCTCTTGCTTTCTCCCTCCTCGGCAAACTTTTTCACCATCGATATTTTCCACAAACCTTCACCCTCCAAGATATGTTTCTTTTTTGAATAAGATATTGAGATACATTAAACCTTCAAAAGGTTAATACAAAACATTGGATAAAAACCAGTAAACACCTTCAACCTTATCATCAACCACCTCACAATAAGAAGGTGGTGGGTGATCAAGGAGAACAAAATTTCCTAGAATGCTGTGAGCTAAACTCGCTAAATGATCTGCTAGGGTATTCTGCTCCCTGTAAATGTGATCAATAAGAACCTGCCAGTCTTTGACCATCCATAGTTTCGCATCCTCAATGACGTCCATAAAGGGGTGATTAATATCACAGCCCCTAGTGAGAAAAGATACTGCCTAGAGACAATCAGTACGGATTAATACTCGTTTTAAGTTCCTATTCCAGCAAATTGGAAGACCCTGGATGATAGCAATAATTTCCACCACCACAGGACGCACTTGAGATAGCTTACACATGTAACCACATATCCATTGTCCATCCTCCCCCTTAATGGCACCAGCACAAGCACTTTGACCCGACTCCAGAACAGATCCATCCATCTCCAGAGTGCTGAATCCATTACTACTTGTACCACCTCCCTCCTGTTGATGCTGCAACTTCCCGTAGAATTTACATTGAGAAGATAGGTCCAAATCCCAGGCTGCTTTGAATAGACTAGAATTGGCATTATGGTATACCAATTCTGATTCTTTGCCAAACAGTCGGTTGCAACGATTGACCCAGATATCCCAACATACATAGCCAAATAAGATTGCCCAACTGATCTTCTTGGTGTAACTTCTTCCAATTTCATTCCTGAGATTCCATTGAATCCAATCCTTTCCCTATAATGAACTAAAAGTGCTCCAGTACACCAGATTGATTATGGAACTCCACCTTCCTCGCATGTTGATACAATCCCTTAATAGATGCATGACGTCCTCCTCCTGGCTACAGTTGAAGGGGCATCCTGCTAGCTCTGCTAGACCTTTGCGTACTCTAAGCTGCGCTGTGTGAGCTCTCTCGTGTGCTACCAACCACATGAAGGATTTAATTTTCTCTGGAACCGCCTATCTCCATAGTCTCCTCTAGAGGGGATTATAGGAAGTATGTAAACCTGCAAAAAGAAAATGATACGCAGAACTAACAGAAAAATAGCCGTCAGAAGAAGGTTTCCAAAGATATTTTATCCTCTCCTCTCGCCTCACCGGTGGGGTGTGCACACATAATTTGCTCAATAATATGAGGATGGAATTTGTAATATCCCAATTTTGATTAAGGGATAATCATGATTATTGTGGATAATTATGAATTTAATTGGAATTGTTATGTGTTTTATGGCAATATTAATTAATATGTCATAATTAGTGAAAAATTGGAAGAATGGAAATATTGGCCATAAGTGGTAATTAATGGGGAAATTAATTACTAGCTAAGAGAAAATGAGATGTGTAATTAAACACTTTTCACTACTACAAAAAACCAAATCTGTGGCGCTTGCGAAATGCCACCTATCTTAACGCTACTAAAAAAAGCTGTGGCGCTTGGAAGCGCCACAGATTTTTAAATTTTTTTTTTTAAAATAACCTCCTGTGGCGCCTAACTGGCCAGGCGCCACAGGTGTGAGGGCCTTCTGTGGCGCCTGGCCGGCCAGGCGCCACAGTAGGTCTTTTTTCTTTTTTCTATTTTTTATTTTTCGTTCTGCTTTATTTTAGCATATTTTTTCCTCATATTTTTTTGGGTTTTTCGTATTGGTTTTTTTTTTAGCATATTTTTTCCTCATGCATATATAATTATAGTCTGCAAGGTTTAATAAGAACAATAATAGATAACTTTAAAATGATACCAACAAATGATTGATTAGCTAAAGTAGTAATGAAAATTGTTATACAATATACTGTAAACCTAGCTGAATGAAATATAATACAACAAATTCAACTTGAACAAACATGCATGACACAACAATTATATTGGGAATTAGAAACAACACAAAAAAAACCAGCTAGTGAATTTAATTATAATAGTAAATATAGCTACCTAGGGATTTGCCTAAACACATATTCACACCATTCCTCGATCACTTCATTAACCTGATGGTCTGTCAAAGCGTCACAACGTTGATCTTCATAATACTACAGATATATACAATCAGACACAAGTTAGAACGAATTAAAATCAGTAAAACATAACTGTCAGGCACTAATTCAATTTCATTACAACACAATATGAAGTACAATTAAATGACTTACTTTTTGAGGAATATATGGTTGATCATGCGTAATAAAATCCTTCATAAATTTCATGATATAGTACCCACAATCATTGTCATTAGGTTGGAAAGGGCATTGCAATAATATAATGCAATATTTAACTCTGTTCCTGAATAAAAAGTGTTTACTAACAAAGTCTAAGTAAAGTCAAATATCAATACCTGTATCTTCTTCCAAGGATAGCTAAGGCGGGGGTCAGTAGCTTTAGAATAGTTTAACATGACAGACGACCGATATGCAGTCAATGCGCTAACAAAAGAATCAGAAAATGATTACTTTTGATTATTCAATCACGTTCGCAAATATTTATACATAGGCACGTATACTTACCTACTGATCAATAGCATCATATCAAAACGGTCTTGTGGAAGACCATTTTTCAGAGGATCCACATAATAAATGCGAGGGCCTGAAGGTTCCGCTGGATTGATAACGATCAATATCCAATGGCGCCTAAAATATATTTTAAAAATATTTTTTGAACAATCATGTTATGATAGAAGTTAAACAATAAAAACAAAAATTGTACCAATAATAACTTACCCCGCATTATACGGCACTAAAAATAATGTATTTGTTGTCGCTTTTTTGCTAAAGTAATCTTTCAGCTCATTAGACTGCGCAGTCACATCTATTTTACCCTCATGATGACCAACGAGAAAAGGGTTGACAAATGCGAATTGGACCCTGTGTGTATCCATTAAAACGTCCTGGTCCAAATGCCTGGTATAAAACATACAGTGTCATGAGAAACAAAAGAAATGGAACGAGATATATTAATAACAGTGATAAACGATGATAGTGAAGTACCTTATCCAGATGTTGATAGCCGAAGCACTAACCCAATCACGAGCACATATTTCCTGCACGACCTCGGCAGTAATATAGTCAACTAGACCACCAACAGTGTAGATACGTCTTGGAATACGTAATGGCACTACTCCCTCACCGATCAATTGTGGTGCAATTGATATTAATTGATCGAGATATGAGGTATGTCTTCTTCTGCTCTGTTGGCTGGCCGATGCTTTTGACTTGGGTTGTGTTGTTGAAGACTTTGAAATCTTACCCTGCGCAAATCAGAAAATTAAATCACAGTTCGAGATGAAAGTTCGAAGGAAAAGTGCAGGGAATTTTGAATGAACGACCTTTCCACATGGCTCGATAAGACCTATTGGCCAAGCAACATAGCCACCTACAACATCTGCCACCTTATTTTGCTCATCCAGAGACGGGATCGGTAAGAGGGCGTCTTCGTTCGTGCAGACGTCAACCCTAACCCGGAGTGTGTTATCGGGCAATGGTGAATTGTGCAGTATGTCCTCACCAGTGTTGTAGGCAACACCTACTGCAACCGCGTGCTTGGATGCTTGCTCGACATATAGCTTGCATTGAAATTCGCCCTACGGAAAATAGAGTTAATATGTTAAATTCGCTTAATTATAATTTAACATAAAGTTAAGTAGAAAAGCAATTAATTACCGAAGGAAAAGGGACTTTAGGCATGGAATTGCAGCTATCTCTGAAACTTGGGCTATCACAGAACGGAACATTTGGTGTTGGCCTACCCTGGACCAACTGTTGTATTTGCATTGTAAACAACGCATTCTGTTCTTGCAGCAAACGCATTTGCAGCAAACGCATTTGTACATGTAAAGAGCAAAGAAACAAATTAAAACTAGAGATGGTCCCACAGAAAAACAAAAATCTGCCGAGAGAGAGAGAGAGAGAGAGAGCGCATGGGCTAATATTATCTCCTTAATAATTTTATTTGCATTCTTTATTTTTTTCCTGTGTTGATCGGATGAAATTACATACTATGTACATGTCTATTTCTAAATTGGTTTATGTACTAGTATAATAACACCATGCATGAAGAAGATGACTATATATGACATATAAATATACAAGCATGCGTGTCATAACAGGGAAAAAAAACCATCAAAAGCATGCCATAAAAAAAACCGCAGAACAACCTGAAAAAAAAAATTAATAAAAACAAAACGCAAGTTGAACTTACAGGTTGATCAGTGCAGTGGAGTGGGGGACCACGTAATTGCCGTTGGTGACGCAATCTCAGTGAGGGAAGGAAGAAATTTGAGCACTAGCTACCAAATGGAGTGGGGACCAAAAGAGTTGAAGACAACGAAATAATACGAAAAGAAGTGGGGTTGGCAGTTGGAAAAATACAAAAACGTGTGCGCGTGTGGGTGTAGTTTTAAGATATGAAGAAGAGAAGATGGAGGGACGGGGTGCACGCACAGATGGAAGGGAAAGTGATAGAGGGAATAATTAAAGATAGAGAGAAAGAGATTGGGGGGGGTTGAGGCGGGAATGAAAGAGATTGGGGAGGGGGCGGCGGGAAAACAAAAGGGGATAAGGGGGGGCGGGTTGGGATCTCATTGGTGGGGAAGGGATAGGATATCAAAAATTATTTTTTTTTTAAAAAAGAGTCAGGGGTGGCGCCTGACCAGGTAGGCGCCACTCCTGAAATTTTTTTTTTTTTTTTTAAAAGGGTCAAGGGTGGCGCCTGGCCAGGCAGGCGCTACTCCTGACAAAAAATTTTTTTTTCCCATAAAGTGTCACGGGTGCGCCAGTTCTGAAATTTTTTTTTTTTTTTAAAAAAAAGGTCAAGGGTGGCGCCTGGCCAGGCAGGCCCCACCTCTGACAAAACTTTTTTTTTTAAAAAAAAAGGGTCAGGGGTGCGCCAGTCCTGACAAATTTTTTTTTTTTTAAAAAAAAGGGTTAGGGGTGGCGCCTGGCCAGGCAGGCGCCACCCCTGACAATTTTTTTTTTTTTAAGGGTCAGGGGTGGCGCCTGACCAGCCAGGCGCCACACCTGACCATAAGCTAGTGTGGCGCCTGGCGTACCAGGCGCCACAACTGCTACCACCTTCTCAAGTGTGGCGCCTGCCTAGCCAGGCGCCACACTTGATCATACCAGTTGTGGCACTTACCCTCCCAGGCGCCACAGCTGGTTAAAAAAAACATATAATATAAAAAAAATAATAAATGAGCAGCTGTGGCACTTCATTAAGGAAGGGCCACAATATGTGCGCCACCTTTCAACATTTTTGTAGTAGTGTTTGGAATTAATGTAATATGAATTTGGTGTGCATGTGTGTGGTATTTAAGATCAAGGGTTGAGATTCAATGCACATGGGTCGGAATCTGGTGTATTAAGCTTGTGTGAGCTTATTGTGGGAATGAATGAGATGTTGACAAGTGGCATGTGGTGAGCCTTAGGATGAGACAAGAGAGGCATTACATCATTATCTCACCATCTCTCATATTCTCTCTCTTCATCTCTCTCATCTTTTTCTCTCTCATTCGGCCATTGAAGAGGAAGAAAGGAAGAAGGGAAAAGCTGAATTTTGGGTAAGTAGATGCCCTCCATTGATCAAACACCATTCATAAATGTTGATCCTTGAGTGATAAGCTTCATTTTGGTGGTTGTAGCTTGTCTATTGGTTGTGGTTTGTGATCACACAAAAATTTGGAAAGTGGTGAATCAAGAACTCTCTTTGGAGAAGTCGATAAGGTAAGTGAAACCAATCTATCTATCTAAGTTTCATACCATTTGAAATAGTTTGTAATTTCTGGAAATTTGGCTTGAATCCAAAAAAATGAGGGTCACTGTTCATTTGGTATGTTTTTGGCATGAGAATGGTGTTTTGGAATGAGTTTAGGATAGATAGATTGATTAGAGGTTGAAATGTTAAGTTTAGTGAGTTTGGAAAAATTGATGATTTGTGTTGATTCAAACCAAAGCATGATAATGGAGTTGGATTTTGGTTATTTTAATGATTCCATTGAATTCCTCGGGTGTTTTTGTGTGGGAGTAGCTTTGGTTTGGTTTTTGGGTTCATTTGGATCATTTGGTATAAATTTGGGAAGTGCTGTCATGCCTTCTGCGTTTTTTGGTTTCTGATAATCGTGCTCGAGTATGAGTGAGTGTGCTCGAGTGAGGGAAGAACATTACTCGAGTGAGGGATTTTGTGCTCAAGTGATATTCTTCTTTGAACATTTTTGTGCTCTCGGGCAAGCACTTTCTGTCTTCACTTTCTTGTGCTTGAGGTGATGTCCGTACAGTGCTCAAGTGAGGGATTTTATGCTCGAGTGATCCTCTTCTTTGAAAAATTTTGTGCTCTCGGGCAAGCACTTTCTGTCTTCACTTTCTTGCGCTTGAGGTGATTTCCGTACCAGTGCTCGAGTGAGACCATTTTCACTTGAGGTGAAGCAGTGAAAAATCAGTTTTTGTGCTTCCAAAAGGGGATATTTGGGATAGTTCTTCCTACCCTTTAGGAGTTTTGTTAGGGGTATTTAATGACTCTAAAAGAGCAATAATGATAACCAATTAAGTATTATGAAGTGAATTAAGTCTTAGAATAGAGTATAACTTTTCGTCCCTAATTATGAATATAGGATTTGACATTTGCCCTACTCGGGAGAGACCGGCACTAGGACACGCACGGAAGGATCAAGGTAGTGACTCTTCTCTCATATTATGTATGATGTTTTGACATGCATAACTTATCGTTGAATTTGTGAAATATGTGCCATGGTCCATTACGGCGGGAGCAGGTTAGCGTGAGCCGTATAGGGAGTGACAGTGGTCATCTCTAGGTCGGCCGTTGAACTGCCGTCGTAATCGACATGGATTTTGTGTATCCGACCAGTGGGGTGGAGTTTGTGAATCCAGACGTGGGCTGTGTGTATCTTGCCTGTATGGCTTGCGTATGAAATGCATTATATGAATCCCAGCTGTGGTGAAATGTATTGTGTGGATTGTTGTGATGCAATGTAGCGTGAGCAATCATAAGGGATGACATGTGTCATACTAACCATTGCCGTTGTAGTTGCTTGTTGTGGATAATGATTTGCTTACATGCATTATTATTGTACATATTATGATTGATTTGTTACTACGGGGATTCTTTAGAATCTCACTCTCCCAAAATTAAACATTTTAGACAGGGCTGAAGGATCGAAAGGCAAACGGGCGACGAAGAGCAGTTAGAACTCCAGTTTAGGAGTATATTTTGGGTTAATGGTTATCATTGTATATCTTTTGGATATTTTTGGTAGAAACGATTGTATATAGTAGATTTTGTGTAATTCCCAAGAAAAAGGGTATGAATTGTAGGCTTTGTGCCTTTGTGTAAATCCCTTTTTATTAATGAATGGAACCCGAGTGTGTCGGGAATTTATGTTGTACTCTGATATGTATGAATGAAACCAACCGGTACAGGCCATTTTGTATTGAAATGTGAATGTGAGACCATTATTGAACATGTTTTGAAAATTTTTTTGCAAATCCGATTTTGGGAAGCTTGACTTTGTTTAAGTCCCAAATCATTTACGGTCTCTAATTCTACATTAATTACGTGTTTACGAACGTAAATCTCGGCCTTAATCGTGAAGGGGGTTACAGAATCACCTCCCGAGTTTCCCTGCGTCCCAACCACCCCAGGGGTTGACGTAGTCTTGGATTTTTTCCTCTCTGTCAATAAAGGCTTCCAGTACCAGAACAAGTTCAATCAACGACCTATTAATCTCTGACCAATTGTCATACCAAAAGGAGGCAGAATTACCATTTCCGACTTTTACTCCCACTCCTTTATGGAATTTCTCCCATACACTGCATATAGCCTGCCAGGTAGTAGAAGCATCTTTCTTTGGTACAGGTCTATTAAGTAAATCTCATTTATATTTTGCTTTGAGAATGCTCACCCATAAGTTTTGCTTATTCTCCAGAAGATGCCAATAAAGTTTCATGATAAATGCTTCATTTTGTTTTTTAAGATCCCGAATCCCTAGCCCTCCATTTCTCCTATCTTCAGTAACTTGATCCCAAGATACAAGATGAAGCTTTCTTTGATCCTCTGTCTCACCCCAAAGGAAGCTCCTGCTTCTCTTCTCTAAGTCTCGCAAAACTCCCTTAGGTAACATAATCGTTTGCATATGGTAGGATGGAAGAGCAGATAAAACTGCTCTAATAAGAGTGACTCTTCCCGTTAAGTTCAAACATCCCCTTTTCCAACCAGAGAGTTTCTTCTGAGTCTTCTCTAACAGAGAAGCAAAAGTGATTTTGGAAGCTCGATTATGAAGTAAAGGAATACTGAGATACTTACCTAAATCTCCTGTTAATCTCACCCCCATCCTCTGGCTCAAATTATAGGCCCTAGAGAAATGAATTTTCTTGGAGAAACACACCCTCGTTTTATTCTTATTCATTCTCTATCCAGATGCATCACAGAAAGTCTGAATACACTTTAACATACACATCAACCTGGTTCTTTGAGGCTTATGCAAACAATACAAGGTCATCAGCAAAGAAAAGATGAGAAATGCTCGGCCCACCTCTGCTTAACCGAATTGGTTCCCATGACCCATCTTCAATAGCATCCAGAATGATATGGCTAAGGCGTTCCATGCAAAAGGTAAAGATATAGGGAGAAATTGGATCCCCCTGTCTAATTCCGCGAGAAGATCTGAAGGTGTCAGTAGGTTCTCCATTCCATAAAACCTGAAAGGAAGGGCTCAAAATGCATGTCATAATAACCTAGCATATAGGGCCCTCAATGCCAACTGCTCTGAGAGTATTATATATAAAAGGTCATTCAAGACGATCATAAGCCTTTTCCAGGTCCACCTTGACTGCCATCCAACCATTCTTACCACATTTCTTCCTCATAGAATGAATCACTTCCTGGGCAATGATAATGTTGTCACTACTTTGCCGCCCTCGAATAAAACTACATTAATGGTTCCCAACAAGCTTTCCTATGGATTCCCTCAGACGCCCACTCAGAATTTTGGTAATGATTTTGTAACTCACATTGTAGAGAGAAATAGGCCTAAAATCCATGATTGTCTTTGGATTCTCCATTTTTGGGATTAGCACAATATTTGTATTATTTATTTCCTCGATCTGAGCAGGAATATGAAAAACCCTAGTCACTAATTCAATAATCTGGTCCCTCACAATCGCCCAATATTCCTGATAAAACACCGCTTGTAAGCCATCTGGTCCAGGAGCCTTAAAGCCCCCCAAGTTAAAAGTTGCCTCTTTTATCTCTTCTTTTGACACCTGCTCAATTAATTGGTGAATCTCATGATTGCTTAGTTGAGGAAATCGATTGTGAGTAATAATGGTATTTGGAGTTGATATCTCACTTTGAAACAATTGCTTGTAATAATTAACAGCCAAGTTTTTCAACTCATTCTGATCAAATAACCACTCCCCCTCACTTTACTTAAGGCCGTCAATTCTATTCCGCCTTCTTCGAATTATTGCAGCTGTATGGAAGAATTTGCTATTTTTATCCCCCCATTTCAACCAATTGCATCGAGACTTCTGGTACCACAGGATTTCTTCTTGAGCAAGCACTTTATTATACTCCTTCCATAATTCGTTTTCTGCTTGAACAAGATATTGATTATCACGTCTCGCTCTGGTTCTTTCAATACCCTCAACTCTTTGTAATATTCTTCTTTTCTTGGCTTTCAAATTCCCGACCCTACTTTTGTTCCATTCACTGGCCTCCTTAGCAAAATTGTCGATTTTTTCCTTCCAATGACCCCTGCTTCATGAACGCTTCACAATATCTTCAAAATACTCTTCTAAAAACCAAGCAGCCTGGCACCGAAAGGGAGGTTTAACCTTATGAAAACCAGAAGGAGGCAAAGCCCTTAATAAGATTGGCCGATGATCAAATCCAAATTTGCTCAAGTGATGCACCTTGGTGGAAGGATGTAATTGGTTCCACTGAGAATTCATAAAAGCCTAGTCAAGTTTCTCTTTTAATAAACCACGCTCCCAAGTAAATTTTTCACTAACAGTATCAATAGCAATGAGCTGTGAATGTAAAATGCACTTCTAAAAACCAAGCAGCCTGGCACCAAGATATGTTTCTCATCACTCTTTTACCTTCTCTAAGATTCGATCTAAACCAATCTGCAATGAATGATGAGAAAAATGTTGGCTATAACTGACAAATTGCTCAAATCTTCAACCACACCTCCTTTAATTAGCCATCAAACAATGCGTCCGGCTCCTCTCCTTTGCTTTCCCATACCTTTTGCTCTACTTTGCCCTAAACTACATCATTTGGGGTTTTAAAAAGTGAGATTGGCCTACTTTTTTTTGTTTCTAAAAATAACATTTAACACCTTGAAGTATTTTTTGAGTGGCACCCAGTACTCTAAAATAATTTTTGATGCACTGATCACTATCAAATATTTTTTCAGTTGTAACTATTATCTAACAAACGGTACTCTAAAGTATTTTTTTTTTTCCAGTAACACCCAGTATCATTAATTAATTTTTAACTCACTCAGCACCTTAAATGATTTTTTAAATAACACCCAGTATTCTAAAATAATTTTTTTTTATATTTAATATCCTGAAATATTTTTTTTTATCAACACTCTGCATCATAAGTTTAGACTACTCGTTGCAATTAGAAAAATATTTTAAGGTGCTGGATGCACAAAAAAACATTTTAGGATATTAGATGCCACTGAAAAAAAATACTTCAAAGTACTGAATATTAATTTTTGGGAGGAAAAAAATGGGCCCAACCTTCCTTTTCTTACACCCAACACGGTGTAGTTTTGGGTAAATAAGAGGAAAGAGATGGAAAAGTAAGGGAGAAGAGCTGGAT
Organism: Inga laurina; assembly: GCA_963855925.1. Classification (NCBI taxonomy): domain Eukaryota; kingdom Viridiplantae; phylum Streptophyta; class Magnoliopsida; order Fabales; family Fabaceae; genus Inga; species Inga laurina. Next base: position 27,707,329 of record OY979704.1, read on the forward strand.
GCTCAAACAATCTATGTAACTCGTGTGGAAGGGTGGCAATGTTTTTCTATATAAGTATATATCAGAATCATCGTTGTCCATGGCTGAGGTACATGTAGCTTTCATCCAAGAACCTTAACATAGGCCCGACCTCTCTGATACAAGACGACCATAGCATCCCACTTATCTACCTCTCTTGCGCCGATGTTGACAACCTCTTCGCCGACATAGGACTTGCCTGCAAGCAATGGGGATTTTTCTAGATCATCAACCACGGCGTTCCCACAGACCACCAGCAGATGATGGAGGAGGTGGAACGAGAGTTCTTTCGTCTTAGCATGGAAGGTCAAGAGAGGTGCCGAGAAGTTGATGGGGAATTATGAACAAGAGCACACCAAGTACATCAAGGATTGTAAGAAGGTGTTTTTTGACCGGGAGAGAGGGGGGAGGGAGGAGAGAGAGCAGGAGTAAGAAGGAATTTTTTTTTAAAAAAAACTGTGTAGGATCCATTAACGTCTATTTGCTCAAGTTAATTTTGTTGGTAAAATACCCCAATTTATAAATTATAATGTTTATGTGTATTTTAACACCTTAGAAAATTTAATTATACTAGATGCCCTTGACATAAAATATTCTTGTAAAAATTGCAGTTTTACCTTATATATACATAGACATACATGTAATAATAGCCTATAGGCCTGTTCTTATTAGCATTGTTGTCAAACTTGCGAGTTGACTCTCCGAGTTTACCATTTTTACGTTTCTAACTTATAAAATCGAGTCGAGTCATTGGTAAACTCATGACCTTTGTAAACTCAGTTAAATTCACGAGTTTATACACCGAGTTTACCGCTTTTACATTTCTAACTTACAAAACTATGTTAACACACCCTTAAACTTGCGTTAACTTTTTCAATTTGATTATATTCAACGGCTTTATATATGAATTTTATAGAAATTTCTTTGTTAAATACGATAAATTATGAATGTTGATAGATTTAATTTCAATTATTTGGATTTAAAATATAGGGTTAATATAACTTTTGGTCCCTGAAGTTTGATCTAATTTTGGTTTTGGTCCCTTAAGTTTGAAATCTGTGGTTTTGATCCCTGAAGTTTTACCTGATTTTGGTTTTGGTCCCTCAAGTTTGAAATCAGTGGTTTTGGTCCCTGAAGTTTCACCCGATTTTGGTTTTGGTCCCTCAAGTTTGAAAAGGACTTGGCGACCCAATTAAAAAACCCGACCCGACCCAGAAAAAAATCAAGTCCTTTTCAAACTTGAGGGACCAAAACCAAAATTGGGTGAAACTTCAGGGACTAAAACCACAGATTTCAAACTTGAGGGACCAAAACCAAAATTGGATCAAACTTCAGGGACCAAAAGTTATATTAACCTTAAAATATATTTAAATCAAATTGTTGTCAATTTTTTATATTTTAATTATTTAATTATATACTAATAATATCTATTTAATGGTAAAACTAAACTCTTACGGGTTTACGATTCAAGTTCACGATACGAATTTACATCACTATCATGAATTTACTTAAACTCGCGAGTTGAACAACCTTACTTATTAGACCATGTATACTTTGCATTGAAGGCAAATGGTAGGCTCCTTTAGTTAGGCTGTATATATTATCTCTATTGACTTTTTTTAAGAGGTCAAAAAAACTAAATAAATTATTTTAAAGTATTTATTTTATTTTTTATATCAAAACTAATTTATTTAAATCATAAATTGATATATCATCAAATAATATATAAAATATGTTATAATTAACTGGCTTATTTAGTTTCATTGACGTATCTAAAAAAAAGATTAACTAGATTTTATATTAAGAACTTCAGGAAGTATGCAAGTTAAGATTCAGATATTTAAATCACTCAAATCAAAAGAGGAAAGTTTTTGCCATTCTTATTAACCTAAATTGGTGATAAATATATTCACGTTGCTCTTATACCTTTGTTATGTCTTTTAGAAAAAGTAGATAACCTTATACATTTATTACTTTTCATAAAAAAGTGGTATGTTAATTAACTTTTTTTTTCCTTCTAAAAGTACATTTGTTTCCATCTTTCTAGGAGTAATGGAGTATTAATTACCCCCTCTGTCTTTAATTATTGGAAAATTTTAAACTTAGGTTTTTATGGTCTTTTTATGAGGAAAAAAAATAATTTTTTTGGGTTGTACTCGTTTTTAAACATGCCATTCATTCATAATTTTTATTTTCATTAAGCTGAGGCAAACTTATCTTCTTTTCAACGCCACAAAATCAAACAATATTAATAGGAGCATTTTGGTAAAAAAAATTCAATCTCAAACATAATTATGAAAATTAACTACCTTCCTTAATAAGTGTCAAACACTCGTGTATGTTTAAGAAACAAGAAAATCATAATTTCAGAAGCCATTTTTCACAAGCCGAGATAAAATTTCTTTTAACATACTTACCTCATAAATCATAAAAGCTATTCTCTAAAAACTAATCCAAATATTCAAAATTTACTTATAAACAAGGGAGGGAGTAGCTTTTTAATAAAGATGGACTTGAAAATTTGTTGGTTGAGATGGTAAACAGTCTCACCTTCATCAGGAGGAGAACATAAGTTTGAATTCTAAGAAGAACACTTGTTAGAGAAAAAAGAAAAAAGACAGACTTAAAAATTTATTTTTATTTATAGACAATTTTAATGAAAAATATTTTACATCCTATTCCTTATATTCATTATGTGAAATTCTTTAATCACATATATTCATAACTTGCACTTGCATGTATTCTATTTTAAAATATTATCATTAAACTATAAACCCATATGGAAAAGAGGACACATGACTAAATAAGGAATTTGACCTAAGCTTTGCCTAATTTCAATAATTAACTACTTTTTTTATTCAAATGAAATAGTCCAAACTAATCGAAAAAAATGAAATTTAAATAAAGATAACATTTACCAAGTAAATAAAGAATATTTTAATAATTATTTTTTCTTAAAAATGTAAAATTTTGATTTAAGAAAATTTAAATTAAAGGTAACAAATTTACATAATCTAAATTTAATTTAAACATTCCAAACCTGTAATGATAAACTAGTGTTAACCCCCGTGCGTTGCACGAGAACGTGAATTCTGATTAATGGTACATTGCAGGATTAATTTTTTATGACTGTAATGCATTTATTTGTATATCTATAAAACTAAATTTTTAGCTCAGAAATGCATAAAGGGTGTTTATAATCATGCTTATATATCACATTTTGAGGGAACATTTTTTTGGAGAATTTATTACCCCTTGGTGTGCCAACAGAGTGCCAATAAATTAATAAATAGAAAGCTATGTGGGGGATACAATTTGATAAAGCATAGGCAAAATGACTACAATTTTGATTTTTTACTAAATATATCACTGAAAGAAACTTTCAACAAAAAAAATGAATCTTACATGATATTTTGAAAAATTTCTCTATAAATCACATTGGTTGTCTTCTTGGTGGGTTTATTGTCTAAATCAAGTATTAACATCTTGATGCCGTCCATATGATTATATGTGATACATGTAATACTTTTGTTTTTTTTGTAATCCTAACAAATCGTAAGACAACTAAGGTGGGCACATACAGATATTCCGTTTTGTCCTCAAAGGCTTTGACTGCAACCTCCCCAAATAGTGATAGTTGACGCGTACTTCACTACACATGTTATCATATGATTATGATGAACTAACATGAAAGTAGATATTAATAGCATGAATTGATTAATGTTAAATCTAGAGAGTATGTTACTTATGATTTGCAATTGTGAAACCCAATTTCTTCATCGTGCCGAAGTCTCTCCGTAGATCAACTAAGTTCCTAAATGCTTGGAGGTAGCCCTTCACATCTGGATGAATTTGTCATCTAGGTTAGAATAAAGCGTTTTGAATAAAAAAACATGGTAGAAATATACATTAACCAATTAGCTCTTCATGCGTGGCTTCACCGCTAGTGATTTATTGATTGAGACAAAGTTGAATGCATGAAGAGGGATTTGGAACTTATGTTTTTTAAAAAAATGTGTTAGCATGAAACGTAATCTTCCAATGGTGTGAGCATGTTTTGTAGTTAGTATTGTTGGCCAACACTTCAAAGTTCTCAAATCAGTACACCTCACCCTCTTTTAAATCCTCAATGTACCTTACGGATTTGTCCCTTCTAGACAATTGAACTCTCAATTCGATCACCCTGTTTGCAAATAGTTAGATGAAATATAAGCAACACATAATTTTCACTTAGTGAATTGGTGGATGTGAAGACTACATTAGATACTTACTTGTTTGTCAACTAAGATCATACTGACTTTCCAGACATCAAATGGTGAGGCCTTCTTTGCCATTGTCCACTTCCTAAGTACCCTAACAATAATGCTCCAAGTTTCCTTACTATCATCAATGTCCTTGAGCAAAGCATGAGCAATGACTGCCATTGCTTGAGTTGATGTATATGAGGATGGGAGGTTTTTGATGAGATATATAATCGTATGTGTGCTGTATATGATGAATTTTCAAACATTTTTATAATGAATTGTCCAACATCATAATTTTAATTCTCAATTAAAGTGATCCGTCCCATTTTTTTAAGCGATTTAATACCCTTTGCTTATTATATTTTTTAAGTAATGTGGATAACTTTGATTTATATTTTTTTTTCTGAGCCTTTAGGCTCTTTTAGGTAATTTGGGTGATTTTAGCCTTAATATCCTTTCCTTCCAAATTATTCAAATTAGAGCAATTATTATTTGTTGTATACTGAAAAATTATTATTTGTTTGAAATTTGAATGCTGTGATTGTCTACCCCATACTCTATATCTATCAATGGGAAAAGGATATTAGATGCAAGCAGTAGCAGAAAATAGTGTCATTAAAAAAAAATCACCCATTACCATTAAAATAGTTAATTGGACGTATCCCTCATATTTAATACTTATTTTCTTTTCTTATTTCATCAGCGTATTGTTATTTAGGTAATTTGGGTAGGATATTAGATGCAAGCAGAAAACATTGCCATTCAAAAAAATTACCCATTGCCATTAAAATAGTTAATTGGACATATCCCTCATATTTAATACTTTTTTTCTTTTCTTATTTCATCAGCGTATTATTATTTAGGTAATTTGAGTGATTTTAGCCGTAATATCATTTCCTCAATTTATGTTATGACCTCTTCCTTCCAAATTATTCCTTTTAGAGAAATTATTATTTGCGGCACTAAGAAATTATTATTTGTTTAAAATTTGAAAGAATATGCCCCATTATTATTTGCCAATCATCATAAATATGTTTCAATGTAATTAGGTTATTTGATATTTGAAATGCTACTCCTAATTATTATTTGTCAATCATCATAAATGTGTTTCAATATAATTAGGTTATTTGAAATTTGAAATGCTATTTCCAATTATTATTTGCCAATCATCATAAATGCGTTTCAATGTAATTAGATTATTTGAAATGTTACGCCCAATTATGATTTGCCTATCATCATAAATGTGTTTTAATATAATTAGGATTGTGATTATTCGATTCAAGTCAAATATAATTGGGTTATGAAACGGGTCACATGAAGATTTAGAATGTAAAGTTGATTAATGATTGATCATTACAAACGTTAAACATTTCCGGCACTGTCTTCTTTCTTTCTTTGTCCTTTTTTGTCAACAATGGGACCCGTTAATTTTGATTTTCGAATCTTGTGGCTTGTGAGGTATCTGTTAAAAAAAAAAAAATTTAAAGTGGAAATATAGTCAACTCCGAACGTTTGAGGACCCGCCCAAGTGTTTCAAGTTTCAAGCATGAGCGTGACGCCACAGTAGTCACTAGTCAGTACCAAACACAGCAAAAACCAAGACTCTGTTCTCTTTTCTTTTCCAAAAGTAGCCATCTTTCTCTCTCTCAATCTAAAGTCATTATTTTCGGATCACAACCTGTTCTTCAATAACCGATTTGGAGTTTCGCCTTTGGATCTGATCCGAGAATCTCAATCCTAAGTATCGATTAAATTATCTTATTATCTGTGAGTTCAAGCTACCCTTTTTGTCTTTTTTGATAGCATTTTCTTCATTGTCTCTACTCAAAACCTACAAAGTAGATAAGAAGTAAATGCACAAAGAATTAGGGTTTAATTTCATTGTCTCAAATCCATTTTCATTACTTTCTTTGACTTCAATTAGCTCATTGGGTGTAATGTAATGTTTACTGGTTTGGTACGTTTTGCTTACTACATTGTTCAGTTTAAGCATTTCTCACAATGTGTGCGAGCAAAATCGTTCAGCTTGCTCTACGGATCTATGATATGTTTAATCTTTGCGATTGGCAGAGTAAATAGCCTGAAACAATGACGAGAATTACTCCTGACTTTGGTGATACAATGCAAAAAGGGTCTTTGCCTGCAGTTTCAGCTGACGTGGTGTTTGCTTCTACTCGGTTTCCGAGTTACAAAATCGGAGCTAACGATCAGATCATTGAGACGAAAGATGACCCGAAAGTGATATCCATGAAGCAAGTTGTTGCTCGTGAGACTGCTCAGCTTTTGGAACAGCAGAAGCGTCTATCTGTTCGTGATCTTGCCAATAAATTTGAGAAGGGTTTAGCTGCTGCTGCTAAGTTGTCTGAAGAGGTTGTTTCTTCTCTCTAACTGTTGAAATGATTGTCATGTTTCTATAATTCTTCTATGTGAGGCTAAACAGTACTGAACATTTGGTGAGTCTTTTCAAATGTGAGACAATAACTAATTATATTATAGCCTTTATTGTGGCTGATATGCTTAAAAATTCAGGCTAGGCTTAGAGAAGCAGCATCATTGGAGAAACATGTTCTTTTGAAGAAGCTTAGGGATGCCCTTGAATCCTTAAAAGGACGTGTGTCTGGCAGAAACAAGGATGATATAGTGGAAGCTATTTCCATGGTTAGTTTAGTGTTTTTTTCCTTGTTTCTTCTCTCTTTTTTTGTGCGTACCTGTGTGTGTTTAATCCATTCTTTAGCAAACCTACTTTAACTTATGCGTCTTCTTTAGGTTGAAGCTCTGGCAGTTCAGTTGACTCAAAGGGAAGGGGAATTAATTCAAGAGAAGTCAGAGGTGAAGAAACTGGCTAGTTTTCTTAAGCAGGTGATTTAAAATTCTCTGCTTAAATATTTATGTGAAAAAGAAATAAATTATGTTTCGTAGCATATGATATCCTCCCAAAGAAAAAGAAGAAACCAAAGATGACTTCTCTAATGGACCTATCTGTCGAACATCTATGATAGGGCACAAAAAGCTATTCAATCCCATAATTAAAGGACAAGATTTTACCTTCTAAACCGGAGCAATTTGCTCCAACCAAAGACACAATAAGACAAATGCATCCTTTCATAAATTGATCACTGCAATACTTGTTTGATTAGTGTCTCGGGCACAGTGGATGTCTTCACCTCTTTTTGGGTCAAATTTCTGTCTCAGTATAAATTTAATACCACAAAAGGTAACAGTTGTCCTTAAACTTATTGAATCCTATTAATTTTACCTTGCTTGAAATATTAAGGCGTTGGGACTTTATATTTTACTGTATATTTAGATTTGGACTAATAATTCAATTTATTAATTCCTAAGTTATAATAGAAATGCGCTTACTTTTTTAGTTTGTATCTCCTATACTTGCTTGCATTAACAAATATGCTTCTCCATTGCTAAGAGTTTAAATTCATTTATAGGCTTCTGAAGAGGCCAAGAAACTTGTAGATGAGGAAAGGGCTTTTGCTCGTGCAGAAATAGAGAATGCCAGAACAGCAGTTCAGAGGGTGGAGGAGTGCCTGCAAGAACATGAGAGAATATCTCGAACCACAGGGAAGCAGGTTAGTCCATGTTCTTGTTATTCATAGTGCTTGAAATTTTAGATTGAGGGAATTTCAATGTTTACTTGTTTGGTGATGATGAATGAATTAGTGCTTATTTGGGATAGCTTAATTTTAGCTTATAAGTGCTTTTTAATCGTGATTTACAGTATACGAGGTAAGTATGTGAGAGGAGTTTTATCTCGATTTACGTAAAAAGCACTTATAAGTGCTTTTTAAGCATAAGTGCTTTTTAAGCTATCCCAAACAAAGGCTTAGACTTATTGGTTCACATTTCACTTTGTTATTTTATGTTCTGAATTTAGACAAGTTTATGGTGTACACATGCAACTAGTTTCTTAAATTATCAGTCACGCTTTATTTAGACCTTTAAAGTGGAAGGGGAAATGAAGAAAATGGGAAACTTTGATATGAAATTGTTATTCATCAGGGATTTTAGCATTTTTCTTCTCTTTTTTACTATATAACATTTTTCTTCTGGCTTTTCTTATTATGCTGCATCTCTTATTCTAGTGTTGCCCCTTTCTCTGCTTTCTTGGATGTAGCCTCTTATCTGTTGTTGCTTTCTCTTCATTGCTTTGATGGAAGCGCTATGTAGGTTGATCATACTGTTTAAAGTTAGGTTAATCTCTACTCTCATGGTAGGCAACTAGGAATGCTGTGCTTGTCTTTGCCACCTGATGGATGCCACATCTTAATTGATGCCATGCCGTGCTAGATAAGCTTTGTTTTAGCTTCTTTTGGAGGTGCATTGGATCTATTAATCAAGAAGTGAAAGATTGGGAAGCTACTCTAGGGGTGCTTATGACTAAAATCTAGTTGCTGTTGCTTTTAGGTTGTAAGATAATTCATAATTCCAATTAGTTGTGGGCGTTTACCTTTGGAATTATTGTCTATTGTATTATAGCTGGGGCGTCTAGTCTTGAAAGTCATTTTCAAGCTATACAATGCTGTACTTTTTTCAAATGCTTGTTTTGTTGTGGAAGCACTTTTCCCATTTCCTGTGACAAAGACACTGAGCCCAACAAAAAAATAGTTTATCAATAGAATAAATCTCTTTAATCGCTCTTCTAATGTTCTGTAAGATTTTCTTGAACTAATCATGGCCTGTGTACTAAAGGGAGGCCTTGAAAAAAGGTCTATCCTCATGTACAGCTTGGGGCAAGTGAGAGCTATGGTTTATGTGAGGAGCAATATCACTGGAAATTCCAGTGATCTGTAAAATTTTCTTCATGAGAATCTATTATTTAGAAATCCCAAAATATAACGAAACGAGTTCATTTTTCTTAGCGAGTATTGCCCATGTTAGAATGAAATCATAGTTTAAGGCCTTCCGTCCCTATCCCCCGCTCCTACTATTTAGGGGGCCCTTGCTTCTTGCTTCTGATGGAACTGGACACAGACAGATCCGGGGAAGAGTACAGATCCGGGGGAAAAGGGGCTTACCTTCTTCCTCTCCTTATCAGTCGAGCAACTTTGTTCAGTTCTTTGATTTGGAGCAGCTGCTTGGAAGAGTATAGTAGGGTATTTCAAGTTGTAAAATCTCAAAATCTTATTGGAAGGTTTTAAGTGCAACTCTTATTGCCTAAAAGTATCAACCTGTACTCTAGCATAACGTTTCTCATAATTTAAAGTTATGTTCCCCTTGTTTTTTCTTTCTTTTTGTGAAGAAAAAGATCCAATATTCTCCAAAGTAATGGTTTCCTGTAGAAAATTTAATTGGATCCAGCAAATATCGATCAATTATGTTATTTTCATTCATTAAAATTTATTTCTGTTGGAACTTTAGGACCTAGAACAATTGATGAAGGAGGTTCAAGAGGCTCGAAGAATCAAAATGCTGCATCAGCCAAGCAAGGTATTAAATTTTTGTTCCTTCATCCCACTTATGATGGAGATTGTTGTTATTATTTGAATATTTGAATCATTATCTCTTCTTCTTTTTTTTTTTAACTCTGTTGTTTCTATTTTTTTGGTGCTTTGTTTGTTTTGTTTTGTTTTTTGGCATTGCTTTGTTTTTTAATTTAAAATTCTTAGTCTTGCTGGTGGTATATATCCCTCTCTGGTTGTCTCTTTGTTCATTAAGAAGACCGTACATAATCTATGGCTCCTTAATTGAGTTGGAGCACAATTCTTCCAGATAATCTTATTTTATCTTATTGGGGAAGATAGATTCATGAAGTCCCAATGTTCTCTTGGATGTTATGATTGAAATCTGTATATAATTTAGGGTTAAGGTGCAAATTTACCAATGAAGTTTTGTCCGAGGAGCGTCTGGCACAAATATCTTTTAGAAGGGGCGAAAATACCAATAAACAATTAAAAATGGGCATCCATCACAAAAACCGTTAAATTTGTACTAACGCCGTTAGGAGTTTTTCTCTCTTATAATTTAACGCCGTTACTACGGATTAACGGTTTTTGTGGTGGACGCCCCTTTTTAATTGTTCATTGGTATTTTTGCCTCTTCTAAAAGATATTTGTGCCAGACGCTTTTCGAACAAAACTTCGTTGATAAATTTGCACTTTAACCCTATAATTTATACCATTTATTTGTCTGTCTTGCTGGCTTTCTAGTACAGCTATATTGTACATATTGTACTTATTACGTGCTACTAATATGTAATAACCACTATATTGTGAACGTTAGGAGAAAATGTGCAAGAGTTTGAAGAAGTGAAAGGTATCATCACATTTGAGATGCCCCTCTGTTGTTCCAGAATTAGGACTCCTGTTATAAACATAATCAATAATGTTCCTTAATTTTATACACATAATTAATATTGTTCATGCCCTTTATGTATAGTATTGTTAACTTAATTTTTATCACGTTGTATTAAATAAGTTAATGCATTGATTATTAATTTTTAGGTCATGGATATGGAGCATGAGCTTCGCGCATTGAGGGTTCAACTTGAGGAGAAGTCTAGACATTATGTTCGACTTCAAAAAGAGGTACCCTTGAAATCTTATGTCCATGTTGAAGAGATTCTTATATGAATGTTTTATGAGATTTAGGTAGTTGTTGGGGGCTGAAGTTTTGGTTTCTGAAGCAGTATGTTATATTTAATCTTAACCTTTCCTCACTCAGTATAGTTATGTTTCAAGCATTTCTAATAGGGGATAATATTTCTTTGGTCTTACAGCTTGTTTCTTGATTCAGTTGTTAGTAAACTATAATATAACACATTTTGAGATTTAAAATTTTGTAGAAAATTTTGATTCATTTTATGTATTATGATAATACATTTTGCTTATTTTGGCCATTGCTCTAGAAGAAGGTGTTATATTACCTGCATTGTTTTTTTTCCCCATAATCACAGTGATTTGGCTGTTTCCTTTTTCATCTTGCAAGTTTTCCATTCTTTCTTGACTACTATATTTGTGATCGACTGGAAGATCTCTACACAATGTGCTATGTGGTGTGATGGAGTATTCAATGATGAATATTATTATTTTGTTGTAATTTTTCTTTCTTTCTTTCTTTGTTTTTTGCCCCACTGACTTATCCTCCATTGGCCTCTCCAGCTAGGAAGGATAAAGAGGGGTGGGGAAAATGTTCCCCATTTATATGAACTAGAAGGAACTGAAGTGTTAGGTTCCTATTTAGAAATTCATACCTGCTCCGAGAATGCTGCTTGTCTTTCAAAATGTTCAATTCAGTGGCATCGTGTATCATCCGAATGTGCTAAAAGGGAACTTATTTCAGGTATTTCTTCCAGAATTGAATACTTTTTACTTTTGAAAATAGTATATATATTTTTCCTGTTAGAATGTTGTGATGTTAAGCATTGGTTATTTTATGTGTGCTTCGATACACACGCACATAAAGAGGCTCATATGCTACTCTATAACTTCCTTATACCAATTAAGTCCTGATATGCAATCCATACAACTCTCTTGTTTATGAGCAATCTCTATGCTGCACTGCACAAATGCCCTGTCCTACCACCATTTCCTAGAAGTGCAATTTTACATAATGAATTATCATAAAATCTGTTGCAATTAAATTATTCCTTTTTGTAATTTTTCACTTATAAGTTATGTGATATAACTTTTTCTTTTACAGGAGCTACCAAATCAGTCTATGCCCCTGAGCCTTTTGATGTTGGACATGTATTACAAGTTGATATCATTTCAGGAAGCGAGAACATCACATTGTCAACCACGGGTCCAATTGACCCAGGTTTGTTTCCTGCCCTGTATCTTTTTCATGCTTAATGGTCATCAACAAGTGTGGCTTCAAATATTGATATCTTCTGTTCTATATAAAACTTGTAACATAGAAATAGATTGAAGGTGTATTTCCATGTCAATGGAGTTTGATTTAGTATTCTTGTGCAGCTGCTGGTTTGGGGACCTATGTAGAGGCACTTGTGCGTAAACATGATACTGAATTCAATGTATGTCATCATCACACTTACTTATTTTCTTGTCTCTTCTGTAATAAGCTATTTGAATGCAAGCATGAAGCATAATTTATAAGCTCGCCATTTACTAATTTTCTCTTCATTTAGTAATCTTACTGTGTTAGTGTTCTAAAAAGCAATGTTAGTTCATAAATTAATTGCAATTTTTTTAAAACCGTGACTTTGGAGAAGCTGTTGGATAACAACTCCATAGGTAAGAAACGTATGATTACAAATAAATTTTATTAAATATAATATTGTTATATTAAAAAACTAATCACACTCCTAACACCTTAAGAGGTAGAAAGTAACCTAACATTCTTAGGCAAGCATAAACCTATCAATATATTCCCCTTCAATAAAACAAGTAATTTGTTGCAAATGTCTCTAAACAGCTCAAATTCGCTATATCATACGCCAATAAATCTGACACTAACTAATTTTAAGATGACTAGAAGCAAGATTAAAAACTGATAAAGTGGACTAGAGACCACATATAGAAATGAAGAATGGAGATTGTTGCAAGCTTTTGACGGAAGAGAAGTGAATGAAAGCAGCAGTGCAGAACAAGGAACAAGCATAGGCAAAGGAAGGCAGCACAAGTCTGAGGACAAGTTGAAGTGCAGAAAGAGAATGTTTTTGGTAGATGATCGAATGCCACTGTTTTTCTTCCCCCTCCATTTCTAGTTGGGGTTGAAACTCAACTATGATGCACAGTTTTGGGAGGCCAGAACATGCAGTTTAATCTCCAAAAGCTTTGTTTTGAGCCGATTTTATAAAAATGTTGTGGCCTTCCAGGATTCTTCAGATTTGAATAATCTTGTATGAAGCGTTCATGCTTCACTGGATGTTGGTAAGCTGTGAGTTTGTACTTTGCCAACTTTTAAGTCTATTAGACTTTGACATGACAGGCACTGTTGGAATTATGAACATTATCCTTGGACCCTCCTTGATATCAACTTTTAGTTGATTAGTTTTTTGATACAATATTGAAATAGAGCCTCCCATACAATGTCTGCAAGAGCCATTCTAGTTGCCGAAGTCTGATAATTATAATTTAGAATGAATTAGCGTTTGGTTTTAGCAAGTTGTTGTTTCTAATTACAATTTCTCTTCATTTCAGTATAATTAAACCGTCACTTTGCAGGTGGTTGTAACTCATATGAATGATTCAATTCATTCAAGTGAATCTATTCATGTTCTTCATGTTGGGAAAATGAGGATGAAGCTTTCTAAAGGAAAGGCAACAATTGCCAAAGAATACTACTCAAGTTCCATGCAGGTATTTCAAGTCGTAGATGCTATCTCTAATATTGATGATTTTATTTCTAAGTGACAATCTATTATGTAAGGGAGCAAGAATCCTTATGTACTATCATTTTTTTTGGGGGGAAAATTTAGAAATAACACATGGATACAGGACTTGAATAGGGTGCAACAAACATTATTTTAATCTTTGTTGAACAAACAAGACAACCTTGTGCCAGAAGCTGACTTGATATTTTCCTTTTGGTGTCAACAAAGTTATTGAATGGGACCTCTTGGTCAATAATTTATCCAAAAATTTGGTTGTTGATTGAGCACCATGGATTCGAATGATACATATAACTGACCCCACCTAGTGGGACAAAACTTGTCGCCGTTGTGGGCTCATTGGTTGTCAAATTAATTCAGCTAAAATAACAGGATTTTGTTTATTTTGGTTTAGCTATGTGGAGTTAGAGGAGGTGGGAATGCTGCAGCCCAGGCGGTATTTTGGCAAGCAAAACAAGGGCTTTCTTTCGTATTGGCGTTTGAAACAGAGCGTGACAGGAATGCTGCTCTTATGCTTGCCAGGAGGTTTGCATTTGACTGCAATGTATGCCTCTCTGAGCTCCAAAACAAGTTTTACGTTCAAACTGATATTTGTCAAAAAATTAAGCATTCATCGTTTGAACTTCTAATCAAATTTAAGCTGTTTGTGAACTATTCTTGTCTGACTTGTTTAAACATCAAATTTGGCTCAGTGTGTGCATTACACACACAAGCTTCAGTCTGCTTTGATTTCCACTATATTTATTTTATCTTGGATTTAATAGATTGTACATGTACAAAGTTCTGTTCTTTTCTATTCCTGTTTTCTTGGTCTGCATAGCTGATGTGTAAATGCATTAACAATGGCAGATTACTCTTTCTGGGCCAAACGATAGATCTAGAGCCGATGATCGATTGCCTTCTTGGTCATGATGAACCTCAGAAATTTTTTTCTCCTCTTCTGTAATTACTTGAGTTTTCCTAGCTTGTATTATAAGTGTGTATCAGCTAAACATGGCTTCTTAGTATGGAAGAACATTCATGCCTGGCTTCTTGGAGTTGGACAGAATCTCTCTGTGTCATTTATTCTCCTTCACCAAACACCAAGGCATTTTTTTAGGGTTTGCCTTTGTGAGTGGTAGTTGACAAATTTGTAGGGCTTGCATTGTAACATATATGGAATTCACATTCAGTGCTTGAGATGCTAATTTAATGTATTTTGATTTGATTCCTCATCAGTTACTGTCGGAATTCTCCAAATTTGTATTTTCCTTTTTTTTTTTTTTGGTACAAAAGTTTTAGGAAAGGGGTTAGGCTCACCTACGATCTAAGGGTAGGGCTCCAAGTTGGGATGCCTCCCCCAGCGCCTCGACTGGACCACAATTAAGTGGATTTCTCCGGGATCGAACACTCCCATTGGTGAGAGTGTCCGACCCCCTTCGTCAGCTGAACCCAAGGACGAAGGGTTGTTTTTTCCTTTTGTTAATCCTTTATCAAAAGCTTTTTGCACGCACAACTATTCCTATGAATCATAAATTTGATCCATAGCAAACTATATAAGTTATGGGAAATCAAAATGTAAGTCATTAATAATACACCCTTTGTTCATAAGAGACAATTTTTGGGTATGGTCTTTTTTCTTGATAAAGAAGAAATCAGTAAATACTAATCTACATTACAAGAAATAAACAAATGGAAATCTTCTAAAGGAACCAAGTGAAACAAGACCCTGTATTAGTGGCAGAAGTTACTGTATGGAGTCCTAGGTGAGTAACAAAACCATTGGCAATTTCAACTGAGTATGGTAATTATGGAAGCATTTTTGACCAATTATTGATCATCACATGGACAAATGTTAATTGTAGTAGTTAATGTGGCTTATGGAATTGTTAGTGACGCCCTCCACTCATTTTTTGTTTGCAGTTTCTTGGCTCACATATTGCAGCATGTTTGGCCTGGCTTCAATAACATTATGGAGATATTTGAATTGTTTCTTGTTTCCAATAGCTAATCATCCTGTGTTTTTTTTTTTTGGGCATTTCTGCTCCCTTTTTCTTTAGCCATAGTCTTTTTATGGTTTGTGGATCTTGGCCATAGTCTTCTTGTTTTTTTAATTTGATCAAGCATATAATCCTTCTCAAGGCTTATAAAGCAAAAAGCTTTTTTGTTTTTTTTTTAAAAAGTGTGTTTTCTGATATTCAAATTTATGTTTTCTCTTTTATGGGATGATGTCATTTACCACTTCAATAAGGATTTGTCATATTCAACTAAAATTTGTTATATGCAATTAGGATCCCGCATATACAAATGCAATTAGGATATGCCATAAGCAATATAACAAGCACTAAGAACCCATATGCAATTAGGATCCACTATTTGCAATTAATATCCGTTATATGCAATAACAGGCCATAAAAACTCATGCAAGTAGGCATCCGTCATATGCAAGTGAGAAATTCACTATATGCAATTAGTCTCTATATTACTGATAACAAGCACTAAACATCCGTATGCAAGTAGTCATTTGTTATATGCAAATGAGCATCCCAATATGCAATTAAGGTATACCATATGCAATTACACCCATCTTACGTAAGCGATCATCGACAATATGCAATTAGGATCCGCTATATGCAATAACAAGCACTAAGAGTCATGCAAATAGGATCTTCCATATGCAATAGCAAGCAATAAAAATCTGCCATATGCAATTAGAGTCTATCATGAAATCATATGCAATTAAGATCCTCCATATGCAATCAGGATCCCTCTTTCTCATCTATTAAAACATTAAAGGCATTTGGGTCCTTTTATTGACATTGAAGGACCTAAAGGCTTGGGTCCCATTACCTAAATAAGTTTTTAAATAGGGATTTATCCCCAATTTTCCCTTTAAAAAATTACAGAATCACTAGAATGCCGACTTATACTGTCTGAAATATGGAATCCATTAACATGATAAATTTCAATTGCCAAAAACTACCATTAAAAAGGAATCAATAGAAGCAAATCAAGTATATAACTTCACACTGTTAAGAGAATAAAAGATATAATGATCTTTATTAATCATCAATATTAAAAAAAATGGTAACAAACACTGTAGGGCCTGTTTGGCATGCATGAGGAAAATGGAGGGGGAGAGGGAAAGTTTTAATAATTAAAGAGAGAGGTAAAATATATAAGTAAGAAAAATTAATTAAAAGCTTTTAATCCCACTTCTCTAAATCCTAACTCAATCATATACTTCACGCTTTAATTTTATAGTCTCTAAACTAATTTTAGATTTAACTAACTAAGCTGATATCTTAACTAAGTAATGATACTTTAATATCTCCAACACAGACAAACTACATTCATCAATTCCTATAATAACTATTCATAAAGCCACTGGCTTCTGATTACCAAAAAAAAAAAAAAAATCTGTAATGATTGTTTTTGAGAAATTAACGTTGATATGACAAGATAAACTTAATCTTTTTTTTTTTTATAGACAAAGAAAACTACAAACACCTCAGAAGCTATCCTCTTGAGTCAACCTGCGATCTCAACCTATTTTGATCAGTAAGTAATAAGCTCGTAATAACTGCTGGAGGCGATTCAGTGATATGGAGATCCAATGACATCTTCCAAGCTTCCTTTGCCATGGCGTCTGCAACTGTGTTAACATCTCATTTACAATGTAACATTTCGAGTTCCCAGTCACGAGCCATCAACGTACGAATCTCTAAGATAAGTTGAAAATCTGGGTGTTCTTGAGACACCGTTACTTGAATAAGTTCCATGACTTCACTACAATCATTCTCAATTAGGATTTGTCTGTATCCTCTATCCCATGCAATTTTAAGACCCCACAATACACCCCAAGCTTCAGTAGAGACCACCGTCCCTTGGCCAATTCGATACATGTACCCCATCAAAAACTCACCATTGTGATCTCGCAGTACACCACCACAAGTGCACATCCCTAAGTTGTCACTCCTGGATCCATCAGTATTAATCTTCACCCACCCAGGCGGAGGTGGTTTCCAATGTGTACAACTCTCTTTCTCATTATGGTTATTACACAGGCTTGTATTACCCCATGCTAAGCATGCCCGAGCACGGGCTAAAATGGCATTTCTACTCCAAGAGTTGTTGTTAAAACATCGTTCATTTTGAGCCAACCAGATATATCGACATAAGACGGTAAACTAAAGACGAAACTCAAAACCCTGTACAACATCCTTTCTCTCCATACACTATGCAAGCCAGTCATTTCTATCCAAGATGCCAAAAAATAGATCCCTCAAACCCGGCGGTAAGAAAATATTAATTTAGAAATGGTCGTGCAATCTCGTAGAACGTGGAGTATTGACTCACGTGCATTAAGACATACTTCACAAGTACCCGTAGGATGACTACCACGATGGAACCGTTCTATGTTCATCATTAAACGACCATGAAAACACAGCCGCAAGAAAGTACGGTACCTTTGAGGGACCTTCATTTTCCAAACACGTTTCCATCGGTATTTAGTGTGAGCCTGTGTGTTACCCATAATATATTTGTAAGCAGAGCTAATGGAGAAATTTTCATCTGAAGACCATCTCCATGCTGGAAAATCCTCCCCATTTAGCTGACAGTTGTTAACCCGTCTGATAGCGGTACATACATGGCCTGGGAGTAAGTGATCAAACTTGCTCATATCCCATTGTTCAGAGGGAGTGATGCAGTCAGTTACTCTATATTCAGTAACATCTCTAGGCAATGCTTGGGTCACTAAACTTTGAAGCCTATCCAAATGTGGCACCCACACATCGTTCCAGAAAGAAATATTCTCTCCATTTGCTACTCTCCATGTTATACTATCATTGACCTTCTCCCAATTGTTACGAATACCCCTCCATGTACTTAACTCCGACCGACGCTTTTTAATTTTAGGAATAATATCATTGCTTGCTTTATACTTCTCACGCAAATACTTGACCCAGAGCGAGTCTTGTCTATTAATCATATTCCATCCAAGCTTCATCATGAAAGCCTGGTTCTAATAACGAGCCTTCCTGAAACCAAGGCCTCCATTTTCTTTATGCACACACACCAAATCCCAAGAGACTAGATGCGGTTTCCTACTAACTGAGCTACTACCCCAGAGGAAGTTACGACATCGTTTGTCAATTTCATCACACGTTCCCAAAGGTAGAGGCATTGTTTGCATAGCATAAGATGGCATAGCCGACATTACAGAGGACAATAGAGTATGCCTGGCTGCCATCGATAGCATGTTGGACTTCCAATTAAATAGACGAGCATCCATCTTATTCAGGAGGAAATTATATGTTGCCTTTGAGCTCCGTTCATGTAATATAGGCATTCCCAGGTATTTCCCCAAAATTGACGTCGGAGTAAAATTCAAAAACTCACTGATTTCTTTATACCTGATGTGATTCATATTTCTTGAGAAATAAATTCTTGACTTTCCAGCATTCACTTTCTGGCCCGAAATGTCGCAGAAGTCATCCAAGATGGCCTTCACAACCCCTGCATGATCAAGATCTGCTTCTGCAAACAAAATGAGATCATCAGCAAAAAAATATGAGAAACAGGAGTACCTCTTTTGGAGAGACTAAAAGGTTTCCAGTCACCCTCATCTACTGTTGTTTGGATGAGATGCCCCAACCTTTCCATCATGATAACAAAAAGATATGGTGATATTGGGTCACCCTGTCGAACTCCACGGGAAGGGCAAAACATATTAGTAGCTTTTCCATTCCAAATCAGTTGCATTTAAGACGTTGAGATACAAGCTTGAATAACTCTAAGAAGATAGTTAGGGATCTTGAGCTCTTTTAAGCATTCAGAAATAAAACTCCATCGGACCCGGTCATAAGCCTTCTCCAAGTCGATCTTAATGGCCATAAAACCCTTTTTCCTCTTTAAGGATTTCATAGAGTGAATGATCTCCTGAACTAGGATAATATTGTCCAAGCTCTGACGTCCTTTCACAAAACTGCACTGGTTCGGGGCTATCACTAAAGGCATGACTGCCTTGAGTCTATTTGATATAGCTTTCGTAACTATTTTGTACACAACATTGTAAAGACTTATGGGACAGAAATCTTTAATCGTCTCAGGATGTTCCACCTTTGGTATGAGTACAATTTGAGTGGCATTGATTTGTTGTATCCACATAGGATCATTAAAGACTTTTTTAACTAAATCAATCACTGATAGTCCTACCATTTCCCATTGGCTCTGATAAAATAACGGGTTGAAACCGTCTGGTCCTAGTGCTTTCAGAGGCCCTATATCAAACAAAGCTCGTCTAATCTCGTGATCTTCAATCGATCTCCCCAGAGTACGCATATTAACGTCATCAATAACAGGATAAGTGCATCCAAAAACCAAAGATCCACTATATATCTGGGTCTCCATATATAAATTTTCAAAGAATTGACTTCCCATTTTCATAATTTCAGCCGCATCATATGTCCACTCCCCAATATCAAGCTTTAAAGCCTCAATTTTATTCCTTCTTCGCCTGTTGTTAGCCACTGAATGAAAATATTTTGTGTTTCGATCCCCATCCACATACCAGTTAACACAAGAGTATTATAGCCACATGACTTCTTCTCGTGTCAAGAGTTTCTCTAGCTCGCCCCATAGCTCCCCTCGTAACTTTTCAAGAGACTCGGAGATACCAACTGAAGCTATCTTTGTATTAATCCTATCTAATCTCGATATAAACTTTCTTTTATGTAGAAGATGTTACCGAAAACCTCCTTATTCCATAGCCTCAAATCCTCCGTGAACTGATCTATGGATCTGCACCAGTCGTCTCCCAAACCCCAATGACGCTGCACAAACTTCTTGAAATCTTCATGCATAACCCAGGGGGCAAAGAATCTAAAAGGCCTTCAATTCTTTGCAGTAAGAACATGAGATTCAATATCTAGAAGCATCGGACAATGATTGGACTTATATTTTGGCAGGTGTGTCACAGTTGCATTAGGATTCTCAGTAAACCAACAGTTATTCACCAAGGCCCTATCAATTCTGCTTTGGGTAATCAAATTGCCCCATGTAAATCGAGGACCACTAAAACCAATATCAAGTAACTCACTACTCAATAACCCATTACGAAAGGACCTATCAATACCTGTATTCTCCCTGTGTTTCTTACTCCAGCGTTCTTCAGGACATGGAACAACATTGAAATCTCCAATCACCACCCAGCCTCCAGCAATCGATTGTTGAATACCCTCAAGAGTGGGCCAAAGTTGTCATCTAATAACCATATTTGGATTCCCATAGACCACAGTAAGAGACCATTCTGCACTTGTGCCTTTATTAACCATACCATGAACAAATTGATCACCACAACAAGTCACAGAAAAATGTAACGTAGAATCCTAGAATAACCATATACCTCCATTAAATCCCCGAGCTTCTACAATGTGCATATTCGTCCATCCCAATTTCCTTGCAATGAGCTTAGCTTTCATCCCCTGTTGTCTGGGCTCTAACAAAGCAAAGAAATTAACCCCATGTCTGACAACAACATCACTAAGTAATCTGGTAAAAGAGGCACCACCGGCACCTTGAGTATTCCAAGTCATAATAATCATAAAAAATTGATAAATATAAAGAAGAGCACAACCAAATCAGTCATTATTGAGACATATATCCCTCCTGCACCTCGACAACACCATTCATCACCACATCATCAACAGTCCCAAGTGGATTAATTGGACTTGCAAAATTCACCCCTTGTTCTGCACCTGGGTCAAGAGGATCAGTGGCTTCTAGGCGGATAGTAGTGGAATTATGGTCTATTTGAATAATATTTTTTTTAATTCTTAACCCAGCCTCCCCACTTGAATTATATGATGATTCAGCTTTTATGAGTTAACTTGTGAGAGTTAAACAAATGAGAGTCCACTTGAGTTCTTGTTTGCTGCATTTTCGAGCCCATACTCAAAGATCCGTGAGAAGCTCCCTCCTCAATCCCTTTCTTCTTTGTTGTCTGTGTCCCACGTGTTTTATTCAACGTCTTCAATTGGCAAACACTATTCGGATTCTCACAAATTCTCTCTTTTTTTCCTACATTCAGATTATCCGATCCCTTATTCCCCTTACTCCCTTTACTTATTTCAATTAGATGACCAGAGTTCCCTTTTGATTCACGCGATCTTTCTCCTGACTTTGAACTGACAAGAATCTTGCCTTGATTTGCACTATTATTATAACCCCCATCATTAAATCCCATATCTTCAACATTAAGAGCCTCAAAACGTGATCCTCCTCCCGTATTTCGAGAACGTAAATCACTCCTAGACTCACGACCATGATTACCATTCCCTGTGTTTGAGATCCATTGTCCCCTTCTACGACTTGGTGCGACCATCCACTCCCCATACATCTTGGAAGCGGTCTCAGAGCATGTAGCCTCTTGTGTAGTATCTGTGGAAGCCGACGGGTTCGACATGCATGGCGACTTTAACGTGCTTATCTCTTGATTATTAGGGCAATGTGCCGTGTTGTGGCCGTACCGTCCACATGAGAAGCAAATCAAATGCAAACCCTCATAAACAATCTTCTTCTCTTTCCCATTAATCATTAATGATGGAAGTAAAGATGCACTCAGATCGACCTCAACACATATACGGGCAAAACGACCTTTGGTTTTCTGAAGGGTGTTTGTATCCACCTTTAGAACCCTTCTAATTTGGTTACCCACGACATATAAAATACTCTTATCATAGAAATCAACTGGGAATTTAGGAATTCTCACCCACGCTGCTATTTTGGAAACCTTACTAGAATCAGGATCAAACTTTGACTTCCATGGTTGCACTGCTAGGTAGTGATCCATATATAATCAAGGGCCTCCTGTTAATGCAAAATCATAGTCTTCCTTATTGCTCATACGAACCAGAAAATACCCAGATCCTATCTCAATAGTTTCAACCTGGCCTCTACGTCCCCACAACTATTGCAGTTTGCGACCCAATTGATCCTCACGCACCATCCTGCCAAGGAGTCTAACAAACAACGATGTTGACCATTTCCGCGCAAGCTTCTTTCTAAACTCTGGACACACAATTATGTTTGGTCCATTCTTCGTCATCTCCACTTCAAGCCTAGACTTCCATCTGTCCCCTCTCCACCATTCTTCTTCATCATCTGAACAATCATTTTGCTTCTGATCCTCCACATATGCATCCTTGTATGACCGTTTAGGTTCTTCAGGTATGGTGTTTTCCCGTACAATATTATCGTTACTCATCCAGTCCTCAACCCGTGGGGCTAAGGATTGCCTATTTGTGAACTCTTCATCATCATCACGAATTTTCCTCCTACTATGCTCCAAGGCCTCCCTCTCCTCTAGCATTGGCGCCAAAACCATTCTCACGGGACTACGTTCTCTCTCCCGCTCATTCATCTCTTGAGCATACAACAAATAATTTAACTTTTTTTACTTTTATCTCCACTCACACTCACTCTCTTTATTTTTTTTCCTTCAGAACAAAAAAAAAACAGCAGCAGATCAATTCGAACAGACAAGCTAAGTAACACAAAGAACCTAGAAATGGCAATTCGAACAGACTACAGTTCAGACTACCAGGCAGCTGTTCGGATCAACGAAACGCAATCTCAGATTGATGTACTTTCAGTTCAGCAAGCTCAGATCGATGCACCTTCAGTTCAGCACTGATCAGCGCCGAAAATGGGAGAAGCAAGCTCAGATCGTCGTCGGAAATGGAGTAGCATCATCGAAATAACTGACGTTGCATCAGATTGATGTCAATCCACAACGAAACAGCGTCGGAAACCAACAACCGTTGAGAAGCAACGGTCAGAAAAACAGAGGAAAGTTACGCGTTGGAAAACATTTCTATCTGCATAAAATTTTGGCAGAATAAGATAAACTTAATCTCTCGTGGGCTTTTGCTGATGATATAATAAAGCAAATGGAATTGTTCATCTTCACGACCAACTACCACCTTCACTTTATCATCATCCAAATAAACAATTCGTCTTTGAAACTCCATGCTTGGAAAAAAACATTGCCAACCTATATCTTCCTGATCTGAGATATACAAAATATTAATCAAGTCAAGTTTGTAAATGTATTGAGTTTTGTTAAAACTATAAACGCTTCCTTTATTTTTTATTTTTAAAATTTTTACATATATAAATATATGCCTCAATAATGGATCTTCTAGCTAGGTTTCAAGTTCTGCTCACATATGTATTTAAAAATTATGTACATAAATATGGATCTTACCGTGTTAGAATCACAAATTTTAGGATCATTAGGATCATTTTCTGTGGTTGATGTGAAGGTCTTGAACAAAGGAGATTTATTCACAAAATATTTAATTCCTCCACCAAAAACAAGAGTCAATTGCTTTAGCTTTCTTGAACTAACTTTCGTGGCTTACCACTTCAACATAATATGAAAGTAAGAAGAGAAATGAGATGGGAAAATTCTGATTATGAAATTTGATACATAAAATATGTACAGCCCCTGTTTATATACACTTTACAAAGGGAACAAGTAACTGCTATTCCTAACTAAATCTGTTACACGTCCTAACTAAAGTTAGTTATAATAATCAAATATATACTCTAATACCCCCCTCAAGCTGGAGAATGTATATCAATCATTCCCAGCTTGGAAAGGAGTGTACAAAAAGAAGATGGAGCAAGAGGTTTAGTAAAAATATCAGCCAATTAATCTTGAGAGTTAATGGGAAGTAAATGGAATAAGCCACTTTGGAGTTTCTCACGAACAATGTGACAATCAATATCAAGATGCTTGGTCCATTCATGAAATGTAGGGTTGGCAGCAATATGGCGAGCGGACTGACTGTCACAATATAAAGAAGCAGGAGAAACATGAGAAATACCAAAATCACGTAATAAGTAAGATAACCATTGAAGTTCACAAGTAGTAGTAGCTAAAGCACGATATTCAGCTTCGGAAGAGGAAGTAGAGACGGTTAGTTGTTTCTTAGAACGCCAAGTAATCAAAGCTTGGTCCAAAAAACCACAAAATCCAGTAATAGAGCGACGAGTATCAATGCAACCGGCCCAGTCAGAATCGCTAAAGGCATTGAGTTTCATGGTGGAATCAACAGGGAAAAACAAGCCACAACCCAGAGCAGCTTTGATATACCGAAGCACCCTGTGAACAGCTTGCAAATGTATGTCAGTAGGGTGTTGGACAAATTGACTCAATTGTTGGACTGCAAAAGAAATGTCAGGCCGAGTATTAGCAAGGTAAAGAAGACGACCAACCAAGGTTCTATACACAGTACCATCCTCTAAAGGGAGACCAGAATTCTGAGAAAGTTTAATATCCTTGGCCATAGGTGTAGCAGCTGGCTTACAGTTAAGGAATCCAACATCAGACAAGATATCCAAGGCAAATTTCCTCTGGCACAGTGAAATACCTTTAGAGCTTCTAGCAATTTCCAAGCCAAGAAAATATTTGGCATCACCCAAATCCTTGATTTTAAAACGAGTATCAAGAAAAGTCTTCATGCTATTGATTTCACCCAAATCAGTCCCACTAATGATAATATCATCGACATATACAAGAATGGCAGTAAAAGACTGAGCAGACTGCTTAATGAACAAAGAATGATTAGCATGTGAATGATGATAACCACAAAAAAGAAGAGCCTTGGAAAGTTTAAAAAACCATTACCTACTAGCTTGCTTGAGACCATAAAGAGATCGTTGCAACTTACATACTTGGTTAGGGGAAGAAAGAGTTAAACCTGGAGGAGGTAACATGTAAACTTCTTTATCAAGATCCCCATGAAGAAAAGCATTGTTTACATCCAACTGTTTTAAGTGCCAATTGTGGGAAGCAGCAAGAGCAAGCAATAACCGCACAATAGTGAGCTTCGCAACTGGTGAAAAGGTGTCATTAAAATCAACTCCTTCAACTTGAGTATAGCCTCGAGCGACCAATCGACCTTTATAGCGATTTAAGAGCCATCTGAATTATATTTCTTGGCAAAGACCCACTTGCACCCAATAGGCCATTTATTAGGAGGAAGATCAGTCAACACCCATGTTTGGTTTTGCTGCAAAGCATCTAGTTCAGCCTCAATAGCTTTCCTCCAACCCTCATGCTGAATGGCTTGAGAAAAAGACTTGGGGATATCATCAACAGAAATAGACAAAGCATAATTGCGACAAGAAGGAGAAAGATAAGTATAGGAAAGAACATGAGAAAGAGGATGATAGCTACCTGCCTCCAAGGAATCTGGTATGGCTGATGTGCATTGAAGGGCAAAATGATAATCATGCAAGTAGGTGGGTAGTGTCCTGATTCTAGTGGATCACCTAAGAGGGGGTGAAACAGAAAGAGGAGAAGGTGAAGAAAGATCAGTAGGAGAAGAGTTGGGGCAAGAGAGAGGTGAGGAAGAATAGTCCAGACAAGGGACTTCTTGTGGTAAAGGAATAGAATTTGGTAAAGAAGGGGTGTCAACATTACAAAAAGGGAAAATAGATTCATAAAAGAAAACATTCCTAGAAACAGAAATATGACGAGTATGCAAATCTAGGAGGAGAAAACCTTTAGTACTATGTTTAAAACCAAGAAAAATACATTTATGAGCCTTAGGATCTAGCTTAGTACGCTGCTGTGTGAGTGTAGAAGAGAAACAAAGGCATCCAAAAACTTTAAGAGAACTAAAATCAGGAAGTTGCTGATATAACAGTTCAAAAGGAGATTTATGATCCAAAACAGGTGTAGGTAAGCGATTAATTAGATATATAGCATGAGAAATAGCATAGGACCAATAAAGTTTGGGAATATATGCTTGAAATAGTAGAGCACGAGTAACATTTAAAATATGCTGGTGTTTGCGCTCAACCTTACTGTTTTGTTCAGGTGTTTCTACACAACTAGTTTGATGAATAATACCATGTTGACTATAGAAATCTGCCATAACAAATTCCAGACCATTGTCAGTGCGAAAAGTCTGAACAGAAACACCAAATTGTGTAGAAACCATATGGACAAAATCATGAACACAAGAGCGAACTTTTGATTTAGTTTTAAGTAAATAAATCCAGGTATATCGTGAAAAATCATCAACAATAGTAAGAAAATACTTGTGACCATGTATAGAAGGAAAATGATAAGGACCCTAAATGTCCATATGTACTAAACTGAAAATTTTATTAGCTTTTGTAGTGCTTACAGGAAATGGTAACTTGCGCTGTTTTGCATAGTGACATACATCACAACAAGAAAATGAAGAATTAAAAGAGACATAAGGATGTTGTTGGTGTATAGAAGACAATGTAGAATTGGAAAGGTGACCTAAACGAAAATGCCAAAGATCAAAGTTGTAATTGTTGGCTGAAGAGGTGGTGACAGTACTCAGGATATGTGGTGTGGAAGTTGCATGTTGTTTGATGATGTAAAGCCCTTCATACACATCAGCTTGAAGGTAGATGGTGGATTAGACAACGGTAGTTCTGAAAAGAAACAGTATAAGGAAAAGATCGGGTTAATTTGGAAGCAGAAATGAGATTAAACCGGAAATCTGGAACATACAAGACATCATGAAGAAGAAAGATATCTGAAAATTGGATAGTTCCACGACAGGTAGCTAGAACTTTAGAACCATCAGGTAGATTAACTGAGATAGGAGATATTGATGCATAAGAAGTAAGCAATTCAAGATGGGAACATACATGATCTGTAGCCCCTGAATCTATGATCCAGGAATCTGAAAAAGAATGAGTAATGGTAAGATATTGCATACCAGTGGCAGCCACATGATTAACAGAAGCAGAGGGTTGTGGAGATGAATTATCAGCTTGAACCAGTGCTAGTAGCTTTCTATACTGATCAGGGGTGAAGCTGTAAGATTGATTAACAACCTTATCGGGCGCAGGTGAATCATTACCAGAAGAAATAGAATCAGAAGAAATAGCATTCACAGAGGCATTTCTAAACTTAAAACCTGGTGGGAATCCATGCTTTCTATAGCAAGTTGCTTTGGTATGTCTATACCTTCCACAATAAGTACATTGTTTACCAGAATTAGGCAAAGGTGCTTTGTGATTTCCTGGACTCTGTGTTCGTGCAGCAGGTGCCTTAGTGAATAAAGCAATAACATCGGAAGATTGAAAACCAAGCTCTCGTTCTTGTTGAGTGACTAAAGAAAATACACGATTAATGGTCGGCAAAGGATTAATTAACATGATCTGTGACTTAACAACAGTAAAACGGTCACTCAATCCTTTTAAAAAATGAATGACATAATCTTGTTCAATATGTCGCTTATAAAGTTCACCAGCACCACATTGACAACAAGGATGACAAGAACAAGAAATCACAGGGCGAAGAATCAAGAACTCATCCCAGAGAATTTTCAATTTAGTGAAATAATCACTTACAGAGAGATCACCTTGCCTTAAATTCTGTATTTCTTCTTGGAGATCGGCAAATCTGAAGATATCATTCTGAGAAAACCGATCTCGCAAATCCTCCCATACGTCGCACGCCCTGTCAATCCACAATATACTCTGAGCAAGCGTCGGTGAGAGGGATCTCGTAATCCAGGACAGTACCATCATGTTGCAACGTTCCCAGGCAGGGTAGATCGGATCTGTGCTACTCGGAATCGGTGAAGATCGATCGATAAAACGCGTTTTGTTCTTAGACATTAACGCCATCCGCATCGCCCTTGCCCATGAGTGATAATTCGAACCAGATAGAACTGGAGAAACAAGAATCAATGAAGGATTCTCATTCGGATGAAGATAGAATGGATTTCCAACATTGTGAATCGCATCTGCTGAAGACATGCCATCGATGTTTCCAGCGAGAGAAGAAACAGAAGTCGATGAAGTGGCCATTTGAAGATAGAGAAAATTGGAAAAGAAGGTAAAGTGTTTTGGTCAACACTGCAACAGTCCTCTGTACGAAAAGGAAGGAAGAGTCAGATGGAGTTAATGACTCCGCTCTGATACCATAATATGAAAGTAAAAAGAGAAATGAGATGGGAAAATTCTGATTATGAAATTTGATACGGAAAATATGTACAGCCCCTGTTTATATACACTTTACAAAGGGAACAAGTAACTGCTATTCCTAACTAAATCTATTACACGTCCTAACTAAAGTTAGTTATAATAATCAAATATATACTCTAATACAACATGTGCGTGCAATTTCACTGAATGAATTATTTCACTACATAAAATCTACAAGAAAAAGAATAACAATTATATATATATATATATAATTATTGCATACCCATATTTCATATGCAGGGAAGAACATGATGTAGACATAACATACGGATATCTAACTTAATATACATACTACACATATCATGTCATAATATTATGCTCTTAGTTTTTTTATTAAAATATTTCAAAACAAATAAAAATTATAAAAAAAATATTTTTCACAACTTGTTATGTATATCTTTTTATTACTTTTTAGGTATACATTTTAAATATTAATTTAAATTATTTAATATTATGTTAGTTTATTTTACACCATCAAGTTTTAATAATATATTCATTTCTTTTCCAAAGTTACAGTTATTTTTATTTTAATTCTACATACATTTAGATAAAATTTATTTAAAAAAATATAAAAAACAGAACTAATTTAATATATATATATATATATATCTCAATCATTCCACTTAATTAGTCTGGATCATATTTAAATTTAGTGCAAGGAACCACATGTAAAAGAACAATCAAAGTCCTTAATGAAAGTTAAATCTAGTAAAAGGAGTTAGTGCTCCACAATGTGGCCACCACTAGTTGGAAAATATGCCTACATTTAGTTTGTGACAGTGTGTACATGTAAAGATATGCCTACATTTAGTGTGTGACAGTGTGTACATGCAAAGTCTAACTACGTACCTTGTTAAGAATAGTGTCTGATACACAGTTTTTTAGCTTGACTAATATCAAGAAGGAGCCTTTTGAAGAAATAAGGAGAGATATTATTGGCGATTCCAGGAATTAACACAGTGGCAGATTTAAGAATAGGAAAATTGCCCTTATCACCAGAACAATTATAATATTCCAAAGGAAGTGATGTGTTCCAATTTGACAACAAAAAATCTTCAAGATTTGGAGAACATTCTGAAACCTTAAGGCATTGTTTGGTTCAAGGTTTTTTTGAGAGCAGGGGAGGGATGGGGTGGGGGCGAGCGTGTTTGGTTGGGAAAAGTGAGAGGGAGGGGAGGGGTGAAATTTTGTTGTTTAGTGCTCCCCTCCCCTCCTTTTGCTCCCCTTCAAGTTTGGGGTTTTTTTGAGAGGTGAGAAATATTATATCTTATCTTGACTAAAATACCCATGCCAATTTTTTATTATCCCAAATTTACTGTTAATCTCATGAAATTCTTGTTAAACTGGCACATTTCCCCTTAAATTCTCACACATTTTGGGGAATTAATGAGTATCAAGAAGTATGAATGTGAAGGAAATGTGCCTAGTGCATATTTGATGTAAAAAGAGCACAATTATGTGATTGTGTATGAATACCTTATTAAGTTCATCAACGTTGGTTTTTATGGATTTTCTTGTGTTGATAGGACAACATTTCAGCCACACGTAAAGCCAGAGAAAGCATAATTCAATGAAAGGAAGGTGAATGGAGTATAGGAAGTCATTCGTGTCATGGAAAAAGGGAGAAGGGATTAAAACAAGCCTTGGTTGCAGTGGAGCTTCAAATAAGAAGCTTGGCCACGGCCACGACTTTCCCTTGGTTGTAGCCAAGCATTCACATAAGCTTGGACATGGCCAAGCCTTTTCCCTGGTCGCGGCCAAGGCCATGCAAGAAGCTTGGTCGTGGCCAACACATGGATAGAAACTCTTTGGCCGCGACCAAGGACCATGATAACAGCTACACGTTTTCATTTCTAGGGCTTATAAATTTGGGATCCAGGAACTAGAACACCATCTTTCAGATTAGAAAACCCTAGGAGGCGACTGGGACACTTCTCTAAGCCTGGGAGTGTTGTAAATCAAGGAAAATCAAGCGGATATTGAAGATTTGAAGAGATTCAAGCTGATTTTCCTTGGTTTTGTTGATTTCTTTCCCTTTCTAACTTCTCCATTTTGCTGATGTGGCTGTATTTGTTCTGTATTTCTGTAATCATTTTCTGAACATGAGTAGCTAAATTCCTCATTTTAGGATTATTTTGATCCTTTGTATGGATTAATACTTGGTTCTTCCTATCTTTTATATATGAATGATATATATGTGTTGATTTTATCTTATGCATAAGGCTTGTGAATGTTTGACCATCATTTAGATTGACTAGTTCACTCTGTTTTGACTTGAGAAAGTAAAATCTGGGTAAAGAACTTGGTTAATTAAAATTATGCTTGACTTGAAGTTTACTTGATAAATGGATGGATTGTTAGTGACATAAAAATATAGTCACTGACTTAGCATTGCCAATGTAGGTTGATGCTGAATGTATATTTTCATTGAATTATAGCAAGAGATTGTGCATATTAGTTGAGTATATAAACTTGGTTTTGACTTGAGAAAGCTTAACCAAATACCTTTGAACCTTAAACTAACACATATAATTATTGAAAACATTAAAAGAGAGGAACTTCTTCAAGTTTTTATGAAATGCAAAGAGGATAAATAATCCTAGATTTCATATCATATCTGATTTTACAAAGTTAGTTTTCATTGTTTTAGAAACAGATTTTACAATTTCTTTTTCCACATCAACAATATATTTTGGCTCAACTTAATTAAATGCACAAGCTTAGTGCTTGATTTATTTGTTAAAACAAATCTTAGTGGGGACGATACTTTACTTATCATTTTATTATTTGGCACAACCCATGTACTTACGGTGGCGAACATTTACCCATCTAATTATAAAACCCATATGATATTACTAGGATCAAATAAATAAAAAAAATCTATCTAATCAAATCTATCTTACTAAATATTATTAAAATTATTCAAATCGGCCGACTTTCGTCCCCGTGTCAGTATTTATGCTTCCCCTCTCCTCCTCCCTCTTTGTGGACGCCACATGCTCCTCTACCTGTTGCTGCCACAAGTTGTTCTTCCAGCCATTCAAAACTTCTTTCAAGCTGCAGGTGTCTATTTATATATATTTTTTGTATGATACATCACTTTAGATAAGTTTATTGATTTATGTTCTAATTAAACATGTTTTAACGTTATAACATGATCACAAGTATATACTTGAAATAATCTTAGACAAGTTAATATGTTTTTAATGTTATCACAAGTATCTCAATAAAATATGATATCTAGATTATACCATAATTATCTTTGTTATCTTAGTATTATAGTTTGGTTTAGGATTTGGATTTAAATTTAAAAACCATATTAAATTTGATGAGTTAACATATTAAAATTATTAAAATCTTCATTTCAAATGTATATAAGGTTTTTTTTCATATATAAGTGAGGTAGCAAAGGTTTTTTGCAATTTATAAATTAGGAAATAATAACTTTGATATCTAAATAAAGTACTAGGGCATATTTGTCAACATTTAATTGACTTACATCCCTTTTCCTCCTAAACTAAACAAGAACACTCTCTTCCTTTTCCCTTCCATCTAACCAAACAAAGCTCATAACCTCCCCTTATCTCCTCCCACCTCCTCTCCCTTCCCCTCCATTGAACCAAACAAGGCCTAAGGCTATAACGTAAAAAGCCTGAAACAAAAGAACAACGGGAATTTAAAACCATATATCCTGCCATTAGAAATCAGAGCAATTATTTAAGCCCATTATATTATCAAGCTTCACCATGTTCTTTCAATTTGGGTGCGTCCCATTGAGAAATCCATATTTTATTATATATTTTCATACTTTATTTGAGGATTTTGTTATAGTTATTGAGTTTAAAATGTCTTTCTTGTGATTAATTGAGATTAAGAGTTAGTGCATAGAATTAGAGCTAAAAAGGGCAAAATTATCATAATTATTGTAATTACTCTTTATTTTTGAACAAATTGTTATAATTACTCTTAATCATTGATTCTTGAGAAGATTTGGTGTTAGTTTAATTGTCTTTAACTGTAGATACTTGAAGAAATTGGATCAAATCTAAAATGGCAGTTTACGTTTGAATTTCAGAAATGATAGTTTAGGACCATAAAATTTAAATATGCCAACTTGGTCCACAAGTCAAAACTGCAGTGCTTTACTTGAATTAGGGTTGAGTTTCAGTGTTTTTGAGCCATTAGTTTTAGATTTGAGAGTGAATAGCTGCAAACGCCTTCACCATCAGCTCCAATCACTCTCGGACAATCCTCCACCATCACTATCATTCACCTTCGCCTTTCTATCTCACCTTCGCCTCTCTATCTCACCTCCACCTTTACCTTCCTTCTCTATCGCCAGCAACCTTCACTCTTCGGTGAATCTTTTGAAAAACAGAGGAGCAGTTGCTGTGAACGGATCAAGAGAGGACCTTCGCTCCAACCTTCAGATTCAAATGTACCACCACGTTTCCATCTTCTCTGCGCCGCAACCTCATAGTCCACACCTAAGGGTGGAAACAGGCCAGGCGGCCTGGCTTGTTTCTGGCCTGCTCAGGCTTGACCTGACAAAAAAATAGGCCAGGCCCAGGCCTATTTGAAGGCCTGTTTTACTAAACAAGCCAGGCCCAGGCCTGTTGATAGGCCTTTAAGGCCTATTAGGCCGGCCTGTTAATATATGTAAAAAAAAATTCCACCGCCCCTAAGCCCAACCTCTCAGAGTCTTAGTCTGGGCTACCCATTTCAGTTACCCATTCTGCTCCAAATCGCAATCTCGTTCTCTCATCTAACCCTCAATCTCACTCTCTCGTCTAACTCTGTCATTCCGTCTCATCTCACAGCCCCTCTCTCACTTTGATCTCGCATCTAAATCGCTCTCAATCGACTCTCTTACTCTCACACTCGCTTCGAATCTCCGATCTCTCTCTCAGTCTCTCGCTCTCAGTCGACGATCTCATCTAACTCACTCTCTCAGTCGACTCGACAATCACCCAGAGAATCCAAGCCCTAACCCATCGCCCTTTGCCCGTCGCCCGTCCTTCCTCTGAGAGTCACTGTCGCCTACTCTCTCAGTGGCCATCCTTCCTACGACTTGAAAACTTTCTTCCTCGGTGGTTGGTGGCGGGCAGTCGCAGATCTGAGAAATTAGTAAGTCTACTCTTCTCTTTCGATTGTCTATTTCTTCTCTTCTTTCGTCTATCTCCAAATCTTGTGCTATGTCTATTTGTTGTTTCAATTTGCTGCTCAATTTTGCATTTCAATTTGTTGTTATTTGCTGCCTAGTCTCATGGAGAACGGAGATATCCCAAGGAATGCCAACGAACATATGAATTTTGTGCCTTCTTTCTCTTTATGATTTATATATGAAAAACTATAAGGTTTTCTTATACAATTTTTTATTTTCATTTTTCAGATTTCCCAGGTCCTCAATCCGAGTGTGCAGGAAAATCTGACCAATGCGAAGAATGTCCCAATCAACAAATTGTGCCCTAATCCAAAAGGCCCTGACCCATGTTCTTTTCCCATTCCTTTATGACTAAAATCGCGTTAAGTTTTGGTTTAATTATTTCTTGAACTTTTGAAGTTAAGCTAAGTTTGTTTATTTGAGGATTTATGGTTCTATGCTGTTTTGATCTCCCTTCTTACCTCTTCCTCAGTTAGAGAAATACAAAAATTGGGGGATGTCATATAACTAGAAGTTCTTTATTTTGTTGGATGTCCTGTCTCCCATTTGAACACCTTACATGTAAAATTATTCTACTAGCGTTGGCACCAGATTAAAATTGTTTACATCCATGTGCTATTGAGGAATTTATGTCCTAATATATTGCTCCACTTTATTGACATAATTTATTTCCTGATTAAAACTATTTACATCCATGTTTATAGTAATGCACTTAATTTATGGTGCAAACAAACTCAATATTTCAATGTTATTGGTCATTCTGGGTTGATTTGGTATGACATATATGCAATTTTGTTTTGATACCCCTTGCCCTAAAAAGTTTGATTGCATGTCTTCTGCATTTGTTTCGGTAGATCTGTAGTTTGTTTCCACTCAATCCAGGCCACAGGCCAGGCCAGGCCTGTGTACAGGCTAGGCTCAGGCCTAAAAGAGGGCCTCTAACAGGTCACAGGCCAGGCTCAGGCCATTCTGTCACAAAACAGGCCAGGCCTGTTAGAGTAGAAGCCTGGCCTGGCCTGGCCTATTTCCACCCCTATCTACACCATGAGAAAGCCGGTAACCTTTAAATTTTTGGAAAATGACACTGTCGTCCCAAGAAAGAGATTATACTACTCTAAGGTCCCTTTAATTCTCTAATTGGCAGGCAAGTCCCATGAGACATTAGTGCAATAAAATTGAAATGTGAAAAGACCAAATTACCTTTAGTAAAACAGATAAAAAGGAGCCAAATTGAAACACTCCCCATTCCTTCGATCGCGTCTCTCCCACCCAAGCCCTAGTTTGTTGCCTCGCTATTGTGATCTCTTCTTCGTCATGTGATTGAATTTGTTGCCGTCGAGTAACCTTGTGCGTCGTCGTCGAGTGACCGTAGTCATCACCTAACTATCAGCATTGCCGGTTCGTTGTGGTTGTCTCTAGTATCTTCAGCGTCTCCCTCTCACCCACCGACATAGGCCGTTGATTTCATCTAGCATTAGCTAGGTAAGTCACCCCATTTCTACTTGACTTCAACCCTTATTATATTTTACAGTACTTCAGACCACATTCTTAAGAATTTTTTTGGGCAATGGAACCCGTGATTTTTTAAATTAAAAGTCAAAATTAAAAAAAATTATTGGGAGTATTCCAGATTTAGAAATGTGAATTAATGTAAAGCCCTGTTTTATACCAATACATAATAGTGATGAGTCATAGACTTATAGAGGTTCTCTTGTTCTACCCACCATTTGTTGTCTTTTTGGGTATATTGTGTTATGTTTATGCATTAAAAGTGGGAATTAATCAATATGATGGGAAAGTTTTGTGATTGTATCGTAACTCCTAGTATATGAAGTTAGAATGTGTTGTTAATAATGATAGGGATAGTTGTTAATATTTGTGATAAACTTGTTAATGACAAATGTTTTGTGGGTGGAACTCTTCGAATTGTGAAGTCAAAATGTGTTGTTAATAGGGGAAACAATGGTTATTAATATGGGTGGTAAACTTGTTAATGACAACTGTATTGTCTAGGTTGAAAACTTACTTTCCACATTCCAAAGTACATGTTCAATGTGATACGTGAGTTTACTCTGTGGCTATTGTTAATTTAGATGCATTGTGCATTGTGCATTGTGGTTTTTTGTTATTGGTTTGATGTTATGGAATATTATTTACAGGGACTCTTGTGGGGTGCAAGTATTGTCCTAATTACAGATGTGGGATTGAATTGAGCAAGGTGTGACAATTACATCATGCCTCACTACTCAATGCAAAAACTCTATGAATTAAAGGTTGGGTTCTTGTGGTGGCTTGTGACTCATCCGAACAACATACATGCCAATAAAGTGATGTCATTGGTGTAATGGAACAATAGAGGAACAGAACAACATAGGATTACAAGTTTGATTGTAACTAGGGACTCATTATATTGACTCGATATTAGTGGTGAATATTCATGAAATGTATTTTGTTACTTAATTTATGATCTAATTAGAGATTGATTGTATTGGCTTGATATTAGTGGTTAATTATGCTTATCCAGAATTTTTGTACATGACTAGGTATTGTTATCAACACATTTATCACTACTAGAATAAAAGACATAAAATTGCCACGTCTAGACCTCTCTAGGTAGAGACGATTTAAAAACTATGACATGTGGCATTTTTATAAATATTGATACAACTTTAGATCGGTCACACTACCTCTTAGTTTAAAAAAATACTTTCTAAACTGGTTATAATTTAATGTGGTCTCAATAAATATTAAATATTCTGAAAATTCAAAAATTTAAATTTTTTAGGCAGACACTTATACATCCGGTTTAAACATTCTTTTAGATACCATCATTTCTTTATACCTGATCTTAAATGTTTCAGAGTTTCTTCAGCTTCCAAGGTAAACTTCCCAACTACATATCTCTTCAAAATCTAAAGCCACTTCAATAAATGTAATCTTCACCCATCTTATCTATTTAAACTCCTCATTCCTTTCTTTTTTTGTAGATCCATGCTAGCTCCCTCTTCTCTCATCTCTTGAATATCAATATGGTGAGACACATTAGGACTCCTTCAATTTGTCTTCCTTTTCCTCCTTCGCCTCTATAGCCTCAATCGCCTCTACCTCCTCCTCCACAACCATCAGCGAGTAGGTTTTTGACCACCTCACTACAATGGTGGCTTGCATAGAGAGATGCCTACGAAGACTTTTGACTTTGTTGCACAATGTCAACAACAAGTTGAACATTGTACTTGAAGCCAATGACGTCGAGCACAATCTTTCTGATGGCCCCTCTTCTCCTTTCTCTTCTTCCTCCCCTGCCTCCAACGATGAGGAAGAAGATTGAGGGTTTTTTTTATTATGTAAAATGTTTTTTAAATCAATGTATTGCTGCCTTCGGGCAGAAAAAAATTATGATATTGATTAAAACATTTTTATTTCCTAGGCTATTACAGAATGAGAGGAAATTAAATTACCTAATATATGAAATCAATATGAAATAAAATAGTGAAATAAATGAAAAATTATAGCAATTGAGATAGAAAATAATAATCACAACAGTAGTACATATTTTTTTGATACAATCATGTGGTATCCAATTCGGAATTCATGACTTTTCCTCCCAACATAAGTGTCTTCTTGGGACTTGAATTCGAGGCCTAGAAGGATCTAGTTGGCCATTAAACTGCTAGACCAACTCTATATTGTTGCAATAGTGGTGCATTCATGTGTGTGCATGTGCGCATAAGTGTGCAATAGAAGATTGAAAAAATGTGTGTATGTAGATACACACAAACATATAACCAAAAATAAAAAGAGGATGAGGTAGGAACACGGTCGTTCAAAGAATCCTGCTAAAAATTTAAATATTTTCAATTATCTTTACAGATTATCTTCAAAAAATATATAGTTTATTTTAAAATTAGGAAACATATGATATTAATCCACTCCCTTGAATTAGTTTTGTACCGGTAAGATGCTTTTAAAATAATGATGGTATTAGCAGTATAATGATATTAACAGTACAAAAAAAAAAGATTATATAAGAAAGACGTTTGTTTATATTTTCTAAATCATGAAAGTTGTATTCATAACATAAATATTAGCCTCTATTCCTTATTCATCTCACTCTCACCAGCCACCACACATCTAAATTCCCAAATTTCTAGTATTCAGTTGACCCATCTAAATTCATTCACGTTACCTTCCACAAATATATCAAGGTGTGAATCTACCTATATTTAATTTTTTTTCTTCATATTTTCTTTACTTTTCTCTCTGATCTCTTTTGTCGAATTACTGAATGCCGATATACCCTTATGTATATTAACAAGTGAGAGACAAGAGGATTAAGGGTGAATCTGCCACTTGTTTTATATTTCTCCTTTCTTTTCTTTCATCTCTGTCTTCCAAACCATTATAAAGCTTCAAACTACTCCTAGTTTAGTCATAGATGTTTTACCTTTAAATATATCCATATCTATAAACGAACATTTGAGTGTCGATAAATTATATAAATTCACATAAATTATTACTAAGAATTTATAATAATTTACAAGGGGTAGGAATTTAAAAGAGGGTGTTGGGTTTCCCTGAAAGTAGACATAAGGTCCTAGAATAACTTTAGAAAAATCTTCAGGTGGCTATAAGATGTTTCTTTAGTAGCTTTGATTTATATATTAATGTTTTATATATGTATGACATTGTAAACTCTCATTGAGAGCTTTGAAATAACTCTGTGTGATTAATCTGTAAGCTAAGAAGTAGCAGGTAATATTGAAAATTCTTCCATATTCATGTAACTTGTGTATGACTAGATTATGGATAATTATCTTTTCCTTTGAATATGTAACCATTGAATTACACACACACACACACACACACACACACACACACATATCTGTACTTTAAAATCACTACAAAAAAATTGACTTTCAGCGGCGACTTTAGTCACCGCTGAAAGTCAAAAAGTCACCGCTGAAGGTTTTCAACGGCAACAACAAAGTCGTCATCAAGTCATTGCCGTAGCAACTATGGCTGAAAGTTTTGGTGGCAACAAAATAGTTGCTGCTCAAAGTATACTTTCAGTGGCGACAGAGGTATTTTTAGCAGCGACTTTAAATGTCGCTGCTGAAAGTGGGAAAAAAATAATAAATAATGTCACATCGGTATCTATGCCACCTATCACCTGTCATGTCAGGCCACGTCACCACCCGCCTACCACCTTATTATTTGCCATGTCATGCCACATCATCGCCACATGCCACTGCACACCACATCATCACCCCATATATTTTCACCTCCCAAATGTGCCTCCACCAGGTTCGAACCCCCCCCACCTCTTGGATGTTGTCTTGATACTCTACCATGTGAGCTATGATGAAATCCCATCATGTAAATGCATAATTTAATACACACACACATATTTGAATATTATATATATAATGATATTCATATCTAAAATTACATATAAAAAATATATTATATTTAAAAAAACAAAAAAAAATATTTTTGGTGAGAAAAAAATTAATTGAAAAAACTGATACTTTCGGCAGTGATAATGAATGTTGTGGCTGAAAGTCACACTTTTAGTGGCGACAATGAAAAGTCACCGCCAAAAGTGTAACTTTCAGCTACAACTCTTCTTGTCGCCACTGGAAGTCAAGTTTCAGTGGCGAATTTTTAGAGTCGTAGCCGAAAGTGGTTGCCGAAAGCCAATTTTTTTGTATTGCATCTTTATTAACTAATGTAATGATCTTGATTTGAATGGAGACTTGATTTGTTGTATTTGAATTCTTAATGATATTATATTGATTAGTGAATGGATATATCTATTGCAGCATTTACATTTGTGATGTGTTGTAGTGAAGAGGAAAATTTTTCATGATGAACATTTTTACCATGTGTATGTCATCACTCGGTGCACAGTAAATGACACTTGTCAGGCCCCTTCTTCCATGTTATCCTTTGGCTAGGATTGTATTGTAGCTGTGGGACATGTGATACCTCCTTAGTATTGTTCTTTAAGGAGGGGAGTCATAGTCCATACTTGAGCTCTGCACCTTTGGCCAGGTACATCTCAAGAACTGGTGAGCTTGAAATAATCCAGTTAAATGGATGAGTTTTAATGGGACTATGTGTTAGCTTATGACTCTATTGAGCGAAATAATGATGGATAGTGATATAAGGAAGGTTGTATATTATATTGCATATCTGTATGTTGCATATTGTGAATGAACATATATATATTGACTTAATGTGGGTTTAAATTGAAATCGATTTGTATGAGGATTATGAAATATGCATATATATATATATATATATATATATAGTTCTTTTTTTTATTATTATACATGGTTTGCATATGTATGTTAGATATTTTCAGTAGTTACTAAGATAGTGAGATCTCATCCTTTAATATTAATATTTTTAATGAGAAGATTCTAGTTGGAAGTAAGGGAAAGCACTTGGGGAGTAAGCCTTGAAGGCTCTATTAGGCTCTTCGTCCACCTTTATGTCACTTTATATTTAATTGCCATGACACTAGGATTATTTTTTGTCCTAAAATATTTTGGTTGATAAACGTATGTTTGAAAGTATTAAGTAATTGTTATTTAAGTTTGTGTAATCAGGATAGAGCCTCTAAATCCACAAGTGATGTTTAACGGATTGAATGTTATGTGTGTGTGTGTGTGTGATTTCGTATGAGGTGTTACAAGCTCAAAGGGTTTTTTTGAGCATTTTTGTCAAACTAGCACACTCCCATGATATTTTGAATCAATGATAGATAAATCTATTATTACGTTCTATGAAGTTTTCGTCATATTTTTTCTAAAATAATTTCCATTTCATCCATTTTTATCCCAAAAATCCAAAAAATGTATGTTTTATAACATTTAAGTTTAAATGCAATCTAGTTCATAGATAAAAAGCTCAAAACCTTTTACCTGTTTCAGGCCAATTATCATATTTAGTTGTTAGATAGTTAATAAAAAGCTCATTAAGAGACAATCAAGATCCTTGGTTTATTTTTGAAAAGATTACCAAGCCATAAGCCCAACACGCTTCTTCACCCATTCTTCTAAAAAGAGCGATGAAATATTAGGGTTTGGTGTGTTCTAAACAAGACTCCATTATGCTCCCTTTGTTGTTGTTTATGATGATAGAGTTTGGGATTCATGGCCACTGTTGTTATTGTAGGAACATTGAATTGTGGTTAAGATCTCATCTTATTAGTTAAGGCCGTAGTTAATGGTTGGACTCTATAAATATAGGGTCTTACCAATTGGGTTAGTGCGAAGGGATATTGATCCTACCAAGTAAAGAAAGAGAAGTCTCCCTTTAGTGGGAGGGTAACTTGTGTCTCCTTCACATATTCTAGAGTTTAGGTTTATTAGTTCATCACCCCTCGAGTGAGAGATGGTTAGTGTAAACCCTTGTGAGTTATAATTGTTGATTTACTAATGAAGTTCCATTATTCTTTAATCTTTTTGCTTAACAGAGTTTAATGATTCAATGTTCATAACATTGAGCTCACTGTGCTTGTGAAACTTTCTCCTATATGTGCTTGCCATTTTTATGCAGTAGGGGCTTCCTTATTCCTATGCCATTCTTTGTTATTCCATTTTCTTATTATCAAGCGGTATGGAATTCCCCTTCTTTGTTTAATTCTTAGATTTATCAATCGCTAACGCTAAGTTTCTGCCAGCGAATTTATAATTCATTCTCTTCACTGATGGGGAATAAAAAGTTTCTGCCATGGATTCTGTTTTTATTTTCATCTTTAAAAAAATTGTCTTATGCCACTTAAGATTAATTTGGTCAAACTCTAACTGACTCAGCAACTTAACTGTGAAACTACTGAAAAGTAAGTTTTAGATGAGATTGCACCAATTTAATAACTTTAATCATCACAAATAACTTTAGTATGCCATGCCTGCACTTAAGAAGTGTGCACCTTAACTTACACACACACACACACACACAAATATTGATAGTTAGGACTCCCTTTCCTGCGTCCTTCATTATTATAAGATCCATAAATAACATTCATGGTATAAGAAAACTGTTAAAATTAGTTAAAAATAATAAATATATCTATTTGTTTTTTCCAAATATTCTCTTATTTATGAATAGGAAAATGAGAGGAAAAATACTGAGAAAAAAAGATGAAAGAGAATATATAAAAAAATAATGAGAGATGATTAAAAAAAAGATGAAAGAGAATATATGAAAAAAAATAATGAGATATGATAAAATTAATTAGGGATAAAAGTGGTAATAATGTATTTAATGTTTAGACAACCATAAATTGAATCTTACAAAAAAGGATAGATCACTTCAAAAAAAAATTTCTTATAATAAAAGAGACAGGGAGTATGAAATTACTCCGTTTTATCTAAGTTATAAGACGTTCTTAACTTAATTCACACGTAAATAAAAAAATTTAAAAAAAAAATTAAATATACATATACACATATATATAAACTGA
Organism: Inga laurina; assembly: GCA_963855925.1. Taxonomy (NCBI): domain Eukaryota; kingdom Viridiplantae; phylum Streptophyta; class Magnoliopsida; order Fabales; family Fabaceae; genus Inga; species Inga laurina. Next base: position 27,749,568 of record OY979704.1, read on the forward strand.
ATTGGGGATGTTTGTGAGAGTTTATATAGGTTTGATTTTGATTTAAAAAGCGGTGTGACTTTATTATTTTAATTTAAAATTTTGATTTTTTTTTAATTTTTCCCCCTAATTAAAAATCTGATTTCTTGTATTTTAATCTGATATTTTAATGTTTTAATGAATTTTAATCAAGAGACTTTTTTAAAAAAAAACGGATATTTATAAGATTGACCCCAATTTTCAAGTTATTCAGATAATTTAAAACTAATTTTAAAAAGGTTTATCGGTAACATTTAATTAACAAATCAAATTTTCAGATAACTGTTATCCAGAATTTTTTTAAAAAACAAATTAGATTTTTATAAGATAGATTCGAAATTTCAAGTTATTTAGATAATTTAAGCTGATAATTTAAAAAAATTCCATCGATAACCTTTCGTCAAACTATCTGTTATCCAGACATTTTTCAAAAAAAAGAAAAAGAAAACTGGATATTTTTAAGATAGATTCCAGATTTCAAGTTATTTAGATAATTTAAGCAGATAATTTAAAAAAAGTCTATCGGTAACATTTCGTTAACAAGTTAAATTATCACATAATTGTTATCCAGAATGTTTTAAGAAAATTGGATATTTATAGGATAGATTCGAAATTTCAATTTATTTCGATAACTTAAGCAGATAATTTAAAACATTCATATAAAATAAAAGTCTATCGCTAACCTTTCATCAAACTATCAGATAACTGTTATCCAGACTTTTTTCAAAAGAAAAAAAAAAGAAAAGAAAAGAAAACTGGATATTTTTAAGATAGATTCCAGATTTCAAGTTATTTGGATAATTTAAGCAGATAATTTTAAAAAAAAAAAATCATTTAAAAAAGTCTATCGATAACATTTAATTAACAAATCAAATTATCAGCTTAAACTGCTATATATCTATATAAACTCTCTAATAGTTGATCGTTCAATTTGAACTCCTCCTTCATTTTTCTTGGACAAGCAAACATGGATCAACTTTCTTCGCAAAGAAGTCCTTTTGATTTTCTACAAGACGATTTCTTCATTGATGAAATCCTTTCTCGTGTAGATTCTGCAAAATCCATTGTTCGCTTAGGTATGACCTCTAAAAGATTTCACTCACTGTGTTCTTACCCTCCTGTTCTGAAGTTCAAAGATGTCTCAGACAAGAACGTGGGATTCATCAAATACCTTGACAAGTTCTTTGAGTCTCGCATGGATTCAAATTTCAAATACGACTTCCGACAGCTTCTCATGGGCTTATCAGAGAAAATGGATCCTCCAACATTACTGAATTTTGTGACCGTTCATCTTCTGGGTTGGTTTCAAAAAGCCTTGTCTTTGAATGTTCAAGAGCTGATCTTACAGTTCCATGGGGAAGCGTTAGACTCTGATTTTCACAATGAAAGGCCTGAACTGAATCTCCGATATTCTATGATCCCTTTGAAGCATCTTAGGGTTTTGACTCTTAGGGGTATCCCTATCTCCATAAACCAAAGTTTCGGAGATTGGATTTCCAATTATTGTGTCAGTTTAGAAGAACTGAATCTTTATGATGTTTTAGTGCTTCCAACTAAACTCACTATCACAAGCTCATCTCTTAGGGTTTTCTTCATTGAAGGTGACTTCGAGGAACTTCATGTTATTAATGCACCAAAACTTGAAAACCTATGTGTGACGTGGAGTCTTATTAATCTTGACAGGGATGAATCACATCCCTTCATTAAGATTTCAGATTCTCCAAATCTTAAAGGTTTTTGGTTAAATAATTCGGACTCATTGTACAGTTCTTTGAGATATGGTTCTTCTGGTGATACCAATGATTTTCCTTCTCTTAAATGTGCATGTGTCTTTCTTGAAGAAGCTTCTCTTATTTCTTCTTCTTCCTTAGAAAGGCTACTTCGTGATATTAGTCAGACAAAAATATTGTCCGTATCTAACGCCGTTCTTCACCAGGTACGTACTTGCTTAATTTTGTGTTTACATGGAAAGGAATATAAAGCTTTTAATTTTTAATTTGCAAATGAAAAAATTCTTTTTTTTAAACTTTCAAGAAAGTAACTGTTTAGAATATTATCTTTATTTTAAATTTTGTATATATTAAAATGAGAATTTAATAAAATTAAATTTGTAGGCCTGGCTTAGTTTGAGACTGGTATGGCTAAGCCGTTTTAATAAAGAGGCCATACTTCAGGCTTATTTAAAGGCCTACTTCTTGAAATATAGGTCAGGTTTTTTCTTTAAGGGCCTAGCCTACATGCCTTACATGTTTAATATATATTTTATAATTTTTCATATAATAATATGTAATTAAATCAAGTTTTATTGTAAATATGCTTTGAGCTTATTCAAGGCTTAAAATTTGTACATAGGTAGGCTTTCGAGCCTCCTACCCAAAGCCTACATAAATTTAGTAGGCTAAAAGCCTACTTAATACTTACAGCCTTTAACACTTGCAACATGTAGATCTTTAAAAAGGCCTCAAGCCTTATAGGTCTTTTAAAGACTTAGGCCTCTATCTAAAATAAAGTCACATTCATGTTAAGGGATGAGCTCAGGCTTTATGCCCCAATTACAGGCATATTTAGTCTCGCCTGATCAAATTTCATCCCTACAGTAGTACATTTATTTTCCCAAATACCTATGCAAACTAAAGCAGGAATAATTATATAAATTTCTGCAGATTTCACAGGAAGGAATGATACAATACGCCAATCTATTTCGCACATTACGAAAACTTCACGTAAATATTGAAGGAGATGAAGAAAAAAAGTGGTGGGAGAACGCTGATACAATTACGCCTTTTGCCAAATGTATTCATTCTTTGAAAGTCTTCAAATTAACTATAGTAGATTATTACGATCTTCAAACTCCTCTAGAATGGCTTCAAAATGCTTTGTCTTTGGATGTTCAGGAGTTGGATTTACAGTTCGAGGACAACAACAACAATAATAATATTAATATGGATAATTATGACTACCTTAAAGTAACCGAACTGAAGCTCCAACACTCTTACACTTTGCAGAATCTTAGGGTTCTAATGCTTAAGGATATCCCTATCGGCTTGAACCATAGTTTTGAAGACTGGGTTTCGACTTGCTGTGTTAATTTACGAGTACTAAAACTGACTGGTGTGTTTGTGCTTCCTGGTAAACTCACAATCACAAGCTCATCTCTTAGGGTTTTAACCATTGATGCTCACTTCATGGACCTTCATGTTTCTGCACCAAAACTTATCGCCTTACATGTGACATGGAATCTTGCTTATCGCGATGAGACGCATGAAACAAAAAACCTGTCTCTCAAGGTTTCAAATTCTCCAGATCTTAAAGAACTTTGGATGTCGAATTTGCACACGTCACTTCCCTTAGAGTACTATAATTCTTCTGATGACAGGAGCTGTTTTACTTCTCTAGAATCTTCGACTGTGCTAATTCCTGAAATAGACAATAATATCTCTCTTGATTCCTTGATAAGGCTCCTTGTTGATATCAGTCAAGCCAGAAAACTGTTTGTATCCAACACCATTCTTCACAAGGTATGAAACAGACTTATTAAATGGAATTGTTTGGGTTAACTTAATGTTATTATATCTATATATAATAATAATATGAAGATGTACGTGAAAGGCTGTAAAAAATATATTTTTAAGTTGTTTTGCAATATTTTAATAAAAACATAGTCATATTATATTAGAATTAAAATTCATTACACACACACACATCAACAATCATATGAACATCTTTTTCCCCTACAAAATGATTATGCAATAGCAATGGTTATATTTTATTAATTATATTATTGTCATTCTTTTTCTCTCAGATTTCGCATAGTGGAATATTGCATTCAATCAATTCAATTCAGACGTTAGAGGAATTGAACGTACGAGTTGAAGTAAATAAAAAATCCAGGTGTTGGAAGAATGCTCATCAAACAATTGTGTCTTTTAGGAAAAAAGTTCATTCGTTGAAGACCCTCAAATTAACTATAAAGAATGATAATTCTGATCCTCTTGTCTCTAAAACGGTAAGTTAACCATTACATTTTGTTTCTAAAATTAATATAAGCTAGAGGTTAACTTTTTTTTCCGTCTAAACAAATTAAACTCAATATATGGAATTGACATGATTTTATTAATATTTTGTATATTGCAGTTTAGGGAGTCATTGGCTGACAAAATTTTAAAGCTTGGAATTTCAAGTCCACTTATACATTTGGATGATCATAAAGTGAAGATCGAAGTTGGTCCTGGAGATGATGAGACTTTGCTCCTTCAACATATTATCAAGAAAGCTCCACGAGACTTGAAGTTTATATTCTTATATCAAGACTAATTAATCAATCATTACATATGTAATTTTTTAAAGGAAGTTGACATCTTATAAATAGTGATAAAATTTGATATGGATGTAGCACTAGCTAGTCGTATTAATTTTTTGTAATTGAAATTTTTTTTCATATTTATGGATTCCATATTTGTTGTGTTCTGATACAATGCAAGTATTATGGATGTAGAAATCCATGGTTCAATTTATACATGATTTTTGGATTTCATCTTGACTTACTCCACTTTTACATTAAGATGAGGTATAATTTATAAAAATAAATTAGTGACGAAACATTTCATCAATTATTAAAAATGGAATGACGATCTAAATTTTTCCACGCCCCCAAAATGCAGCTTGAAAAATTATAGCATCACTATAATCCCGACCTTTTGCTTTGCACGGGTGTAACTTAAATCGCTCTAGTTTGAGTGATCTCACAAATATGTGCGATTAGCAATTAAGACAATCAAATATTGAAGTTTCGAAAGTTACCTCAATCTTCCTCTTACTTTTCTCTAAGGTGGCTGAAAACCTTAACTTTTCAACACAAGAATTTGAGCTTCAAAAACCTTGAAATACATAGAGGAGTAGCTTAGAAGCAGAGTTATACACATTAGGTGCGAATTTACCGAAGAAATCGACCTACCTCGGGAGTTTCTTTCTCTTTCTCTCCCTAGAATTTCTCAACTTCCTCTCTCTTTAAGTCTACTGTTTCACGTCAGTTTTAAGGGCTGTAGGAAGAGGATGATGTTGCTTTTATCATATATATTATATGATATTTAATTATTTAGTTAATTTCCAAAATTCAAAAAACTCCAACTTTGTGTACATAAACTTTATGTATATGAAGTTGGGTCATGAAGCCCAATTGATATCCACTACTTCGCTTCTTGGCCCATGAAAAAGACGTCCAAGGACCCTTCCTTTAGGTTCAAATTGGTTTCATAACATTGCTCAAGTCACATGTATACTTGTGTCACAATTTTCCCATTTTCAGATTTTATGACAATTTCTGGCAGATTTTCTTTCCAAACTTTGAAAAATCAAAATTAAATTTGTAGACATCTAATTAGAGTGATTCCAAAGGCTATAAAACCCTTATTGATTTTAGTTTCAAGGGAAAATACAGAATTTTGCCAATTGGAAGCACATCATTCCCAAATATTTATTTTTTGGAAGCTGTTCCAGAAACTTTCCAGTTTTTCTGGCCTAACTTCAAAAATTTATAACTCTTTGTATATAACTTCAAATAATTCATATGACCTATCAATTTAAATCTTTAGATATCTACTTTTATCCTGTAAAATTTCATAATTTTTTATCATCATTTAGTCTTCTAAAACCTCATAACAACCTCACTACCTCGCAAGAAATTTCACTGGAAGCATAATCATATTATCCAAAATTCACCATTTTATTCTCTTTAATACCTCAAAGATATAAGAGACATTAAGGAAAAGATTTAGAACACCCGCTAAATCAGGGCTTAGCAGTTCACTAAATTCAGGTTTATTCTCTAGCCTCCAATCCCAAAATTTGGGGTATTACATTTCTCCCATTGTTCAATAAATTTCATCTTCAAAATTTAAACGTCTAAAACTTATGGATCACTTCTTATCACTCAATCCATCCCTTTTTCATGTGCAGGCTCACAAGCCATGCAACGTAATGATCCCCATTCCTCGGGTCACTGCCTGTCACATTTCTGAATTCATCTACCAGCCTATGGACACACTGGTCCACTAGGTCTTAGGCCCAAGCACATACAGTTATCATGCTTCCGTTGTGCCACTCTGATGTTTCATACTATCTAATACATTATAGGTAGGACTACACAGTCTGCCCACACTTATCTTACTTTCTCAGTTGGATCCCACTGGACTTCCATAGTAACCCCTACTTGTTCCGTAATTCGATTCAATCAGAAACATTCAGGGCCAATCACTATTGCAACCCTTACTTGTTCCATAATTTGGTTTGGTAGGAAACGTTGAGGGCCAATCACTATTGCAACCCCTACTTATTCCGTAATTCGGTTTAATGTACCCATAGGCACCATGTTCGATCATGCTCAGTGTACCCGTAGGCACTATATTCGATCATGCAATGTACTCATAGGCACTATGTTTGGTCATGTAATATACCCGTAGGCACTATTCATCAGTGTCAAATTCAATTTCAATTTCAGTTCGGTTTAATGTATCTAGCATGTAGGATTTTACAGCCTAGGGTGTTTAATCCAACTTTTAGATTCATCATGAAATCTAGAATCTCAAGGGTTTCTAACCCAACTTTTAGGTTTATTATAAAATCTATAACCTCAATATCACACAAATTGGAAATCATCTCCCTCAATTATACCCAATGGGTTCACTAAGAGTCAAGATCAATAGCACATATTCTCAACATTCAGTATCATCAGTTCAGATGCTTTAGGATCTATATACGACATAATCACCACTAATTATACATTACCGTACATCATACCTACATACATTTAATACCAAGGTGTTACTAAGGATCATCATTTAGCATGGAGAAATCTCAAAACATTTACTATGCCTCAAATTTCCATAACCCTATCAAACGGACCTTTCTGGGCAGTATTCAGCACGACAGAAATGCCCCGATTTAAAATCAATACTTACATCGTCATTATCTCTATGCATCTAAGCACTCTTTAAATCATCTAACTCAAATGATTATTAGCCATGGAGAAACCTTAAGACAATTACTATTTCTTAAGTCTTCATCTAAGCACTCTTTAAATCATCTAACTCAAATGATTATTAGCCATGGAGAAACCTTAAGACAATTACTATTTCTTAATTAAGTCTTCATGATCTTGCCAACTTAACTTCCTAGGGGTCACCCATCCTAAGATTTCCTTGGGTTGAGCACGCTTAAATTTCATGTACCCGTGCGAAAACACAAATACCGGCTTCAACTGGTTCCGACCACTGGTACCCATTACTGTCCTTGTCTCATAGAGTCGTGATGACTGTTTCCAACTGACAAAATACTTTGTGTGGGCTGCACACTGGCCTTCGTACCCGCTTCCTCAGGTATCCCAATATTCTTGGATCATCCTTAGTCCAGTATTGCACTCCTTGCTACTCTTCAGGTATTCGCTAATCTCTCAACGTTGATTCACGGGCTAGGAGGATTCACTCTTTTAGTACCCCGTCCGTGCATATATCCTATCATTGTATAATCAAGACCATATCAATATACTATCCTGTTATAGAACTGCCATTTTTCCAAAACCGCTTTGGGCTCTTTCAGAACCGCTTGGCCTCTGATACCAAAATGTCAAACCCTTATCTTATTTTCTCATTTTTTAGAGTATTTGCGGAAAACGATACTCAGTTCGGTGGGTAACACAGAAATAGCATAAATATACTGATACAAAAATTCCCTATAGGGATTTGTACATGATAATTACCATTAATGTAGCCGCACAGGGCTATTTGAGTGTCTAAACCCGTCCCAATGAAACAGAGACATCTTTCCGTCTTCATTCCACCACTGCAATTCTCTCGTATAGTTTCCTTCTCTGATCTCTGCGTACCTTTCGTATTTACCTGTCTAAATTGTTAGTAAGGGAGGGTGAGATTCGAGAGAATCTCAGTAGGAAACAGATACTACAATGCATGCATGATAAATGTTATGTGTATGACATGTTAGCTTTAACTAGATGCATACCCCATAATGACATTCCTGCATGCTCAATGTTTCATACAACAAAACTATGGCCACATCAAAGCAGAAACAGAGCTTCATTTATTCAAATATGCTATACACAATCAAGTAAAGCAACCAAATACATCATTACACAAGCAGATATATCAAATACATGCAAATAAGGTAAGTCCCCTACCTTAGCCATTTTTTATCCTTAAGTAAGCTCGAATTTCGTGCATCGTAATGCGTGCCAACATCAGGCTCCCAACTTAGTCCTAAAATATCACATGTACAAGAATTAAGTTAAAACTCATTCATATGCCATTTTAGGCACTTCCATGGTGTTTATTGTGGTTATATTAGCCTCTAGTGAGATTTTACCAAAATGGCCCAGGCACCCGACCCGGCCCTGCCGTACCCGGTCCGGTTGTACTTTTCCCGAAATTTCGACATGGGCTATTCTGACATATTTTTGCCCAAAGAATCCATTTGCGGACTTTGAATTACCAAATTCACTGCCAAAAGACAAAATTGCCCTTGACAACCCCTATTTCTGAGTTTCAGAAGCGTTTTCGTAATTATGTTTTTTCGGGTTTTTTCGAAAAAGTGACCAACTGTAACCCCACCTAATTTTCCCTCCTAAACACAATGGAATTAGTACTAGGAATGCGGGCTAGCCCGCGGGTTGCGGGCCAGCCCGCATGGGCTAGAATCTTAGGCAAGGCGGGCTGGTGCAGTCCAACCAAAGCCAGCCCGAGTAGCCTGCCAGCCACCCTTTTTTTTTAAATTTCGTTTTTTTAAAAAAAGATTTACTCTCTTTCTCTTTCACCCGCTCATATCACACTTCTTTTTTTTTTATACATTTGTGTTATGAAGTCAATTTTATTCTTACTTTCCTTTTTTTCATCTACTCACATAACGAAAACATATAAACACATCTCTTTTAAATTTAATAATAATAGAAAAAATAAATATAATATGAAAATAAAAATGTCAAATAAAAAGTATGAGGAATCAATTAAACACGGCATCAAATGAAAGGTAATAATAAGGGTATTTGAATTTATTTTATTTAAAAAAACCAAAAAAAAAAAAGCGGGCCAGCCCGCATCAGCCCGCGAGCTAAACGGGCTGAGCCAGTTTAGCCCGCATTTAAACGGGCTGCCAAAATGGCAGCTTGTTTAAGGTTTTTTTGGGCGGGCTGGCAGGTCGGCCCAAATTACCGGCTCTAAATGGAATCATCAAATCATTGAAAATTCAATACTAAACCCTTGTACCATCCCTGGCCGAAACTTAGGTACTTCCCGAGAATGTACTTTTCCCAGAAAACCCAAATTTTTCTCAGGAAATACCTAAGTTTCGGCCAGGTGTATGTGTGTGTATTTACACACTTACACATACACATATTCCCTGTCTTAGGCATTTTTGAAAATATGCAAAGTGCCATAGGTCATTTGAATAATAAATTTTATTGATAATGTTAGAATCAATTCGAAAGTATTTCATAGATTGGAATAAAAAGAATTAATTTGTTTTCATTATTATTATTGTTGTTGTTAATATACCATTATAAATGTTAGATAACTAACGCATTACAATTTTGCCAAGGTTGTGTTAGTCACTTTTACTTGATGATTTACTCAATGAATATTTCTCTCGTATTTTTAACAAATTTCATATGCATCCTCAAATAATGTTTTAAAACTAGTCCCATCCCATAAGTCTTGCCCAATCAACATCAGTGTAAGGAGTCAATCTTATTAACAACTACAAGAGCTCCAGCAACCATATACACCTCACCAAACGTTTCAACACATTACAGCAAACAAAAGAAGACTAAGAAAAAGTGGGTAACATTAGTTTTATCTATTTTCTTGGTTTTAAACCCTCTTTCAGACATTTTGACAAACACCTTGTAGGCAACAAGTTTTTTTGAAATTATTACCCAAACCACACCATTCATAAACAAAGCCTCAAAAGGCTTCATAATCTTAGGATCATTGACAAAAGTATAGCTGCTAAAGTTCCAGACACCATTTACCATTAAATAAAAAGAGAATGATTTTCATCATGACAACCAAAAAGAAAATGTTATAAAAATACCTCTCAATAGAAGTTCTTTTTTCCCCCTCAATGTTTCAGCTAAACAATACCACAAACCCTCCCCTGTTTTGAACGTCTAGCAACAGGGAAGAAAAGAAAATAGAACCCACTCACCACGTACCACGGCAAACAACAAAGGAAGAAGAGAAAGGCAGTGCTAAGCATACACAATAATGACAATACACAAAACAAGAGAATAGGAGCTCGCATACGCACCAGGAACAAGGAAAAGAGCAGCAGCGAGCAAGGAGGAAGAATCTTTGGAGAACCGAAAAGGAAGATGATGCGCACAAGGCAACGGACGGAGGTTCACTCCCACACGCACAACAACGACGGATGGACAGGGAGAAGATGATGGGGCTGAACTTTTGGAAGAAAACAGAATGCTAGAGAAGTAGCCACTTTTCTTTCCTCCCTTCTTGATGTTGCATTCGGGATATACAAGGGATTAGGGGGCGAAATCTGATGGAAATTTCTTTTTCTTTTTTTTAAAAGGAGCGTATTACAGTAATTTCATAATTACAAAACAAAATAAAATGCCCCTTTACTACATATCATCTCAACACGGCCTTTCTTCCTTTTCTATTAGAGGCGTAACTGGCTTCCTGTCTATATGGACATATAACCAATAGTTCCTTTACAGGATCATTACTTTTGGATCAAGATAATATTGCCTCCCTAATCCCTATAAAGAATTTAGTCACACATACCTTATATGTATATTACTTCAATGCTGATATAGTATTTGAAAAGAGTGTAAAATCTAAGAACACTTGTTGGAGATACAAGCTACATGTGGGTGTGTCAAATGGAACAAGTCCCACATTGCTTGGGAAAGAGAGAATGCTAGTGTATATATTACACCTTGTGAAATTGGGCTAGTAAATGGGCCAAGAGGAAGAGTGGGCTCGCGCGCACAACAAAGGGCCACCAAGAGACAAACGTAGTGGAAATCCGGCGATTTCCCCCCCCCTGCGCATGAATTAAATGCGGACTGGGCACTTTTTCTCAAATGGTTTTTGGAAAAATCTCCGTTTTACCCTGGGGAGTGCCGCTTCCAATTAGCCGGTGGTCGCGGAATAGCTCTTAAGGACAGCGTCCTTCAACGTGACTCGGATTGTGGTGATTTTACAGAAGTTTGACAACAAACTTAAGAGCTAGCTATGGCTTCTGTTTCTGTTCCTCCTGCTGGTTCCGGAGCTGGTGCTCAACCTGACAGTGCTGCTGATCCCGGAGTCAACAATGCTGGTTCTGGACCTATGTCGATTCCGGTTCCTATGCCCAGCCAGTTTCCAGACATTTCCAAAATTGAACAGTTTGAGGGGAAGAACTTCAGACGCTGGCAGGAACGTGTCTATACTGTTCTAGACATGCATGGAGTTGCTGATGCGCTTACACAATCTGCACCATCCCCAGATGCTAACCAAGCCCAGCAGGATGTTTGGGCCTATGCCAACAAGGTTTGCAAACACACTCTTATTAATACTTTATCTAACAATCTGTTCGATGTGTACCATGTCTATAAAGAAGCAAGTGAGATATGGGGATCACTTATCCTCAAGTATACTGCTGAGGATGCTGGAAAGCAGAAGTTCGTGATAGGAAACTTTTACAAGTGGGAGATGACAGATGAAAAAGACATCAAGCTCCAAATCAACGAGTACCATAAGCTGAATGAGGAGCTCAAGGCTGAAAAGATCAATTTGCCAGAAGAGTTCGTGGCCGGTGTGCTGATCGAAAAGCTGCCAGATTCATGGAATGACTACAAGCAACAACTGAAACACAAACAGAAACAGTTGTCCTTGAATGATCTAATCACTCATATCATCATTGAAGATACCAACAGAAAGGCAATACAAGCTGCAAAGGGCAAGGAATTGGCTGCAAAAGCAAACCTAATTGAGGAAAAGCCGCACAACAAGAGGTACGATTCCAAAAACAAAAATAATAAAAATAAGAAACCTTACTACAAGCCCAAAGACTCTAACCCCAAGAAGAAGAAGGGCAATTGTTTTGTCTGTGGAAAACCAGGTCATTATGCGGCACAGTGCAGGAAAAGGGCTAAGGGAGATAACTCCCAAAGGGGTGAAAATCCTCCTAAGCCAAATGTGAATTTGGTTAAAGGAGATGATAGCAGTGATGAAGAAATCATTGTTGCTGTGGTGTCACAAGCCCTTCTTGTCTCTGATGTGAAGAAATGGGTGGTAGACTCAGGAGCTACCAGGCACATCTGTGCAAACAAAGAGATGTTTACCTCCTTTGAAGAAGGGGAAGACCACGTTTATCTGGCTGACTCCCGAACCGCTAAGGTTCATGGAAAAGGGAGGGTGGTATTGAAGCTCACATCTGGAAAGACCTTGGCACTGAGTGACGTGCTATATGTACCTGAGGTCAGAGCTAACTTAGTCTCTGTGGCATTGCTTGGGAAAACTGGGGTTAGGGTATGTTTTGAATCTGACAAGATTGTCATGACTAAGAACAATGTTCTTATTGGGAAGGGCTATTGTAATAAGGGACTGTTTGTTCTTAGTGTTTCTGAAATGAATGAGAATGCATCTTCTTCTGCTTACTTGATTGATTCCTATGATATGTGGCATGCTAGATTAGGACATGTTCATAAATCTTATATTAAGAGGCTACAAAATCTAGGACTGATTTCTAAAACTAAAGATGATTTTCAAAAGTGTGAAGTTTGTGCAGAAACTAAACAAGCTAAAAAACCACATTTTACTACTCAAAGAGAAACTGAGTTGTTAGCTTTAATTCATTCTGATTTGGGAGATTTAAAGCAAACTGAGACTAGAGGTGGTAAAAGGTATTATATTACCTTTATTGATGATTTTTCAAAATATACCAAAGTATATTTAATGAGAAATAAAGATGATGCTTTTGAAAAATTTCTTTTGTATAAGGCAGAAGTAGAAAATCAATTAAACAAAAACATTAAAAGGGTCAGGTCAGATAGAGGAGGAGAATATTTATTATTAAATAATTTTTGCGAAAAAGAAGGGATAATTCATGAAGTAACTCCTCCTTATTCACCTGAATCTAACGGTGTTGCAGAAAGGAAAAATAGAGCTTTAAAAGAAATGATGAATGCTTTACTTGTAAGTTCTGCAGCACCTAATAATCTGTGGGGTGAAGCCTTGTTATCTGCTTGTTTTTTACAAAACAGAATACCCAACAGGAAAACTAAAAAGACACCTTATGAGTTGTGGAAAGGTTTTGTGCCTAATCTTCAGTATTTGAAAGTGTGGGGGTGTCTTGCTAAAGTTTTACTACCTGATGTTAAAAAGAGGAAAATTGGTTCTAAAACCTCTGATTGCATGTTTATTGGATATGCTAAACAAAGTGCTGCTTATCGTTTTCTGGTTTTGAAAAGCGATGTTTTAGATCATAATACAATTGTTGAAACAAAAGATGCAGAGTTTTTTGAAAATATATTTCCTTTGAAGGTTGAGCATATTCCTAAAAGAGTTGAAAATTCCTCTGCTCCTTCTGAACAAAATTCAAATGAAGTTTTTGTTGAAGATTTAAGGAGAAGTAAAAGACAAAGAAAACAAACGTCTTTTGGAGATGATTTTTATACTTATTTGGTGCAAGATGAACCAAAAAATTTTTATGAAGCTGTTTCTTCTCCGGATAAATCTTTTTGGAAAGAAGCAATAAAAGCTGAAATTGATTCTTTAAATCAAAATAAAACATGGGTTTTGGTAGACTTGCCTCCAGGAACAAAGCCTATTGGTTGTAAATGGGTTTTTAGGAAAAAGTGTTTTCCTGATGGAACTATTGAAAAATACAAAGCTAGGTTAGTAGCAAAAGGGTATACTCAAAAAGAAAATGTTGATTATTTTGACACCTTTTCTCCTGTAACTAGGATTTCTTCGGTTAGAATCCTAATTGCCTTAGCTTCTATTCATAAGCTTTTCATTCATCAAATGGATGTTAAAACAGCTTTTTTAAACGGTGATTTAGAAGAGGAGATTTATATGGTGCAACCTGAAGGGTGTATTATTCCTGGGCAAGAAAATAAAGTTTGCAAACTTGTTAAATCCTTATATGGTTTGAAACAAGTGCCTAAACAATGGCATGAAAAACTGGATCAAGTTTTGTTAAGTGGAGGTTTCTCTACTGTTGAGGTAGAAAGATGTGTTTATACAAAACTTGTAAATAATGATTGTGTGATTATTTGTTTGTATGTGGATGACATGCTTATCTTTGGTACTAGCATGGATGTTGTGCTTGAGACAAAACATTTTCTATCTTCTAATTTTGATATGAAAGATTTGGGTGAAGCGAAAGTGATTTTGGGTGTAAAGATCATAAGGAATGATAATGGTATCATACTTTCTCAGGAACATTACATTGAGAAAATCCTGAGAAAGTTTGAACTGTTTGGTGAGTCTCTTATGAACACTCCTTATGATCCTAATGTGCATTTAAAGAAAAATAGAGGAGAACCAATTGCTCAATCTAAATATGCACAGATTATTGGGAGTCTGTTGCATTTAATGAACTATACTAGGCCAAACATAGCATATGCTGTGTGTAGATTGAGCAGGTATACTCATTGTCCAAGCAATGAGCATTGGAAGGCTCTGGTAAGAGTATTGAGATACTTGAGAGGTACCATGAATTATGGTATTCATTATAGTGGATTTCCCGCTGTATTGGAAGGATACAGTGATGCTAACTGGATCTCAGATTCAGAGGAGAGCAAATCCACTAGTGGTTATGTGTTCACTCTTGGTGGTGGTGCCATAACGTGGAAGTCAGTCAAACAAACTATTTTAACTAGTTCCTCAAGGGATTCTGAGTTTATAGCTATGGAGTTGACTGGTACTGAGGCTGAGTGGTTGAAAAACTTCTTGGCGAATATCCCATTAGGTGAAAAACCAACACCATCAGTGTCTTTACATTGTGATAGCCAATCTGCGATAGCTACGGCTAAAAATAAAACCTTTAATGGTAAAAGTAGACATATTCGATTGAGACATAATATAATAAGGCAGCTGCTTAAAGATGGTGTAATCTCAATCGATTATGTAAGGTCAGCTGTGAACCTTGCGGATCCGTTTACAAAACCCCTGGGAAGGAAACAAATCCTTGATTCATCGAGGGGAATGGGACTTAAGCCAATAAGAAATTAACAGCGATGGCAACCCAACCTCTGTGATTGGTGATCCCATGAAGGAGGTTCAATGGGTAAGAACAAGTCGTGAGTTAGTTCTGCTAACACTAAAGTAAATTGTTAGTCCCTTCCTATGATGTCGAGAGTGTGCTAGAATGCATTTTGGTGAGGATGAGCAAAGCTCTTAATGATTTCATAATTCTACGGAATGGTGTGCTCATTGCAGGTACATTTAATGAAATCACCTCTACGAATGTGGAGTGGGGCCGCTCTTATGAGATCGTGGCAAAATCTCTAGAGCATTCGTTATGAACCAGGCACGCGCATGGCCGTCTTAACGTGCAAAACCGCGTTAACAGCGAAATGTGGGGGTATAATCTGACTCTTAATACCTCTAGTATACGCCTAAGAGATGAGCGGTTTTAAGTTCATAGGACCACCGACATCTTTGTGTACTAAGTGTTATCAGTCTAGGTCTGGTTTTAAGTTCAAAGAACCACCAGATACAATGGTTATATCCGTATGTGCAACTAAGCTAAAGGCGTTCCTTTTGACACATGTGGGGGATTGTTGGAGATACAAGCTACATGTGGGTGTGTCAAATGGAACAAGTCCCACATTGCTTGGGAAAGAGAGAATGCTAGTGTATATATTACACCTTGTGAAATTGGGCTAGTAAATGGGCCAAGAGGAAGAGTGGGCTCGCGCGCACAACAAAGGGCCACCAAGAGGCAAACGTAGTGGAAATCCGGCGATTTCCCCCCCCCTGCGCGTGAATTAAATGCGGACTGGGCACTTTTTCTCAAATGGTTTTTGGAAAAATCTACAATTTATTTTTGTGAAAATAGCTTACCGGAAAAACCCAGTTTTGAGGCATCTGAATATTGAAGCATCAATATTTTCGTTGAAGAGGTCATGGGTCAGATTTTAAATTGCCAAAACGCATGTTTTAAATTGCCGAACGGATATTTTAATTGCCGAACGGATTTGGTGCTTCAATGTTCAGAAACGGCTTCATTATGTGATTTTATTATTGTGTAACCGGTGGCTTAATGGTGTTTATGAAGAGTAAAACGTTGCCCAACGTTCAGATGCATGGAGGCCTATAAAAGGCGCTGCTTGCAAGAGGTCCAGACACCCAGCTCTGAACATCTCGAGCTCCCTCTTCCTCTCTCACATTCTCTCTGCCTTGTGGTTGTTTTCGTTTTGCTGTTCTGTTCCCCCTGAATCGACAGGAAGAATCCGTTTTATCCTGGGGAGTGCCGCTTCCAATTAGCCGGTGGTCGCGGAATAGCTCTTAAGGACAGCGTCCTTCAACGTGACTCGGATTGTGGTGATTTTACAGAAGTTTGACAACAACACTTATATATAAGAATAAAAATTTCTTATTGAGAAATTGCGAGATTATAGAGAGAAATGCTTAAATTTCAATCGATGCATTTCACGAGAGTTTACATGGCTTTATATAGAGTAGGGCATTCCCAACTCTAATTATTCTCTTTTGTCTTCTCCTTTTTCTTTTTGCTTTTCCTTTCTACTTTTTGCTTTTTCTTTTTGCATTTCCTTGCCACCTTATGTTGCCTTCTTGTTTGTTGGCAGATACTTCCCATGTTAGCTAGCAGTTACTATAAGATATTTATATCTACTAAAGGCTCTTCATAGTCTTTATCTGTCCTTTCTTGGTTTTCGAAATAATTGCATTTATGGTTGGCATAATCTAATAACACCTGGCATATTCTTCTTTTAATGTCCTCGGGATTCTCCATCTTGTTCATCTTTATTTAATCATGCCATTAGAGGAAAAATTTTACTTGTCTACTTACTCTCCCTATTGAGTATACACATGTTGTTGGCCCTGTGAAGTAGACCCATTGAGCTTCTTCAGAGGTTATTGTTTTGTTCATCTCCTAGAATATTATATTATAATCTTGGACTCTAATAAAAGATACTTGGTACTAGAAATCTTCATCTTCTTCAATAACTTCGTTAACTTCTGGATCATACTCGATAGGCTTCTTGGTAGTTCCCAATTTTATCAAATTTATTGGAGGATAAAATTTGTCTAGAGTTATTTTAGCAATAGTCGAATAACATCTAATAAATATTGTATACTAGGTTACTATTCCAAAAGAATGTTTTACTACATCTCGGATAGACTTGGGTAATTATGATATTTCTTCCATAGTTGGCGAATGATAGATGGTCTGAATTAACCCATAACCAATCAAGGTTTTTACAAGGCTTGGTGAGTTTCTTGGATATACATATGATGGCTTTATTGAAGGCATAATTAGAAACATGTTTGATAGTTCTAGTGGCTAAGGATTTAATTTGTGAATATGGAGCTTAAAGAACTTATATTGTTGTGGGGTTTGAAAGGAGGCTTCATAAGAGGAGGTTCTTGAGGTTGTAGGTCTTTCTGGGGATTTTTGGGCTTGTTGGTTTTTTATTATCTCTATAAATGGTACAATTTTTGGTTGAGCTGGGCATTCAAATATTTGGCTCTCAAATGTCTGTATTGTAGCATCAATTATAGATACTTGTCTTGATATTGGTCCTCTAATTGCTTATATTTTCTTTGACAATTCCTCAACCTATGAATATATACAGAACGTGACAAAGTTCTGGATACTTGTATTTACTTGGCTACTTAGAAAACTCATATTCATCTCAAGAATATTAATCTTTAATATTACTTGTTCTAGAGCTGGTGACTCTTTGAAAGAATCATCGTTACTGGTCATTCTTTTATATGTTTCCATCTGCTCAAATAGTCACGTTTAATATGCTCAATATCACAATCATAATCCAATAAATCACTTTGCCATTTAATCGACATTTTATTACTTAATTTATTTGTTCTAATTCCTTTATCTAACCAATGTTTTACTTAAGTATTACCGGTTCTTATTGTGAATCTTGTATTGACAACAAATAATTCAAATTGTTCTACTACTTTTACTATTGCTAAAAATTCTTTCTAATTAGAATGATATTTACTCTAAGCCTCATTAAATTTTCTACTTGCATATCTAGTTATTATTTCTGTTTCTTCTTTATCTTTGTGATATAATGCTACTCCCTAATAGTTTTATGAAGTATTTGTATATATGATTCATTTTACATTATTATTTGTAGGAATAGTCAACTTAAGTAAATCTTGGCATAATTCTTTTATTTGATTTACTATTCTTTGGGTTTCATTATCCCATATCCATTTAGTCTTTTCTCCTACTAATTTAGATATTTTTGCTGTTAATTTAGATAAATTAGGTATATAATTTCTTGCTTAATTTTCCAGTCCTAAGAAAGATTGTAAATCCTTTTTTTTCTTGGAATTCTAAACTTTTTTACTTATATGTTCTTATAATTCTATTCCATTCGAAGATATATATATTGTCTTAAGAAGGGTATTCTTGTTTTTCTTAATTTAGCTATCTTTGGTGATATATTTAATCCTTTTTATTCTATTAATGTTTCAAATTGATTTAAATGATTTTCATGTTCTACTACATTGTTAGAGAATATTGACATATCATCAGTATACGTTACTGTAAAATCCTTTATTAACAATAATAATTTTGATACATATTCTAGAAATATATTTGGACTATTATGAAATCTCATAGGTAATATATTCCATTCATTTAATCCTTTAGAAGTGCTAAAGCAGTATATTTTTTACTTTCTTCTTCTAATTTTCTTTGAAAAAATCCTTATTTACAATCAAATTTACTAAATATTGTTTTTCCTCTAATTAGATTCAATAAAAGATCTATTTTAGGAATAGGATATCTATTTCTTATTGCTAGATTATTTAATTTTTTTATAGTTTATTAACATTCCTTATTTTCCTCTTTTTTCTTCACTGTACTGTGTTTTATTACTACCATTGCTGGTGATAAATATTATGATATGCTTTCTTTGATTAAATTATATTGTTTCATTTCATTAATATCCCTAACAAATTCTTTTTTATCTTGTTCAATATTTGGTTAAGGTTTACAATTTATTTCTTTACTACAATCTTTTAGTTCTATTTCTATTAACGGTTTTGATTTTTCCCAATGAATTAGTGGATTATCACTATAATCATCTAAAAGTCTTTGTTCAATTCTTTTTACTTTTATAACGGTTAAAGTTACTAACATATGTTGTATTTCTACTGGTTTGTTACTATGTGAAAATTGCACTTCATTATCATTTATTTTCTTTTGAAATTTTTCATCTTTTCTTCTACAAGGTTTGGTTATTCTTATTTCACATGCTTCATATTTATAGGGTGTGGTTAATACTAAGGCTTTCTTTACTAGATGTATTGGATAATACTGTTCAAGGAAATATAATCCTAATATTACATCACATGATGGTTTGTTATATTGATTTAATTCTTATATTAATAATTCATATTCTCCTATTTGTATAGGTATAATTTTTGCTTCTAGTTCTATCATATGTATTTCTTTTCTTGCACTTTCCATTCTTAATATTTTATTTTTCTTCTTCCATAAATCTAGTGGTAAAGCATTATATTTTGCTACAGTTAGATCTACTCCTGTATCTACAAGTATATGATCTTTTTGAGATCTATATTTTTTATAATTGAGTTTGACCAATATATGGTATAAGGGCCTCATTTAATTTTTGGAATTACTATTGTTTGATAATTTACATTGAATATTATTTTGTCTTCTTATATTCTATAAGGTTTTACTTGCTGTAGAAAATGTTTTGCTAATATTATTTTTTATATTTTTTCATTATTGTCTTCCACCCATAATTTAATATCTATTACATCTCTTTTATTAAATCTTAATATAGAATTTGTTTTAGTTCCTTCTTCTATTTTTACCAAATATCTTTTAGGTAGAATTTAATTCAATAGAACTTTTTCTTTATCTTCATCTACTAATGCTATTATTTCTACCCATATTGCATCTTTCTTAACTTCTAGTCTTATATAATTACTAGATTGAGTTAAATCCATTTGTTGTGTTCTTGGTCTTATTTGTCCTAAGTTTGAATTTATTAGTATTTTTGCTGATAAATTTCTTTGATAATTATCAATGTTTTTTCCTTTCCACCTTATCCTGTCTCCTTTGTCTTCTTGTTTGTTGGCAGATACTTCCTATTTTAGCTGGCAGTTACTGTAAGACATTCAAATCTACTGAAGGCTCCTCATAGTTTTTATCTATCCTTTATTTGAAATTGGGGAGTTAAGATTATATAGCTAATAGATAATGTATATTTCATATATATATATATATATATATTGAATTTTATTATAACTTATCATATATTTTATAAATATAAAACAAAAATCTTATATTAAATATTTAGTATAATAAAAAGGACAAATTATACAAAACCCTCTGAACTTTAGGTCAGTTGGAAATTATAACCCCCTGACATATCAAAGTTTAAATTTAACCTCCTAGCCTTTTATTTTTTGATTATAAACACCTTGTCATTAACTGACCGTTATCTTTTTAATAGAAATTGTCACTTCAGATTAATAAGTGATACGTGGCATCCTATGTAAATTGCTAATTTCACAAAATCCTCTAAACTTTTATTAGTTACAAATTACCCCCCGAACTTTGATCAATTATAGACAACCCCCTAAACTTTGATCGGTTGCAAATAACTTCAACATTTCAAAATTTAAATTTAACTCCCTTAAAAATTTGATTGTAATATTAAACCACGTGTAATTACTTTTATTTAGATTTTTACTATCATTTGTCAATTAAAATAGCTTTTTTATGGCAAAAACTAGAAGAAGAATAATTAAAATATATAAAAATAAAATGTTGCAGATTTTTTCTTGAATAAGAGGTTTAGCATGACAATTTTCATTAAAAAGATAATGGTCAGTTAATGGTAAGATGCTTATAATCAAAAAATAAAATGACAAGAATTAAATTTAAACTTTGAAATATCAAGGGGTTATATGCAACTAATCCAAAGTTCAGAGTAATTTTATATAATTTAGTCTAATAAAAAATAAATAAATACTCTACACAAGTTGGCCCATCCTCTAGTTTTGCATTCACTTCAATCTGGATAACCATATTTTTCCTACCACTTTCTCCGGGGGGAAAAAACTTGCTTGTATTAGTTGTTCACTTACTTTAACTCGGTCTTTTGAATTTAGCCTAATAAAATTCCATGCTGTTGTTTGGTTAATGTGGATGCTTATGTTGTGAAAGATAATTGAATATACTTAGAATGAATGTAACTCATAGTTGTCGAAGCCTTCTTTAGTTGTACAGTAATGCATATATTTTGATCATGTTTGTAGCATTTTGGTTGTCAAAACTTGTGAAAATGATGAGCCGTCAAATATATAGTACTCATAACATTTTTTATGCTTTAAAATTTATAGAAACTTCTCTCATATTTACATGATGTATTCTATGCTGATTGTTCAGTTAATGTGGATTTTAAAAATAAGATATTTACAACTATCATTTTGAATAGTTTATGATTTTGTTAACTACATAATGCTTTTGTTTTTAGGTTCCATGACTTGTAGAAAGTTTTTGGTTTGTCTATGAATTTTTCCAATGTATATATAGGATCTGACAAGAATTTTGCTATTTCACTTTGTTAGATAGACTGCGAACTAGAATACATGTCATTGGTGTGGCAGTGGGTTGAATCATGCCAAAGAGCAGTTGCCCAACTACATGTCAAAATGATGTTGCTCTTCTTTTAATAGTAAATATTAAGTCGTTCATTTTTGTGAGATTAAATTACTTTTTTAGACTTAATAGTAACTTAGTGTTAACTGTGAAAAATGGCAATATTGTATTGATTTTGAAAATTTAGGTTATATATTGCTGCATAATTTTCTTTAGGGTATCCATAACTCATCCAATAGTACTTCCATGGCAAAATATTCTGTTACATAAAATTCCTAGTGTATGAAACTACAATATCAATTCTCAAGGCCATGTAGCCCAACTGACACCAAACACCTCCCTTGAGTTCAAACCCGGAGGGTATAATAGGTGCTAGTTATGACAAAACAATTAAACTTAAATTTCAATCCAAATTCACGCTAAGTATTACTAAGTCTTAGTGTTGCTATTGACTTCATATTTAAGAAGTGAAGAATAACTCTTTCAAAAATTGATGTTATCAATAAAAGTATATCAAAGCCTAGAGCACTACAGACATAATTCATATCCATAAGCCCACTGCATATTACCTAAAACTAAGTAAAACGTCTGCATTACAACAATTATCTCGTTGAGCCCAATTTAACAAGTGTTAGATATAGCAGAAGGGGTGGTTTGAATCTTCGATCCAATCCTGTGTTTGGATGAAGAGAAAATTAGGGATAAAAGAGTAATAAGAGAGAAAATTTCTAAAAATAGTAAATTTTTTTACCATTTTGGGAAATTTTTTTCCTAATATTCCCTCCCCTCCTATTTTCTCCTCACTTTTCTCTCCATCCATCCAAACATACCCTAATAGATGCCCACGTTTAGTGTCTCCAATGCAGTCTCCATGCGTGATATCACTTCTAGTTTGTATGCGGTTGGCAAGTTTGGACTTGCTAGATCAATTAAATCCTGTCGCAAACTGTCCATAACATCATTAGTTAATTATGTTACAATTCATCAACTAATATTATTATTTACATAATATATCCACAAATTTATGAAAATGATTATGATGATATGGTTTATTGATATGCAATACTGAAATAATAAATAACATAACCCTTTCGAGATAGTTTCTCCTCCCAAAGCATCCAAACAAGAGAAATTTAAAATGATGATGACAGACACTTCCGCAGGTTAATAGAAAATACCACTTCCTCTTTTTTCCCCCTCCAAAAACATCAAGGAATATGTTACAAAGAAAAGTTCTCTTTCCTTTTTGTCCATTATTTTCCATCCAAACATGTAATCATACAGATTTCAAAAGATGTCATATTTAAACAAGTGAGTCACGCTCAGGTCAAGTGCTTGTTTGGTATGAGGCCTGCCCCCAGGGAGGGTATGGGGGCCTTAGAGGGAATGGAAAATTTTTTAATTGGATTTAAAAAAATTGAATAAGTGGGATTAACAAAATTTTAATAAATAAAAGCTGCACGATAAAAGAGCAAGGAAAATTAATTGAAAACTTTTAACCCCACTTCTCCCATTTTTACAAATCAAAAAAGCTCTCCCTCCCCTTCCATTCCCTCCAAATCCCTCGTACCAAACAGACCCTAAAGGAAAGAGGGGGAAGAAATGAAACTACACAATACTTACTCTCGCCATTTGCCAGAAGCTTCTGCAAGGCCCTTTACAGAACGATACAGGCGATTCAGGCTATATAATACTAATCCGAACATGCATTGTGCATCTTTCTCCTGTTAAGGAAAAGCAAAGAAACAAAGAAAGATTATACTTTAGTACATTTTACAGGATGCTCATCATTCAGTTAATTAACTAATACAAAATTTGAAAATAACTCCCCTCCTTACTCCCAAGAAAGCAAGACCTACACCTAAAAAAAGAAAAAGCCCAAATGAAGTGAATGATTTTAAGGTTGAATGCTAATTCAAGACTCTATGACCATTATTTCTATCATTCAGCATTTACGAACACTCCATTCACTGGATATGTCCCCCTGATTGTGCAAACTGAAGAATTGGAGCGTGGGGAACGAGAATAGATGCGGATGACAAGCAAAAGATGAATGTGATTATAAGAATGATCAAGGATCATATCGGGGAAAAAAAAAAGAATGATCAAGGAGATACCACTCTGATCCTATTTATAAGTCCCACTTAACTAACTCTCATATACCAAGGAAAAATAATTAACTCACTAATTATGGACTAAATTTTCAATTTTGCCATCATTTATGAATGGATCCAAGAGTCAACATGAATAAATTCTTTTTGTTTATTGCAATTAATAGGGGCAAAATTGTAAAATTCACATTTATTATTTTGAAAGTGGACTTACAATAAAGACCAAAATTTTTCCTCACTTATAAATTGGACGAGTGGTAGACAAGGAAACAATTCCTTAACATGGTGTGAAGTATTCTCTAACAACGACAAGCCCATATAGACTACAATCGCACTTCGGGAAATAAAATATAAACATGTGTTGGGTTAGCTTCTTACCTTCCCTTGCTCAGTAAATTTTTGCCAATGCATAATCCTGTCCTCAACCTCCCCCACAAGCCGCATCCTCTGAAGGAGGGCAATTCTACCTCTTCTCTCAACTTTCTTGTCCTGGTTATTTTTTCAACAAAAATTACAATATCAAACCTAACAAAATATATTATTCAATACTCAATGATAATGCATATGATAAAGACCCAACTTGAATACCCCTTTCCCAACACAAAAAAAAAAAAAAAAAAACAATAGCACACCTTAGACGACTCTAAAAGGCACCGGCCCATCGACCCATTATTTTCAAAATTCTTAAGAACATAAAATCAATTAAATAGTAATCTGTCTTCAAAGACATAGAGTGGCAGGTGGGAGAAAGATCTAAGCTCTTACACGCATCTAGTGAAATTATTTACAGGCTTTATTTTGTAACTTCATCCCAAAACATAACTGAGAGAATCTGCCTTAAATAAATTGCTTATCCCATACCTTATTCTGTTTGAACCATGCACGTACTGCCATGAAAAGTGGGACGGAGAGAGAGAAAGCAGGTAATGCAGCAAGAATTGCCAACTTGATTTCATTTGCCCATATTTTTTGGTTCAGCTCAAGTGTTGCCCTGATTAAATAAAAAATAATCTTAAAGAAACTAAAAGGAAAAAATAATCCATGTAGGGAACACAGTTTGTAAAACTCACATCTCAATATCTAGTTTGAGCTTCTTAACCTGTATGTACTGCAAATGTTGTTGTTCAGTAATGAAAAATAAAAGCTTGGACATAAATTACATATATTACATAAATGCCATTACTTGAATAAGCAAAGCCAGAGCCATCTCTCTACCAAGAACGATTTGAGTGGGATCCCTTTGTTCCTTCTCATACCTGCATTAACATTAGGAGAGCTTGATTGCTCAACTTGAATTATACATAATTATAGAAAATAGAATTTTAAATAAGATAAGGCGTGTTTTATTAGGAACCAATCGAGGTTAGTTTGTTGTTAGTAATAAAGTATCATGGTTCCAGAAATAAAATTCTAAAATCATAAAAATTTAAATATAAAATATTTAAAACTTGGATTTAAAAAATTATAGTTTTAGGATTAAAATTTTTTGGTTTGGAATTCCCTATTCTCTTCAATTTGAAATGTTATCATTTAGGCTAGTGGTAAAGCCTTTAGTAAATATAGATAGGTCGCCTCTTTTGACTAACTATTAATAAAACTATCTCGTTTCATTAGCTATCTTCTCTCCTCTCTATTTATCCTGCTCTCGTCCCTTTCGCTGTATGCTTGCTAGTTGCTACTATTCCTACGTCAAAAAAATAACTCAATAACCACTTGGTAAATGTTTTCTAGCTAACATGATAGTATCCTCTCTCAGTTATCAAATGTGGAAAGATGGCATACATAAAACACGCCAGTTTAATATGAAGCTCAAGAAATTTTAATGGAGAAACGACAGCATATAATAATTAACATGTACATCATACATTCAAGTTCTATTCTAGTCACAGTTAGGAAAAGTTAGATGATATCAAGATTATAAACAATAACCTGTGTAGTGAGTTGGAAGTTGACTTCACCTCTTCTTGCTCCATTACACATTCACGCCTCTTCCTGAATGTCTCAAAAAGTTCATCTCCAGTAGACAAAAGCTGGGTACATATTGCATCAGCATATAACTTACCATCCAAATTATGGTGTATTGATGTGAGAAACAAAAAATCTATTTCAATAATGCATTGGTTTTAAATAATTTTTGCAGGGATTACTCGGATTTTATTTGGTTATTGTAGACAGTTTTAGGACAATTTGAGTGTTGCAAGTGCATTACAGGTTAGAAAGATCCTAGAATGTTGATTACTTGGCATTCAAGGGTAGTTGTGCCGGCTGAAATTAACATCAGCAATGATTTTTTTCCTTTCACCAAATCATGAGTATTATGAACATGAATTTTCCTTAAATCTAGTCTGTTCCAAAGCCTATGAACCATGGGGACTCAAGGCTATCTAGTGATATCTAGCCCTATTTTATGCTGCAATCCCGCCTACAGGCTACTGCCTTAATTTCAAAACCTCAAAAAGCACAATACAGCGCACTTTTCACACTTACAAGGGAAGGGAGTAAGAATGAAGGATGCGAATCCAAGAGAAAGATATGTGCCCATTGTTCATGAATACAATATTGTAGAATGTCAGGTTTATTAATATTAAAGATGTCAACAGATTACCAGCAAATTGTAAGAGGTTAAGGACAGTGAAATAAACAGCTCCTCTCTAAATGAGATGTTTAGTTCAAATTGCCACGATTTACACTAGTATGTCCCACAGGTGGCGAGAAACTCAAAGATGATACACACACTCTATTAGGAAATAGGCAAAAAGAAATCTACCGGTTGCTCAACATGTTCTGTATCAAAGCTAGTCATTGAGTCCTTGGCTTTTGGAATCCAATTGTCAACATCTGAAAGTCCCATCAAGCTGCCACGTTGTAGGAGCCAAATAGAGCAAATTGACAAGCCAACTGCACCACATGAATAGCGGATCCAACATTGAGTTATTTTCCTTGGCTTTCTATATTTGGTAACCTGAAACAAAAGACAACCAGTGCATTAAAGGCAACTAGAGAATTGCATCTTAAAATTTGATTACATTACCAACAAATTAGTATATGCCAATTGAAAACACAAAAATATAATGTACTGTCTGAGCTATTGCTCAACTTTAAATCTTTGCAAAGTATTAAATTTAATATATATCATTGGAAAAATGAGAATCCCCAACTATTTCAGTCCAGTACTACACAGTTTCATCAACTTTACATGGTCACCGAGCAACAACTTGGAGTCATGATCTTAGGATGGACTAAAACCCTCTAACAAAGCTAGGGCATCAGGGGAATGAAAACATGTGTAGGTTTCAACTAGAAGTCATGATCTTATTAGGATGGACTACAGCCCTCTTATAGGCTTCTAGAGTTTAGCCCAACTCATTTTTGTTGATGTGATTCAAGTACAATGTTTGTGGTTCCTACAACCATATATAACATCACTTTCAAGATGAGAGACTTATCCTGTAAAAGCACTTAGATCGAAAATAATCCCCTAGAAATCATTCTTTCTCACTTTGTAATACTTTTTTGCACGAAATTAAAAAATTTTATTGTCATCAATATTGAAAGTATAACTTACAACAACAACAACAACATAGCCTTATCCCACTAGATAGGATCAGCTACATGGATCAAACGACACCATTGAGCTTGGTCGAAAACCAAATTAAATCTCGGGATAAATTGTTGACTAGGAGATCTCGCTCAATAACCTTATGGAGCGTTCTCTTTGGTCTTTGTTGATCCATGTTCATAAAGATTCAACGAAGCTTTACCTTGCCTGTCAAGGGCCTAACTTAAAGATAACAAAAATAATAGAGCTCCAAAGTGCTAAACCAAAAGGCAAATAAATATTGACAATTAAGTGGGTGGAAAAAATTGAATGGTCTACCATTCTTTCCAAGGTTATGCATATCATTGCATGATTCAAAAATTTTCACCACAAAAAGAAATTATGCTTTAATAGTTATCAGTTTTCTTCCAAATTAATTAAAAGGTGTTATTAGGAGATATGTTACGAAGATGCAAAAGGCGTGCATGCTAGTAGACTAAGGAGTACAACAGAATAATTCATACAATGAATTATCTAGCAATCATATACATTTAGGTAATATTAAGATAATTATCTCCTCCATAAGCCAATGTAAGAACATTAGATAAGAGCTCTTACAAGAACGGATATATAACTGTCTAGCTTGTGTAAATTTCGATGAACATTATTGATAGCATCCCTAATTTCACAATCTGTCCACTGAGACCCCTCATGATTTATGTCAGGCAGCTTCTCAAACAGTAGAGGAAAAGAATAGGTCCCATCAACAGAAGAATCACTCTGCAAGAAGAAGATAACAGATTTGAAAACCAATACTGAAAATGAATGCATGCAAGCTACAATTGTCTTCAGTTTATTTGGCATTGAAGAAAGGAACAAGAAAAGAAGAGTTCATGCAAACCTGGAGTGATGCATGTAGATCTCCAATAGATGCTTCTAAAGTTGTGAACAAATCATTAATTGTACCCAATAAAGAGGGCAGTTTCTTCTCTGGATCCTTTACTAACTCTCCTCGAATTTTATTGGCTTCCAAATAAACCTGAAAATATTTTCTCAAACATAATAAGAAGAACAACCTAAGAGCAAATTTGAAATTTCACATTTGATGAAATATGAATAAATTCATGGCTTTGAACAAGATTGATTTCATATGCATTACATTGAATCTGTTTAATTTTCATTGTAGGCTTTCAAATACTCTGTGAGTACCCAGCATGGTTTTAGACTATTTTGTTTATAAAATCATGCTCTGTGCGGACTGAATTATGGAGTTATATTTGAAGATAGAGTGAATAAATAAACCAACAATTCGAGACAGCTCAGTGTCATCCTTTTCTTATAGGATAATAACAATAAGAACTCCTCCATAAAAAAAGCAAAGGAAAGAGAAAGGGGATAAAACAGAAAAAATCAATAAAAGAAAACTATCCATTCTTATTGACAGTCAATATCTCCTGCGCTTGTTTTTCCTAATCAGAAAATTGTTAAGAGCTGTGGCTAAAGCATATGCTCCGTCTCCTTTCCCCTTTAATAAAAGATTGCATCAATAGAAGAAATAGATCATCAAAGGGTCCTACCAAGAATAACAACCGACAACAACAGAGCCTTAGTCCCACTAGATGGAATCGGCTACATGGATCAAACGACGCCATTAAGCTCTATCAAAAACCAAATCTCGGGATAAATTGTTACCTAAGAGATCTTTCATAATAACCTCATTGAACATTCTCTTCGATCTTCCTCTACCCCTTTTAACTAGGATCCTATCAACTTGATCAAC